>OX375865.1:80338836-80566836 GCA_947359475.1 Heligmosomoides polygyrus bakeri | reverse complement strand
ACTTATCGGTATGAGCGGTCTCCTGCCGTAATCGTCCAAATGTACTTCGGCATCGTGTTCGGCACCCCGAATAAGTCCCCGACCCTATACGAATTTTGAGCAAGATCGATGATCCTGACCCGACCACTCTCAATTAACCAGAAGAAAATCCAAAACCTACCGAAGTCGGCGGAATTTTCAACGATTTTGGAAAAAGTTTGCACGAGGAAGTTCGGCCAATTTCGAAAATATCGGTTTTCGATGACGTCATCATCCGCGCACCTCGGCCTAGGGCGCCTACATCCTCGATGGAATATTGTCAAAAAATCGATATTCCAAAAATCGGTCGAAATTGATAGCATTCGATAGCGCTTTTCAAGCGGAACAGAGCGGTGTTATTGGGAGTGTCGAAGACTCAAATCTGGGCGAGTAGGAGCGCAAGAAACTCTAACCGCTAGCTTTCGCCGCTCTAAAACGGCAACTGAGGCTAGGCAGTTTGGGCAGCTGAGGAGCTGCGAGCACGTCATCGTAAAGTACCTTAAGCGCTCTGGTAGTGTACGCATTTTGAGGCCGTTAGCTCTCCTCGACTTCTCGCAGTCGTCCACCGAAATCGGAAAAAAATGCGTCACGCAAGCCTCACCTGCATTTTCGCACCGCTGTAACATTGCCCTCTCCTAAGCTAAGCTATTCTACTTCCGTGCACTTATCGAAAGTTCTACTGCCTACTAGATTCACAAGTGGCAGCCGAAACGATTCGAACTCGACAGAGTTATTGTGCTCCAAACACGCCCGCGCGTGCAATTTAGCGCAACAACGGTAGATGTTCTCCACGCTGTTGCTCGCCCAGATTACAGCTTTCCCAGTCTAAATGACACCATTCAATTCAGCATTCAGGATCATCGATCTTGCTCAAAATTCGTATAGGGTCGGGGACTTATTCGGGGTGCCGAACACGATGCCGAAGTACATTTGGACGATTACGGCAGGAGACCGCTCATACCGATAAGTGAGTGTGATCGGTGATCCTCACCACCTTCGAACGGGAAGTAACTTGCTGAAGTCGGCGGAATTTTCAAAAACGAACGTGGGATTCATAATCAGCGCCCCAAATAACCCCTAGATGATTTTGGACAAAGTTTGCACGAGGAAATTTGGTCAACTTCGAAAATACCGGTTTTCGATGACGTCATCTTACGCGCAGCTCGGGCTAGAGCGCCCACGCCCTCGATTTTGTCAAAAAATCGATTTTTTTGAAATTGATCGAGAGTGACACCATTCGAAAGAGCTTTTCGTTGTGAAAAAACGATGTTACCGGGAGTGCCGGAAACCCAAATATGGGCGAGTAAGAGGGCAGGAAACTTCAACCGCTAAGTCCGCCGCCCTAAGACGGCGGAGAGAGTTATTGTGCTCCAAACACGCCCGCGCGTGCAATTTAGCGCAACAACGGTAGATGTTCTCCGCGCTGTTGCTCGCCCAGATTACAACTTTCCCAGTCTAAATGACATCATTCAATTCAGCATGGAAAGCTCTATCGAATGGTATCAAACGTGGCCCAACTCGAAGACATCGATTTTTCGATGACGTCATCGCCCTTCCGCCGCGGCCTCGTCCTCGATGCGAAATTGTCAAAAAATCGATGTTTCCAAAATCGGCCGAAATTGACACCATTCGATAGCGCTTTTCGTCATGAACAAAATGGTGGTATTGAGAGTGTCGAGGACTCAAATCTGGGCGAGTAGGAGCGCAAGAAACTCTAACCACTAGCTTTCGCCGTTCTAAAACGGCAGCTGAGGATAAGGCAGTTTAGGAAGCTGAGGAGCTACGAGCACGTCATCGTAAAGTAGCTTAAGCGCTCTGTTCGCCTACGCATTTTGAGGCCGTGAGCTCTCCGCGTCTTCTCGAAGTGGTCCACCGAAATCGGAAAAAAATGCGTCACGCAATCCCCACCTGCATATTCGCGCCGCTGTTACTTCGTCTATTTACAAGCTATATCGCTATTCTTCAGCACTCTACTAGAACGTTTTACTGTCTACCAAATCGACAAGTTGCAGCCAGATCGATTGGATCTCGACAGAGTTACTGCGCTCCGAACACGCCCTTGCGTCCTATTTGGCACAACAACGGTCGATTTTCTCCGCGCTCTTGTTCGCCCACATCACAGTTCGCGATACTCCTAGTAACACCATAAAATCAGCAGGAAAAGTTATATCGAATGGTATCAAGCTTGGCCAATTTCGAAAACATCGATTTTCGATGACGTCATCGTTCGTCTGCGACGTCCGTAGCGGTCTCGTCCTCGATGCGAAATTGTCAAAAAATCGATGTTTCCAAAATCGGCCGGAATTGACACCATTCGATAGCGCTTTTCGTTATGAACAAAATGGTGGTATTGAGAGTGTCGAGGACTCAAATCTGGGCGAGTAGGAGCGCAAGAAACTCTAACCACTAGCTTTCGCCGTTCTAAAACGGCAGCTGAGGATAAGGCAGTTTAGGAAGCTGAGGAGCTACGAGCACGTCATCGTAAAGTAGCTTAAGCGCTCTGTTCGCCTACGCATTTTGAGGCCGTGAGCTCTCCGCGTCTTCTCGAAGTGGTCCACCGAAATCGGAAAAAATGCGTCTTGCAAGCCTCACCTGTATTTTCGCACCCCTATAACATTGCCCCCTCCTATCCTAAACCATTCTTCTTTGGCGTGCTAGCAGACCGTTCGACTGCCTACAAGACCTACAAGCTGCAACCTGAAAGGTTCCAACTTGACAGAGCTATTGTGCTCCGAAGACGCCCGCGCGTGCAATTTGCTAGCGGTCGCCCCCCCCCCCCCCTCCTCGATTGAAAGTTTCGATGGTACTTATGAAGCAGAGGGCCCGTGGTGCCGTGGGGCAGCCGGAAAACATGTTAACGCGGCAACGGCAATGGAAACGTGGCAACCCACGGCACCCTAGGACGGATGCTTCATAAGTACCGGCCCCGTGGTGCCGTGGGTTTGCCGCGTTAGCATTTTTCCCGGCTACCCCACGGCACCACGGGCCCTTTGCTTCACAAGTACCGGTTCGATTCTCTATGCATTGTTCACGGCGCACTCCAAATTCTAGCTACACAGCCTTAGAGCAACTCCTGACTAGGGCGGCAAGAAATTTCTGATAAAACTCCCCAAACGCTCAGTCTACAAGCTGTCCCCCCTCGATTGAAAGGTTCGATTCTGTATGCATTGTCCACGGCGCACACCAAAGTTTCGCTGTGACAGATTGGAGCTAATCCTGAGTGGGGTGGCGGGAATTTCTGATAACATTCTCCAAACGGCTAGAAATAGTCTTGAAAACGTCGCAGTTCCCAGTGAGAGAAGATAGAAGCGCAGGGGACATGCGCTCGCCCACTCGATTGATAGGTTAGGTTCTGTGTGCATTGTGCACGGCGCACTCACGGGGCATTCCTGGAATGACAGAGCACTGGCGACGTACGCCCTCTTGGAGATACTCCGAAAGCACGCATATCCTGGGAAATAAGCTCCTCTTATCGCCCGTCCAGCCAATTTTGGACCACCCACGGCAAAAATACGGGTGTTCCGATAAAGTTTTACACATGTTTGTGTAGATCTCGAAGAGGCAAATCGAATGGTATCAACCTTTATTGAAGAAACCTAAAACTGAAGAGGTTATGAGCGTGCGACGCTTTGCGACGCTATGTTGGCGTTTTTTCGCCCACTTTTGACCGTGTGGCGCGAGCGGTATTGTACACCTCCCGCTAACCTGAAAAGTCGTTTAGTGCGCAATCGCCTGTACGACAGGAGTTGCGAAACCCCAAATTGCGCCATCTGTCCTGCAGGCAACGAAGAAGACTGCATGGTTTCGGGGGTTGTCTACCTCATAAGGTGCAACAGCTGTGGAGGTGAATACATCGGTGAAACAACTCGCCCCTTCTACGTCCGCGTTAAGGAACACCTGGAAGGGAAGAGCAGGTCACGACCGTCAACTGCTTTGGGCTGCCACAGGGTAAACGACCATAACGGCGCCGACTTTGGGGTCACTTTCAAAATTCTAGCAAGAGAGGCCCATACCGCCGCGCGCAAAACCCTGGAGGGGTTCTGGATACAGGCCAAGAGCCCGAGGTTGAATCGGCGGGGGGAATGCGTCTATATAACCCTCGAGCTCACCCCTTACCTCAGCCTCGCCTTTTAGACAGTTTCACTTTGTGGGGTCTCTCGGGTGTTCTACATGTTGGGCTGCTGTCATCTCTCTCTGCCGGAAGGGTTGCTGTTCGGGGGGTCTTTGAATTTTCGCAAGGTTCGTGGCGATGTTTGGCCTGGTAGCTTCAGCATATGTTTGGACTTTTCGGACTCTGAAGAAGGCGACATCGCCGAAACGTTAGTCGTCAATAAAGCGTGTACTATCTCCGTTTCGAGTCCAACACCACACCACACCAAACAATGTTCTGTACTACAAGAGTATGTGTTAGTGCTATTTGCTCATTTGTCCTTTATTGATTTTTAGGTCATCAAATTGGGACGTCCGAAGGAGGATGATTATCTTTGCCGACAGCTCCTGTTCTGTGGTTGGACTTTTTGGGTTGGTGTTATATGTCATTCGAAAGAAAATGTCTTGCTCTATAAGAATATGTGTCGCGTTTATTGATTTCTACTGAATATCAACAAAATGCCAAAAAGAGAAAAAGCGTCTTCACCAACAACTCCTTCTCCTTCTTCACTTGTTGATATTCAACAGAAATCAGCGTGAGCCAATAAACGCGACACAAATTCTTACTGAGCAAGACATTCTCTTCCAAACGAAATATAACACCAAGCAAAAAAGTCCAACCACAGAACCGGGGTTTTGGTAAAAATTCGGACGGAAAAGCCGGAATTCCCTATTTGCTGGCCTAAAAATCAATAAAGGGCAAGTGAGAAAATAGCACTAACACATAATCTTGTAGTGCAGAACATTGTCTTCCAAACGCTATAAAAAAACTGCGCAAAAAATTACAAACCTAAGCGGAAAGAACAAGTGCGCAAATGGCTACTTTTTCACTTTTTCACTTTTCACTTCAACGACCTAAAAACTGACAAAATTCATGATGAAAAAGAAATGCAATACACGCACTGATAGAGCAAATCACTCTCTTTCGAAAGCTATGCAGCGCTATGCAAGAGACTGCCGGCGAAATCTGTAGTGAATCGTTGAAAAAAAAAGGCGGGGACTTATGGGACAGCCTAATATTATTTGACATGACTAATCTGTTTATGATTTTTGACATTTTTACGATGGGTTCTAGTGAGCAGCAGTCTTACAACGAGACCAACATACAGTCAAGCTTCGAGCAACTATTATTAGCTAAACAAGGGGCGTACAACGTTTTGTCGGTTGTGAGCTGTTGCCGGATGTTTTGTTTCGATCAGCCTGGCTCCTCTCTAGCCCCTGGCGAAACTCAAATCCACATCTCTTGCTGACCTGGTGGGAGTGCTCTACACTATCACAATGTTCGAGTTCCGCTTGGCGCTAGAGTTTTGATCGCAACAAGGCATCGTTATAATAGCTTTCACCCTCGATTCCAGCCACTTGACGCCTAAGGAATCAGTGGTGAGGGTGGTCGAGGTCCCTCCCACAAACTTGAAGGAGCAGTTGGTCCGGAACCGAATCTACGATCGGATGTGCTCCACTCCATCCTGCGTAGTTTGCCCTAACGGTGAGGAGGGAGACTGCATGAGATCAGGGGTAATATACCTCGTGTCATGTAGAATATGCGGGCAGGAGTACATATTTAGAGGAAACGGGCAGACCGTTGTGTATCAGAGTCAAGGAGCATTTGGACGGCCTTAAAAAGCCCAATGTGTCAACTCCTTGGGGAGAGCACAGGGTCCTATGCCACTATGGCGCCATGTTCCAAATGTCCGTCTCCAGCGAGAGAAACGACATCTCAGCACGCAGGACACTTGAGGCGCTTTGGATAGCGGCCAAGAACCCACAGGTTAACTGCAAGGATGAATGCATAGCGATAACCCAAGAACTGGCACCCTTTGTCGAGCTCTGCGGGTTTTGACCAATCTGGTCTGACCTCAAGGGTACACAAGTCGAGTGGTATCCGGGACCCATCACACTCACCCACGTCTATCTCCATCTACTGACTGGTGGTGCTCGTCGGCCCCACCTGGAGCATTAGTTGATACGCTGTACCTGGGACACCGGTTCTTTACTCTGGCTGCTTAAGAATGCTATTCTGTATGACGAAATGGCGTTTGGGGAATACTTTCACTAATATTCTCGACTTTTCCAGGCTTCGAAGAAGGCGAAGACGCCGAATCGTTAGCCGAAGTAAAGCCTGCTTAGCAATCTTGGTAAAGAGCTTAAAGAAGAAACACGCTGAAGTATACTCGATATGCCAAGATTAATCGAAAGTCGGACTTGGGCGGGCCTAAGGAATCATTTCTCTCCTTCTCTTTTTTCTTAAATCATTTCTATCAAGATCCTCATTTGACTGGCTTTATACTGATATCAAGGCTCATCCCTCACTAAAGTTGATTATGGTCATTCCACTTTTGAAGCCAAATGGGACAGTATGTACCTCATTGAAACTAAAAGCTACTTGAACTAGAGACTCTCCAAAAAGTTTAGAATATTTTTGCGCATGGAAATTTAGTATGTATGACTTCTGTGAAAATTTTCACTTCACCTGCCCCAGTAAGGCTGCACGATGTTTGAAATTTTATGAAGTGTTTCAAATATGTACATTAAAAATTGCTGACTTTTGCACACTAAAATAAATTTGAAACCGAAGGTTTCCTTAGAGAATAAAATGTTATAAAATGTAAATCAGTATATTAACTTATCGGTGGGATGAATTTAGAATTCATAAAAGTTATACTAAATTTATCTTGTACAAAAAAATTGTTTCGTCCCTCTTGGTGGTCTCCTGTGCGATGCATAAGAAGCGCGTTTAATTGAGAAATGTTCAGTTTGGTTTCAGAAGGGCCAGGCTTGCCGGAGAGTGTCCAATTTGGTTTGAAAAGCTTCTCGTCTGGGTTGAAAAGTGTTTTACTTTCGTATCAAGTAGTCATAACCCAAATTGGTTAAAGTATTCGGCGAGATTTCGTCTGCTATTACCTCCTACAAAGCAATGGGTCCAGCAAGGAACCGCGGACGAACCGCTGTTGCGACGTCTGTGCAACGTTCAAGGGAAGCACCTTCTCCGAATCCGCGGTTTGTTGTTTGTATCAGTTGTTCCAATCGGTGATATTTCTTTCAAAGGGCAGCCACTCTCTGGACTTTCTACAGCCCTGGCGGTTGTTCCGACGAATGCCCTGGAAAAGAAGCCCATGCTATCACCCTAGATCTATTTGCGACACTTGGATGCTGCGAAAAGACCGCAGTTTCCGGCATTGGATTCTTTCGACTTGGGTGCTAAACGAACAGCATAGTCTGGATGGAGTGTCGGGCATCAGTGACTGTGAATCGGTCTTTCTTCGCCCAAATGTGAAGGTTTTCTCAAGGAGTTGTTAATGGGGAGGAGAGTTGGGCGTAACACTGCCAGTAGCTGCCCCTCGACGAACCACCTCCAAAAGAAAATCCTTCCATCTCGGTGAAGGGATGCAAAGGCCGTGTTCTGTTTTGGATGGGTTCTTTTCCGGTGACACTGCGGTGTCGTCCTAAGCGTAGATGATCAACAAAAGAAGGTGGTTAAAGCTTGGTCACCTGAATCGTCTGAAGCGAGACAGATCCGTCCGTCTATTTCACGACAGCACCCGTCCTTCGCCGCGAAGCAGAGCCTGTAGACGGTTTCGAACACGGAAAGGGAGTCCCACCCCATCCCACTTATCTCAACGACTTGTCTCCTTATAAGAGCTATTTCGCGGCTTGAACAATCATCTTCAAGGGAAGCAACTAAATGATTAATTAGAACTTCAAACTGTGTTCTTTTTACGTCAGGGGAATCGAAAAAGAGAGGTATGGTTGAGCACATTACGAACACTGTATAGCTGTCTGCTTTCATGCTGTTGGAAAACTATGATTTTTGAAATATAGCACTTTCAGTCAAACAGGACACTTTTTGAACCAAACTTGACGCTTTTGAAGTTCAACAGAGCATGAGCATCTTTCATATCAAGACGAGCTTCTTCCACAATAAAATCGAGACTCTCGAACAATTTTTTGCTTATTCAAGTTTCTAAACTTTTAAACAGTGTCTTATCTTAGTAGTGCACGTGAATTTAAAAAAACTTCAATGGATGTCATGCTAAATTTTCCTTGAACATAACATTATTTTTATCGCCTCATAGAATCTCTATATTATTGTGAAAGAAGTTTTTTTCAAGATGCTTTGGATGATGCTTAGCTTGATTAATAATTTTTTATGCTTGCCTAAGAGAATGTCCAATTTGAATGAAAGTTTTAGTGTGGTTTATCCGCAGTAGAATAGTGTATTCACAGAACTGGTGGGCATACATTGCTGAACGCCTCGAACCCACTGTGGAGAAGGATCTGCCTTCCATTGATGTGTTCTATCCTTCCTTTTTCGTCACCCGCTTCTCGTATTACAAATCCTTTTTTTCAGAACGAAGCTCACCTGGAACAAACGGAACAAGTTGCATTCTATTATGAAAAAACCTGCATGCGGTAAGTAGAGTTCTAGTTGAAGTACCATTCCTTTTGTCGGTTCGTAAGTGATTATAGAAAACTTGTATAATGAAAGAGCCGTTACTAAAAAAATGGGAACGTCGCTGTAGGGCGAAAGACACTCAACTACGCAGAATTAGTAGGAGTACAAGGGTCTTGTCAACCCGCCGTACCGATGGAATTGAGCACTTGAACCCGGGTCGATTGAAAAAGTTTACCATTGGCTTATGCGCTCGCATTTTTCTTGCCGTTTATGCCTGAACTGGTCGCCATCGACTGGTTCGAAGCAGGAGGAGAAGAGTTGTGAGTTCGAAAAAGTGGCGACGCCGATCGCAAGGCAATTGTGTAAGCGTCTCCGCTTTGGGGGACTATTACGGCCATTTGCCGTCGCGGTTTGCTGCACTGCTTTGTATGTTTCAAGAACAAGGGGCTTACGGATAAAGACTCCTTATCCAAGAGTACTTTTAAAAAGTTCCTGATGAAAAAAAAAAACTTTTTTTTTAAATTTTGCCAGTAAAAGGTTGAAAACCCTTGAGCACATTTATAGCCCTAAATACGACCGGCGCGAACATAACGTCAGCGGTTATGAGCTGCTTCAATGTCGCCATCCCCTTAAAGCTTATTGCCTGCAGAAAATTTAGCGCCATTTCATCAATAAGTGCTCTGATAAGGCTGCCTTCTTTAGCGCTTGTAAGTTCTAAGCCATTTGTGAGATAAGCCACCCACTTTTCAACGATATATCGTGGGCACAATTTAAACGCGTACATGGCTTGAATAACGACGTGGAGTGGCAGGCTGATCAACACAAAGGATGAAGGACATCGTTATTCAATCCCTTATGGGATGCGTTTCTACGGGATGTCGGGAGGCTATTTGAAGGAGTATTGGATCTTCTCAATGACTTGCAGTGGCCAGGCGATGAACAAGACAGTATTTTATCCTTCCCAGATAAGGCTGGCACCAATTCACGAACAACAGAAGGCTGGAAGACTTGGTTGGCCTGGACGGAAAATTTGAGCCAGGAACCTGGCATCGGATGCACAACGGCGCCTCCTCTGACCAACACGCGCCTTCTGATGGACATATAAGTGCTTGATTGCATACAAGTCTCCTACCAATTCATTACTTTGGAGGGAAGAGCAGCTCAGATAGCCTGAGAGGGACCCGATTCACGGCCGATTGGGGGTAAGGACCGAGCGCGTGTTCAGACAGCCTCCATAACAAACAAGGACTATGGTAGATCCTGCAGGACTTTGTGAGTCCCAAACCGGATTGATCATCGCAGACCTGTTGAGCCTGTGATTTATTTTAATGAGCTCTAGTTTGCCTTAGTTTGACAAACGTGTTGAGATGTATGGCGTGAAGCATTCGGTCCGGACTGCTTTTTCAGTTTTATCTTGCTAGCGATATTAACGAACGAGTTCTTTGAAGGAATCGGAACCACTGGTTGATAAAAAAATTGCCCAGCATCGGCAGCGAACTGGTGAACCGAACGGTTTTGCAATGCGCGAAGTTTCAGGGTAAGCCAGCGTTGCGCCGAGTCCGCTGCTTTCGTGTTCGATGTGAGGGAGGGGTTCACGTTGCTCACCCACACATCAGAATCGAGACCGGGAAACAGCGAGGTGGAGTGCGTGCAATCGTGCTTGGACGAAGGATGCAGAGCCCTTGCCTGGGATACCGTGAATAGGTAGGCGAGACGCCAATTCTACCTATAAACCGGGCGAGACCGAAACAAGGAAAAAGTTTTATGTAATTCAAACAAAAATTTTGAGTCTTTGGAGTTTCGCGCCAAGGAAAGGTTTTATGAGCCTTGTAGTTTAGCCAAGTCTATGCGGTAGACATCTTCGACGACTCAATTACGTTCTCTTTCACTTCCTCTTATTCAAAGCGGATGTGAGAGGGCTGAGTGGAAGCCGTTTTGCATTCTGCATAGCGGTTGAACGATTTTCTCACGTAGGAGGTGTGTGCTCTTTAGGTGATTCGTGCAGGCAGAAAAGCGTTCCTTTTCGAGCTGCCAAATTTTTCCTTCTTCTCAACGAGGGTGAACATTGCTGGAAAACTGTCGTCGAGAATCGTCAAAGTTCCTAATGGCGGTTTGCATTGCGCCGCTGTCCAAAGCGAGAACTTCCGAATGGCAGGGGTATAGTCTGCACATTATACATGAGCGAAAATCTTTTGTGAAAATATCCAAATCACACATGAACGGATTTTATGTAGGCCGTCATAGCCTTTAAGGTAGAGTTGCGTTGGAAAGCTTTAATATCTTTTGGCTTTATACAAGGTAAATGTTTCCCATATATCTAGAAAGGTAAGCACAAGGAAGAACTTTCTGGTGTTAAAAGTTGGGCTTCTAGAGCTCATGAATTATTAGATCATATTTTATACACTCTCCTGGGCAGGATAAAGTGAGTTCCAAGATAGCAATGAATAAAGAAGGCGATCTCTTGTTCAAATGTCTACCGATTTTATTGTGTCGACAAAAATGTGCCCTCTACATTGTGCACTCTGTCATTGATGTTGTTAATATTATTCTTTATTCTGTTATTCTCTAAAATTTGCACTCTAGCGTTGATGGCCTTGTAAGAAAGGATCTCTCTAATTCCTTCAACCGCTACCTGGACTATTCTGCTATTGCCAGTACTCTCTGGCTTGGCCTACTGGTTCATTCTACTGCACGATGTCGACTCCTGCTCGCAACTCAAGCAGACATTTGAAACGATTCTGTCCAGCCACGTCGCCAGCATCACCGCAAACGTCTGGCCTCGACGCCGCAATAAGGGAGCTGATTGAGTCGACTACGGTTCCGGACTGCGTAAAGAATGCGTTCACCAGAATAGTCGAAGAGTTCTCGCTTGTACGTCAAGAAAGAGATAAGTTACTCCAAGAAAACTTATTACTACGTAGAAGGCTGGGGATTTCTCCAGGCGCACCATTATCTTCTGTTTCCGATGCTGCGTCTGCTGGCAATCCCGATCAGTTCAATCCACAGCCATCTCAATCTCCATCCAGTGGTCGCGAGCCCGATCCCCACTCGCCTTGTCAGGAGTCGGAGAGACGAAGATCGATAATTATTAGTGGTATACCGGAGCTTGACTCCCAATCGATTGTTAGTAGGGTCCGCTATGATTTCTTGAGCGTTCGTAATGTTGTTTTCCATTTGGATATCGATTGCCTTCCTGCATCAGTTTATAGACTCGGTAGACCTATGCCTGGCAAAACAAGGCTGTTGAAAGTCGTTTTTCCTGCCTCTTACTTCCAACGCTTGGCTATTAAGAGAGCTTCTCGCTTCCGTTTCTTTCCGGAGAAGGGGGTCTACCTTAGGGAGTCTCTCTCATTGACGGAGCGAATACGAGGGCGGGAAGAACGCAATCGTCAACTTCCCGTTCAATCTCGTCAAGCTTCGAATGCTCAGGGAAACTGAGTCGTTTTCCTCGGTATTTTAATCATGTCGTTTTAGCTACCTCTCAAACTGTGTCGCTTTCGATCTTTTATTCCAATGTCAGGTCATTTCCAAAAAACAGCACTCATATTGATCTCTGTCTGGGCCCTCGATATGATATCTACCTGTTTTGTGAAACCTGGTTAAAGAAACATCACTCAGTAGAATCTATGCTGGGCAAGTGGTGTGAAGACTACGCTACTATACGATGTGACAGGAGAAGAAGAGCAGGTGGGGGAGTGGCCATCCTACTTCGAAGCACTATATCTTATTCAGTTGTAGCTTCCGAATCAGTAGATAATGGATACGAGATTTTAGCTGTTGATATTTTCTTTCAATTTGCATCTTTTCGAGTTATTCTCGTCTATAGACCTCCTTCCTGCACCATTCAACTTACGGAACAACTAGGAAAAGCCATTAGTGATCTATCAGCATCATCACTTCCAGTTGTTGCAGTAGGAGATTTCAATTTCCCTGATGTGGACTGGAGGGTCAGTGACACACTACCAGCATCATGTAGTTCCCTTAAAGAAATGCTTTTTTGCCACGAATTCGTTCAGCTTATTTCTGAGCCGACTAGAGGTGACAACATTCTTGACTTGGTTTTTTCCAATCATAGAAGCCTAATAAGTGATATCTCTGTCCAGTCTCCTCTTGGTAATAGTGATCACGCAAGTATATCCTTTGATATCAATGCGTCTGGTGAAGAGTGGTTTCCTGTTAAAAGAAGACAATTTACAAAATGCGACTATGGGGCTGTTTGTAGTTACCTATATAGCGTTGACTGGGCTGCCTCTTTCGGGTCAGTTTCTTCCGTAAATGACAAATATTCCATGTTTTTGGCCATTCTAAATCACACAATTGATATGTTTGTACCATGGGCCTACACAAATTTGGATAAATCTCAGTTGCCTCTCCATCTTCGCAACATGTTATCACACAAGGAGTGCTTGTTTAATCACGCAAAGCTCAGCGGTGACTGGTCAGGTTATCATCGCTTTTCTAAACTTTTTGCAAAACAACTAGGTAAATTCAACCGTAATGTTGAGAAAAAAAATAGTTGAGTCTCGTAACAAGAAAAAATTTTTCAGATTCATGAAATCTAGGCTCTCAAATCAAACCCATTTCTGTAATTTACAATTAGGGAGTAAACCTCTTCTCTCTGATTCTGATAGGGCCAACGTTCTTGCTGATGAGTTCTCTAAGGTTTTCTTATGTGATGATGGAAGACTACCAGTGCACAGTTTCAATTGTGCTCACCCTATGAAGGATTTTCCCTACTTCGATCCTATATTAATTTACCAGCACATTTGCTCCTGGCCACAGTCGTCGGCCTTCACTCCAGATGAGATTCCATTCATTTTTATTCGAAATATTGCACATGTTATTGCGAATCCGCTCTCGCACATTTTTAATCAGTCAATTATGTATGCTGAGGTCCCTGAACTATGGAAGCACTCCTACATTACACCTGTGCTTAAAAAAGAACCATCATCAGATCCAGCAAACTTTAGGCCTGTCAGCATTACATCTATCTTTTGCAGAATTTTCGAAAAGATATTGAAAAAGCATATTATCCAACACTTGGAAAAAAATCGTATTATTCCTTCCACTCAGCACGGCTTTGTTGCAGGCAGATCTGTAGAGACTAATCTTTTGGAATGCATTAATGACTGGACTACAATGCTGGATCAGAAAAGCTGCTGTGACGTTATCTATTTTGATTTCGCAAAAGCATTTGATAGGGTCATTCACACCAAACTCATGCATAAAATCAGTTACCTTGGCTTTCATCAAAATGTAGTGAGCTGGATTCAAAATTTCCTCAATGGTAGAACTTTTCAAGTACGTGTTAATGGTACATTTTCGATAACTAAGCCTGTAATCAGTGGAGTACCTCAAGGTGGTGTCTTGTCACCTGTATTGTTTAACATTTATGTGGCGGATATCCAAAACCTGCTCGAAACTGACGATGTATCCTGTAAGCAGTATGCGGATGACTTAAAAATCTATAGACAAATAGAAAACAGCGAAGATGTGGAGCTCCTACAGCGGGCAATAGGACGGCTCGCCCGTTGGGCTGATGAATGGCAACTCCCCCTGTCTCACGCTAAAACCTTTCATCTTAGACTTGGATGCTCTGAACACTCCAGTGCATACTCTATTCAGAACTCCCCTATTGCAACAGTATCGGAAGTGAAGGATCTTGGGTTTCTTTATAATAACAAGTTAGACTCGCAAATCATTATAAAAATATCTTCAGAAAAGCTATTACTCGTACCTATCACATATTTAAGGCGTTAACTACTAGAAATAAGAATGCACTGCTAACGGCGTACAAAACATATGTCAGACCAATTCTGGAGTGCGGCAGCTCGGTTTTCTCGCCACATAAAACAATGCATGTAGCCCTCCTTGAAAAAGTTCAAAACAACATTACGAGAAAAATATTAATTAGATTAGGAGGGTTCTTGTATTCTCGTATACCTCGTGCGAAGATCCGCAATGCATATCTTTGCCTACCTTCTCTGGAAAGTAGGCGAAGGGTTGCTGATCTCTGCATGGTGTTTAAACTACTCCACCAATTAGTCTCCATTGATTCTTCCCAATTTTTTGAATTGTTGCCCTCTCGAACCAGAGGTGGTGGGACTAAACTCTCATTTTCTAGACCTAGAACATCAGTCAGACGTAATTCATTCTCCGTTAGGGCAGGATTAGCCTATTTAAAACTTACTAAGACTGCTGCTCCTCCCTGCTCTCTTCCCTCATTCAAAAAGTTTGCGCATACAATCATCACTTAACCTAGATTTCACTTTACTTGGAGGCATTATGCAATATCTATTTGGTACTGCTTGCTTGAGATACGTTGTTAGTTGTTCGGTTCTAGTTGAGTTTCCTGCGTCTGTCTTATACGACGTAATAAATATCAATATCAATATCAATATCAATTCCTAAAAGGAAGGAACCACAGTGTTCCATGGCACTGAATCGTGGTTAGGCGCGAAATCGTACAGCACCAACTGATCAGGCCCACACTGTTTAGGGCGTAAATGTTCATCAAACTCTAATAGTTATTAGAGGTTTAAGCAGTAACATTGCTTTACCAGCATAGCATATGAACCGTGTTTGCTATTTTTCCATAAAAGGTCTCCATAATTCTAGGGTTCTGCATTTCGTTCGAAAGAGCTTCATGCCATTTACTGTCTAGGATCTAGATGATTGTAACCAAATGCGTTTAATTCTCGAAATATTGCCAATATTGCCAGTGATTTGCTTGTGGCATAATTATGAGACTCGTTTTCAAAATAAAGGCAACAAAGCCTAAGGATAGGAGAATCAAGCTCTTCTACAGTCTCGTGAAATGGTATGAGGTCCGTTGGTTTTATAATAGAAGTCGCATCTATCTTAATCGAAGAAGCACATGTAGCGATTTGCGTCTCCAATCGCTCATTGACTTTCTACGAGAGCTTCAGCTGCTGTATCATGATGGTCTGGGTCAATGAGGTCTTTCATTTAAATTCAGGGGACGTGGTTGAGTGGCATAGAACGACATAGGAAACTGGCACTTAACGGTGGTTCCCTCCCGACTAGGATAAATCCCAGACATCTTATATTTGCTCAGCGCTACATGTCCTTCATTACATATCGTACTCGAATTTCTATCCCGTCATGGACAAAAAAAGCTAACAAAGGATGGGAGCTTCTAAAACACTGGAACGGCGGAATATTTCGCTCATACATCTCACGTTTGACTTCACGCTGAGCTTTGGATGGAGGATTTGGACGATAGTGTGTCCTAGGGTTGAACGTCTTTCGTTCCACGCCTTTATCCACAGGCACCTCAATTGCACCTCCTTACAGCGTTTACTTCTAGAAAATGCCTTCTGTCAAAGACGGCGTCGAAATCAAACCTGGAGCGGAAGCAGAACTCGACCTACTACGAAAATAACTGCATTGAACGTAAGCTGATATAGTCTGCCGTGGTCGTCTGCGAGAAGCGGGTTAGTGCGATTCGAACTACATAATGATGCACAGCTCTTACAGCGTCAGAGCGCTGCCCACCGGGAGCACGTGTCGAGTTCCTCCTCGTCAGACGGGCTGACGTGTCCTCCTTTGGTGTCTCTGTCGGCATTCGGAGCATTCGGAACTGCATGGGAGAATGTATCAACACAGCGCTGTTTTACTGCAGGTCCCTTCAGGTGATTTCTCGTCTTCTACCTTGGCAATCATCTTTTGCTTTTTCCAAAGCCTAAAGCGTCTTCTCGGCTTGGCAATCTGCTCACGGCCAGTTCGTAGTTATCATATCTTCTTTGTGATCTTAACCGTTAATTTTGATGTGCCATCACCGGTCTTGAATCTGTTTGAGAATATCTTACAAGAAGCCTTGCAAATTGACTCTTCTTGTTCTAAGCCTACTTCTATAAGCAGGAAAGGGTGCGGGGACGAGAGCATGGGCTGCGCGTCCTATTCGTCCTTCCACCCTTGCCTGCATTTCTAAAAATAAAATTGTTTATGCTTAATTTCGTGTGAGCAATTGCCAAATTTTTGAAGAATGATGGCGTCAAAACTAATTTTATCGGAATATCGGTGTCCACGGAGTGTTCTAAAACGTACTATATTCATTCTAAAAGAGTGATTTTACCCAAACCTGCAGCAACGACCTTCCCTTCAGCATCGTTGCCAATGACCAGGGAGACGGACGTTTCCCACAGCCAAGGTAAGATGTATTGAAGGAGCTGAAATGAGGAAAACTCACAAAGACGCTTAAAATTTTTCACGTAGTTGAAGCGTTTTAAAATAGGAATTAAGGAAGCTTAACCGTTTACAAAACTAGTTGACATACCCAAGTTTGGTTTGACTTGGTGAAGCGTATCGCAAGATATAGCAAACTATAAAACTGTTCATAAGCCTGTAGATCCAGCTCAGTGCCTAAAATCGCTACGACCGAAATTTTCCCCAGTCATTTCAGTTCAACCCCACGACCAACGAGTGTTTCCTATCGGATGAGTCGTCGGATGTCGCGGTCTCTTCACCAAGTCTCGATCTCTACGAAGCGTACTGCTCAGTGACTACCGACTCTGTAACCAACTGTAATCGACCGTACTCTTTCGAGAAGATTATGGCTTCGCGAATTGTGAACGCCTCGATCCTACTGGGTTATGAGAGTAAGCTACCACTATTCTTCACGAAATATTATATTTAGACTCTTCTGTTGTGTGGCGGAACTTATAAATTTAGTTTCTAACCAGGTGGGATCACAGCAAGGTTCCGACGAGAAACGTCCTCTGACATGCCCGCGATTCTTCTCATTTAGATCGCTCGGTTGAAGGCTGTCTATCTGCATGCGCGGCATCAAGAACGAAGTGTAAGGCGATGAACTACGATGTCAGCTCGAGAAGCTGCATTCTGTTCACGAGAAGCAGAACAGACAAAGGCGTCTCCATTGGTGATAATTTTATTCTGAAACCGATCTGTTCCTCTCCTAGTAAAGAGCAACAAGAAATCAACACCTCTTCCACATTGCTCTTTCCCCAAGCCCTTCATTCAGTTTGTAAGCAGAATGACTTTTCAGCTCCTGATGAGGCATTCGACTACTACGAGCCGGCTTGTCCGACTGAAGCTCACGACGCGAGGTCCGTCACGACACTGACACCTTCGAGTCTGGACACTTTCCAGCTTCGAGAAACTAATCGGACCCTACGTCAGCAATTTCGGAACGTCCAGCACATGCAGACGGAGAACCTCGGAACCTGCTGGTCAGTTTTTGAGGGCGCTGAGGGCTTCTCAAAGGTACGATAGGACCACTACAGGTGCACATAAATGCAGCAAGGGAAGACAAAGAAAAGGATCTTCAGGGCTGGGTTCCCTTCACCATTTTACTGTCTCTTATGCGGGTGAATGTAAGCTTCTCATCGAATGCGAAGCATTAGATGATCAGAATTGAAGCCGAACAAAACGAGAATCTGAAATTAAGATTCCAAAAAATAAAATAAAATAAGCCTAACAACTGACCATAAGTGTAAAAACTTGAACCTTTTGGCCTAGTGAAAATATCGAGAAATTGCAGAGTAGTTTTTCTCTAAATATATGTAGGGCTGAAGTTCCGAACGCGTTCATATGGAAAGGCTCACGAAATTTTCTCATTTGTCGCTTTATGTTGAATTTCAACACATTATTAAGTGCTTCCTATTAGGTGTTCATTACGCAATTCCTAGGCATTATGTTGTAGCTTTACAATTAAGGGCTACTTCAATTACCTATCATTGACTGCCTCTTTTCCAAGGCTGTTGTGCCGAAACGCAACGACGTTCGTCTGTCGGACGTTCTCGTACTCAGAGTCGAGAAGAGAGTGCATGGTGTCGTCGAATGAGCTGGACAGCGACCTCTCCTATGTGAGATTCACGCAGCAGAGTGCTGTGTTCGATCTCTATGTGCGATTAGCAGCTGCAGGCCACGGTATGTTACCGCCCTCATGAAATCCTTTCATTCAGCGCTTCTCCAGAAACCTCCACTTCAGTCTACACTACTACGGTGAGGTCTCGAAGTCAGTTTACTTTTCCTACACTGGTACATGACTCAGCACTGAGGCGAGCAACGACCACGAACAGTATCGACGACACGGCTATTTTCGACACTAGTAATTCAGTATTCAATAGCGAAGAGCAAATACGCTCCACGTCCACCCGTCCTATGTATAAGTCCGGAATTACCCCAGGTGAGGGATAAGTTTTCGCAAGACGACTTTTGCTTACAACGACTTCACACAGCTCGTCCGCGTTTCTTACAGTAAGGAAGCGTGAACTGCAAATCAGGAAACTGCTGTCAGTTGGTTATTCAGAGCAGGAAGAGCAAGCGAAAGGGGGCGTAGACAGCGGCGTCGCACTGATCGCGGCAGTATCTTTCTTCACTGGAATGAACAGTGATGTCTCACCTTGCACTATATGTAGGTCGCACATAGGCTTTGAAACCACGCATATAAACCTCAGAAAGATTGAATTTCAAAGCACTAGAAAAGCTGTGGACGCAGTAATTGGTTTCATTTATCAAAGGGCCATAATGTTTGGAAAAACGCAGATCGCTTTCGATTATAAACCCATATCTCCAACTTCATCAGCTTAGGTTAAAACTTGACCACTGACTGGGGATTCCGGAATTTGGTCACGATTTTTACGGTCGGCTCAAACATGGGAATACCGGATTAATGCCTGATGGATTCAGCAGGCTTGAACAAACTGAGCAACGATTTCGGTTGCCCAAACTGCAATGTCACTTCAAGCAAGCTAATGCTATGAGGTGATCTTGACTACTATGTCGCCACGTTTCCAGAATAAGAAAAATGTTTGTTGGTTCTCAATTAAACCTTGGTTTGCAGGCTGTTTGGACCAAAATATCTTTTAGTTGAATGAGAAATAAGTGCGAAGTTTTTAAATTTATATCGGAGGATTGTTTCCGGCTATCGTTTTCTAGATAATCTTATCCAACTAAACTTCTTTGAAAAAGCGATAGGAGATGTGAAACGATCCTTCCTCAATTCCAGAACTTCACGCAAACGGATTTACATTGCCTATCGGCAAACGTCGCAAAACACTGGAGGGGGAATGAGCAGCAATCTCAACATCCACTTTAAGATTGTAGCTTTCATTTTCCTCAAAATGAATTCAAATTCTTTTCTATAGGTACTGAGTATTCAATGAAAGGTTGCAGTTTTTGAGAAGCAACTAAGCATTGGTAATGCAGCAACTGTGAAATACAGTGCATCGACGAATGTGAATTGGGTTCCTATGTCGAAGTTCAAGCGGCGGTGTTCTTTGGCTTTTTGGACCTTGCCGCTCATTGTGCCCTTCGGTTGCCATAATAGCATAGCGATTCGTTTCTGTTGCCATTTTAGATGGTGTTTATTATCGAGATATGCATTCGAAACCGATGTTAGCCGTACGTGAATTCTTGGGTCCGAACACTTCGGCGGAAAACTGGAAACTAATGTGAGTGGGAACAATGCTTTTTTCGAAAAGTATGTCCGTGAAGTGTTGCCTTCAGGCCGTAGTGAGATGTTATCTGTTTGATACCTTAGGGCAGCCACGGCAGATCCTGAGCTACAACAGTTGGCCGGCTTCGAATCTATTCCACGTTTGACGGCGCCGTCTGAGCATGTAGGATTCGTTCCACCAGAGACCGTCAAGGTTCGGGCGGAATGCCACGACACCGGCATGAACATCTCGTTTCTTCTGAGCACTCCAGATGAAGTATGTTGCGGTCGACATCTCTATTATTAGAGAATAGGAGATGTGATCCATATAGTTTAACTTCACATCGAAAGTACTTTACTGTGTTGTAGAAGGGAGAGCATAAATAGTGGATTTCAATTTTAAAGAATGTTACCTTGTGCACACCGTTACCACCCTGTAGTTGTGTAAGCACTTGCCATGATCTATTTTTTGAGGTTATCCAACCGATCCAACGATCGATATGTACGGTCAGAGAATCTAAACTATTCAGAAATATACCGGAGCTGTATATGCCGCAGAACGTTTCGAGCAATGCCGGATATTCGTTCGATCTTCAAGTCGATTCGCCATCTTTATCCCTCGACCACAGCACAACACATGGTGCAACGCATTGGAGATAGTAAGTTCTTCTAGCTTTTCCTAGAAGGTGCTACCTCCAAACGACGAGCAGGAATCTGGAGTAGATGCAAAATTACTGTTTATTTATGGGTGAACCTCGCGAACATGAAGATTAAATGTATTTTAGGACAAAGTTGTCTCCGCCGTGATCGTGATGTCGAACGACCGTGTTTTGCCACACGACGTCACCACCAAGGATGATCTATTCTTCCACGTCACTTGTAACTACACCACTTCGACGGTCAACGAAATCAGACAAGGCATCGTCGTTGGGTAGGGCTTCGGTTACTACTTGTCAGAAGACGAGAAGAAGGTCTCATAGAAGCGGTAGAGCGCCGTGTCCCTTGGCTACGCACAAATTCTTGACGTGTCGAGTTCGTCAGATTCTGTGGTTGGAATGAGAACTACATCTATTGGGGGGAATCATCCCCGGTTACTCTTGCAGTAGCATACACATGCATGCGTCCTTCTTTTCAGACCGCCTGCTTACCACACGGTGACTAGTCTGTCAGGATTTTCAGTTTTGTTCGGGTCAGACTTTCTCCCATCTGATGGATCTTGCATCTGGCAGAAGCTCTCTAGCGTCAGATTTCGAATTCGGTGCTGCCGCGATCAGAATGTGGCATGCAGAAGTAATGTTGAGCAATCCTCTTCTGTATGCCTTTAATCTTGCAGCATGGGCGAACTTCACCCCCCCCCCCCCTCCATAAGTAATGATCACAAGGCTGTCGCGCTTTCATAACTAGAAGATGTTGCTTTAGGGCCGGAAACTTCCCGTTAGCTTGTGCATCTGTGTCTTCCTCGTCCTTGAGCGAAATATGTAGCCTTGCACTATTCGTTCAACATTAGCTGTGCGCTTATCCACTACGTTGCCGAAGTCCTTGAAGTGTTCTCTGCTTTAAAATTTAACGATATAGGACGCTTAATAGACTCTCCCGACCGTAAATGCAATGTCAGATGTTTTTGGATTATATTGAAAATTTTTTCAAAAAATTTCGCTCTTTGTTTAGATTGCTTTCTGTAGTGGGTTGCTATATGTATCTTGTACAGAAAAAAAACAAAGGCAAGTTTGGACGGAGACTTCCTCATTCTCATTCGTAAAATTCAGAGAATTCATTTAAGTCCGATCTTGGAAGAAGATTGATATCCATTTCTTCAGCACAAAGATTCGCGAGATATCGCTTGTTTAGATAACTCTGTTACCGTGCTGAGAAATATTTCCAACCACGTTTTCGAAATGGGTTATAGTAGGGCGTATAGTGAGATACCAAGCAGTATGTTGCGGTATTTCGTTGCTCCAAAAGATCTAGCTAGTCAAAGTCTGTAGATAAATCACACGATTGTGGGCCTTTACTGTGTGCAGCTGACAGACGAATTCAGAAATTTCCATCGGATTTCTATCGATGGCTTCTTTCAGAGGCCCATCGCCAATCGCCATAGCAACCAGCGAGGTGCACCGCCAGATCTCTCTGCAGATCATGAAGGAAGGCCGACCCGTCGACAGTGTTTTCATCGGCGAGACATTGGTAGCTCGTGTGGCAAGCGAAATCTCACGTTCGTTTTTGCTTCTTCTACGATATATACTATGGGCGTCCGAAGACGGAATTTTTCAACAATGACGAACTACTTGTCGTCCAGTGGTTTAAAGATCTGCAGGTGATCGTGTGATGTAGTCACTTGTTTACTTGCTTGACTGCCATTTACATGAAGTTCTGAAATCGACGAATGCACGACTTTTTCGTATCGCTTCGTTAAGTATTTATTAAGATTGACGACTCTATAAGCTGTGAAATTCTGAATAATCGATACTTCAAGGTATAGAAGCAGTCTGAACGGGTAGTGTTTGAACAAGGAAGAAGCTTTTCAGCTGGAACAATTGGCTATAGAAAGGTGTAGTTTACTACGCCGTCCTGAGTTTCTGAGGACGAAACCATACACTTGGTACCCAAGATAAACACGAGCAGTGGCAGGCGGATGCCAGCGATGTTAGATGCGCAGGTGGCTTGCCAATCATGGCCTATTACATGATGGAGAAGCATTTGGTCGTGATAAATCACCTGCATCACCTGTCGTCCCGTTGATCATCGACTTGCTCGAGCGGGCGCCAGCAGCGTCTCCATTCGTCCCTGTCGCGTGCCAGAGTGGTCCAATGGATCCTCCTCGCTCGAGGGACACGAAGAGCGTCATATCGGTCGTTCAGGGCTTTCACGAAGAAGTCCGACCAACGCGTTGGTGGGCGTCCTGGTGTTCTTTTGACATCCCGCGGAATCCAATCTGTGACGGCTCTCGTCCAGCGGGTGTCTGCGAATCGAACTACGTGGACGGCCCACCTAATTTTCGACGACTTGGCCCATGCGACAGCGTCTCTGATCTTCGAACGTCGGCGAAGCTCGGAACTCCGGAGGCCTTCTCTCACTTGCGTGAGTCGTGTCACTCCGAGCATCGTCCTCTCGATTCCACGCTGCGCGACGCTGATCGCGTGTTCATCCTGCTTTCGTATAGCCCAGGTCTCTGAGGCGTATGTTAGGGCAGGAAGAACAGTGGAGTCGAATAGGTGGGCACGGAGTCGGACGTTCTTCGTTTTCTTCTCGACTTCTTCGACGCTTTTGAAAGCTCCCCAAGCCGCTCGTTTCCTCCTGCTCAGCTCTGGTGCTAGGTCGTTGGTCATGTTGACTTCGCGACCCAGATACACATAGCTGGAGCATTCGGAGATGTTCGTTCCGTTGAGCGAGAATGGGGCATCAGAAACCCATCCGTTCTTCATGAACATCGTCTTCGTAAGATTCAGCTGCAGTCCAACGCTTCCACATACACGATCGAAGTCGGCCAGCATTCGTTCCGCCTGACTGATGCTCGGGGTTATGAGCACGATGTCGTCAGCGAAGCGAAGATGGTGCAGTTGCCGGCCGTCGACCTTCACTCCCATGTCTTCCCATTCTAGTTCGCGCATGACGTTTTCGAGGGTGGCGCTGAAGAGCTTCGGGGATATGGTATCCCCTTGTCGAACCCCTCTCTTCACGTCAATGACGACGTCGTTGTAGAATGGTGAGATTTTGGTCGTGAATCCACTGTACAACTCTCGAAGGACTCTGATGTACTGAGTAGGAACGCCCTGGGTGAGCAGGGCTTCCATGACCGCTTCAGTCTCGATGGAGTCGAATGCCTTCTTCAGGTCAATGAACGGCACAGCGGCAGCTTGTACTCTCGCGACACTTCGATGAGCTTCGTAATGGTGTGTATGTGGTCGATCGTGCTGAATCCTCTCCGAAATCCTGCTTGTTCGCATGGCTGTACTTCGTCCAGCGTTCTACTAATCCTATTCAGGATGACTCGAGTGAACAGCTTGTAGACTACGGACAACAGGCAGATCGGGCGATAGTTGCCAATGTCGTGCACGTCTCCCTTCTTGTACAGCAAAACGGTCTTGCTGGTCTTCCACAGAGATGGAACCTTGCATTCGTACAGGTAGCGTTTGAAGAGCCGCGCCAAGGTGTTGATGAGCGCTGGCGGGAGGTTCTTCAGGTGTTCAGCTCTGATCCTGTCAGAACCGGGTGCTGTACGTTTCTTCACCGACAAGATGGCGTGTCGGATTTCGGAAGAGGGAACAGAGATGACGACGTATCCATCCTGCGGAAGATGGCATGGGGGCAGGTGGACGTGGCTATCGAAGAGATCGGAGTAGAAGTCGTGGATGACTTTCTCCATGGTCCTTCTGGAAGAGGTGACGGTTCCTTCAGGACGTCGAAGAGCGGTCATCTTGGTCTTGAAGTTGGCGAAGTTCCGGCGGGCATTGCGGATGCTCAGCCCTGCCTCTGCTGCTTCAGCCAACACTTCCGCCCTTCTCTCTTTGAGATCTTCCTTTATCGCCGCTCTGCATAGCTTTGCAAGCTCGGACGTCAGTTGGTAGTTGCCTGACGCTCGTGCTGCTCCACGCTGGCGTATCAGCTCGAGAGTTTCCGGAGATAGGCGTCGTGATAAAACGGGGCTATAAACCTGTGGCCTAACCTACTATTGGTTTGGCAGATAGTATTACTACTAACTATAGGTGGTTTAAATTAACGCTTAAAATATAGATCTGTGCAATATAAATATAGATCCCCATTCCTCGATTGTGAGACTACACATGAAGGGATTTTCAGAGTCAACTAAATTGATACCGTGTTAGCAGTCAGATTGCAGCTAAGTCACGTTTGAACGCCTTAAACTTGGCTGCAACTGCTAATACGACTTCTCTTTGCTGAGACTTACGTGCAATTAACTTTAGTATACGACGTAAAACGTAGAAGTAAATCTCATGCCTATCTCCGGCCTTTTAAAATGAGAAAGAAATCTTGCCTTAGTTCGAAAGATATAAATTTTCTACTCGTTACTCGTTCGAACACAAAGTAACAAGTAATCTCGGAGTTTTCGCTTTGAGGAAGTTCGGTGCTGTATCAACGGAATACACTTCTGCGCCAAACGAGATCTTAGATGGTTCAATTCATTGGGCTCCTTATTTCGGTGCTTCGCACCCCGCTAGAAGATGACCCAAAGATTCCCAAATGTGATTCAAAGTCTGAAAGACTCCGATGTCGCTCTTTGCCCAAGCATTTACCTCTCCAACCCTCTTAAACTCCTTTAATTCCGGATGGCGAACACTGAATGATATAACTTTTGTCCGCGAAATATACTGATCCAAAAAGCTCTAGTTGAACTAAGAACTGGAGAAGATTTCCAAAAGGGTGTTTTGAGCGCTGTTTGAATTACTATAACATTGCGATCAATGGAGCTATTTGATAAGACTGGAGATCATATAAATTCGAAAATGGACATTTATCGGTAAAAAAATAAAAGGAATGCGCCAAGCAATTGTCAAAAACGTTACATATTAAATTTATAGCTCGTAAGGCTTCTATTTCTGGTTTTTCATGAAAGCGTTATTTCTTGTTGAGCCTTACCATCAACAAAGACGTGATCCCTAAATCATTGTGTGCCATTTGAGACTCTTTTATTCGACGAAGTGTGACGTGTTGTACGTCAGTTCTCGGTTTTATGAGGAAGAAAACGACGCTGTCATTCTAATGGACAACTGTAGCAAACATTTAGCCCACACAGACCAGGTCTAAAATGTGATGTTTTAGACGAGCACGCATTTCTTGCCTTCTGCTGACAAATATTCTCCATTTTCCTGCACCTTCACATAGCATTGAGCTTTCTTCTCCTACTGTTGGCAATGTCGTGTTCCTTCAAACAGTGATTACACCTTTAAGACACCCTGCGTGTCACTGCAAACAGTTTTTGGGGCACCCTGTGGTTTATTATTTTGTGGCTCGCGGAAGCTCTATGCGATTCTTTTTTAGCAACGCGACTCCGTATTGTGGAATGTGCTGCTCATCGCGTCGGAGGCTCAGGAGCGCCAACCTCGGTTGCTCTGATCGCTGATGGGTTAGCGTAGTTTTCACTTTGCTCCCTGTTTTCTTAATGACAACCAACGCAGCGCTTGATACAGATGCGCCTTGCTGCCTTCGTTAATGGCACCGATGAAGCTGGGCGAGCACGGCTGGGAGTCTGCCTTGTCGGCCTTTCGAATCGACGGGAGTGAACAGATTGATGTCGTATGCATGGTTGCCGTTTGCCAAGAAGAGGCCTGCCCCACCGTGAGTTTTTCCCATTAGATTTCAGCCTTGCCTTATGTGCCTGGTCATGAACAAATGAACTAAGCTTGCAATCATTGAGCACAGAACATAGGTATCAACCACGTAGTAATGATTATGGATGCGAGGAGCATCTCAAGTAGGAGTTAATTAATTCCGTCCTTTTCTTTCGTAATTTTATTTGTTGTGATGCCGTTTTAACAAATGATCACACCCTAGGACATTTGAGCAAATATTAGGTTGGAAACTACGAAACATTTTTTTCAAATGGCATATGACAATGTGCGAAAAATGGAAGGGTTATTTTTCTATTTTTTAACATTCCGCTAAAAATTGATAAAAATTGGCATAGGCAAATAAAAGCAACACACGTTTTGAGAAATGTGCCATCTAGACACTGCAGTCTGATGCTCTGGAATTTAAAGAAAATCAAACAAACAAAAAACCCAACGCACATTCTTGTAGAACAAACCATCTTCTTTTGAATGGTGTAAAACATGGCGCAAAAATCTTAAACGTGGTCAGAGAGAAGGAGACGTCGGAGAAGGTCATTTTTCTTTTTTGTCCTTCTACTTTATTGACCTAAAATCGACAAAAATTAAAGTGGAAAAAAGCGGAAGATATTTTCTGAAAGGACATATCAGTTACTTCCTATTGTTGTACAATGCTGAGCAAAGCGCTTTCAGCGAAATTTAGAATAAAATGTTTAAGAAACGGTGGGGACTTAGTTTCCAACCTAATATTATTGCTCTACCCTTTAATGACACGAACCTGAGCTTCTACTAAGCTGAAGAGCTCTCTGTGAACGTTTGCTCTCACTGCATAAACATACCAGAAAGGTTTAGATGTCGTGCCCTCCGAGTAAGGACCGATCGGCTCGTTCGCTTGAAGAAAAACATCCCATTCGTGTCGATCACCGGCTGATTGTCCGAGCGAGGACCACACAGGACCTCGAGAGGGATGACCGAGCATTCTCAGGTCTGCGCGAGTTTCAAGCTGCTCTGCCAAAACTAAAGAACATTGTTGAGCCATGCGTGACAATTTGATCTGCAGAGCTGTGCTTGCAACCACCGGTCTACCTCTCTGGTCTTGCCCTGCTCGCTGTCTGTCTCCTAGTGCTGGCCGTGCTCATATGTATAGGTGCGAAACGGAGAAGTGACTCAATCGAGGACCTGCTCTCCATCTCACAGTAAGTTCATTTGCTATTTATTTATCCTGCAAGAGGATACCTGTCTTTGACAGTGCGGCGCGGTTATCACGGTGGTATTACTCCTCATTGCCTGTTTGCTCTACTCTTAGATCTCGCTGAAGATCATTTAACATTTAACATTTATTAAATGCGGGAGCACATGTAGAGATAACAACACGAAGACATGAGAACAAAACGAAACACAACAAGCTGAGAACATAAAATTTGAAGGGAGCGCTTCATCGCCAAAATATCCTCGCATTTTTCTCGATTCTTTAAAAATTTATTAAGTGTTGTTAGTCGGTGGGAATGTTCTGGCGCACAGCGGGATTTTTTTATCGTTGTTGCTCGATTTGTATACAACTTTAATCTACAAGACACAGTCACAATTCGCATTGACGACATTCGCATTATCCTATCTAGTGAAAAGATCTCGATTTTTGTCCAGCAGCGTGAAGGTCACTGCGATTCAAAGTTCGGGGTACCCCGGATTCTAATTTTTCTTTCATCAAGCTGAAAATCTATCACTTACTGCTCAAAAGCTAAAAGGAGATGATAGTCAGATGCAGAAGGGTACGATGAATAAGGTGGATTAGGTGGTACCTTTCATCCATGCTTCTGCAGCTTTAGGACTGGCATTTGGCACCGAAGATACACTCAAGGAATGATTACCAGAGATTCCGATGGGTGCGCAGATGGCTTGCCAATCGTGGCATAATCCGCTATTCTTACAAGCATTTGAAGATCATTTTAGTCAATGAACGAGACTCTCGATCGAGAAATATCGTGACAATCAATTTGTAGCCCAAACTTCCACTGGCTCCTGCTGAAGGCTTTACTGCCAACCACAGGTGATTTGGGTGACATGTATGTACAACGGGACGAGCTTTGTCATGAAGAAATTGAACATTTGTTTCGGTGTGACTTCACTCAACCTTTTTAGACCTTCGCGGTTGCTGCAGTGCCGGTGACAAGTTGCTCGCCTAGGCACACCTTGGAGGTGTCACTAATGGCACAGCATTACCTTTGTGGAGGTGTCGGCCTTCAACTGTTTTGGAAGCGGTTCTCTTTGAGGGAGCTATTATGCCTCCCGTGTGCTTAACGTATAAGGTGCCCGATTTATCTCCCATGAAGTCATCCTTCAGAATTTTCCTTAAACGAGAATGTAAATATTGTAGAAGGAGATACTGAGTTATTGGGACCAATTTGCGAAAACGAAGAGTGTAGATGATAACCGACGCTAGTGTGATAACAGTGAAGTACTGTAATTCGCGAGTGGTCGCACCAGGCTTTTTGGAGCAGCTGCAATGCGCCCACAGCCGAAGGGCATCCGGAGCGTGGCATGATTTCGTGGGGCATATCTCCACCTCGGAACCGATTAACCTGAAGACTGTACTGCTAGTGAACGTCGAAAACACGCTTACCTACTAAACTCTTGCAAGCCTGGCTCTGGTTCCCAATGGCGTATTACTTAAGAGGAAGAACTGGTCACTTGTGCAGAATATTCTGTTATGCGCGGGATAATAGGTGCCAATACAAAATAGCGGCTTATGCCAGTGCTTGGAAAAAATTTGAAAATTGCAGAACAGTACTTCTTCATTAGTATAATAAAAATTTCAACGAAAGGTTTTTAAAAACAGAACTAGTGTAGAGCGGCTATCCTGCAGTGTCTGCGAACTGGCCTAGAATATCCACTACATTAGTAGTTCATGTTTTCTGAGGCTATGAGCATCTGAGAAATTTCTCGCGGGCCATGGTGCGATGACCGTACTTGAAACTCGTATCGCGGTGCATCTCATTAACACAGGCATATCAAACGAAGGGTCCGAATTTTCCCAAAATTTCGCATTGTCGACATTGATGCTTCTGTTTATTTCAGAGTCCCTTACACAGTCTTGTGCCCAATGTAAATTCGGGCTTTCTCAGGCCCCGGAAATGTTTCTTCAATTTTTTAATTGCAGTCCTGATGACTGACTCTTTTCTAGGGTTGGCTCCGAACAGAAAGACTTCGGTGCCAAATATGTGAGGACTTTGTCAATGTGAGAGTGAGCGCGGACCGATAAGCGCCAATGTCTTCATGTTCAGGTGATTTCAGCAGAGGAACACTTATTTATGCCACCTTCCTTAAGTATTGTATTCTAATCTTCATCGACGATACTAATGTGTATTGTTATAAATGCTCGATCCTTATCTTCAACGCTTGTCTTTCCACAATGATAC
Source organism: Heligmosomoides polygyrus bakeri (assembly GCA_947359475.1). Lineage (NCBI taxonomy): Eukaryota > Metazoa > Nematoda > Chromadorea > Rhabditida > Heligmosomidae > Heligmosomoides > Heligmosomoides polygyrus. The sequence continues at coordinate 80,537,154 of OX375865.1, read as the reverse complement.
CTAGGCTCCTGCGGCTGAGCGCACATCTTATTCAGTTGCATTACACTTTCAAAATTGTGACAAAATTGCGTAAATAAATATTGTACCTTCCAATTGTACTCTGGCTTCTATGACATATCTGCACTCATGGAGATTTCTTCAGACTTTTCTTAACTGTGCCTTCAACTGCAGCCCAGCAGGCTATAGAATTTTATCTTGAAGCCCTGACAATTTTTTTCCAGTAGAGGTTACAAAATTGCAACTGGATATATAATATAAAAAAGGTGCAGTAAAAGATGTGTAAATAAAATATTGCTTATAAAGTTAGCAAAAGGCTTTGACGCCAGGCATTCCTATTGGTATGCTTCACACGCTTTTCTAATTTCCTCAAAAATTTCTGCAAATGTTTAATTTCAAGACACTGTGTTTAAGGCGATATGCCTCACTTCATAAGCGTATTTTACACAACGTGGAAAGCGAAGCAATCAATTGACTGTCATCAGTAGAAAAGAATGCCTATAGATCGCCCTCAGCAGAAGACAATACCTATAGTGCCATCACTGTGGCATAAACACTGAAGTTCCTAAAGCTTTGTCCCAAGACATGGCTTCTGAAGCATTTTTCAAACACAAGTACATAATGCACATAGAATTATAGAAAGATGGTTGAAAATCTCTAAATAATATGAAAAACACGGCCACGAATTACGTTGAATGGGGCAGACCTCCATAGCGCAGGTCAGTGTACGTATACCCTGCCATGGACGTTTCCTTTGAGTAAATGCTGGCCAGAGACGTAGCAGTTTCACAACTCCGATGATAAGCTCGCTTAATTTTCCCGGAACTTATCACTTGATCTGAAAATTCAAGAGCGAACCGTCACTACACGTGACGCTTTCCTTGTCAAATTTCGATACCGTCGAGTTAAAATGTTGTCGAAGCTTCCATCTGATAGGATTTGATTATCGTGCAAGAATTGGGCACTCTGTAGGCGTAAGACTCCTTTACAGCACGGCCGAAGTGAACGTCTTCCAGATATTTTTTCCGGTTCAATACATTCTGTGGAGGACAACTCAATTAATGATGATTAGAGTGATGTTTGGAACATCCTATATTCCTCAGCGTACACTAATATTGTAGCTTGTCAGGTCGGAGCTTACGCAGTCAAAGTGCTGCTTTTCTTGATAGCGGTGTAAACTCGCTTGAGATCATCTCTAAACTTTATAGTTAGTAACAACATGCTAACGGTTCTATAATGTAATACAATTGTGTTAAAACATAAGTGTTACCTGTATTTTTCAATTGTAAAATTTAGTTGCTAGTACAAGTTAAAACACATTTTTTAAAAAATATTTCGCTCAGCACAGTACTAGCAACTAAATTAATTAGTTACCTTCTTCACTGATGAGCCTCGGGGTAACTAATTATAAACATGTTTTGTATGAAGATAGAGGCGAAACAAAACATGTTTAAGTTATTGTTAGCTGTCGTTGTTTTAGATGATGTTGTTGTCCTTTATTCAAAATTGTTGTGTCATTGTATTTTATGTTATTGAAGAGCTATGAAAATAATTTTATTAAATAATAATACAATAATTATCTAAATACTTTTACGTATAGATTTTCACCTAATTCTATTCTATTTCGTATTAAGCACCATAGTTTCGTTCCGACAAACAGCACTGAGACTTCTTTTTCAGAGCCCCTGTTTAGAGCAGAAGTTGACATAATCGTCAGATAAAATTAGTTGTCGCAGTAAGGGAGGGACATGATGTCTGGGTGATTTGTGGCAGAAATCGTTATGTACTCGCTGTTTGTCTTGCAATGCCACCCAGCAACCGTTGACATCGAAGAAGTGTTTCGACTGGAACTGCCTATTCGCCATTGAAAAGCCTTTCAATCGTTGGTTACTTCCATGTGATCCCTCAATCCGTGGGGCTTGTGGAAGGTGTAGGGATGCATGTATTGTTGCAACTTGTCGTGCCGCGCATTCGGTCTCCAGCGAACTAGTAGAGACTCAAAAAACCACGGGACCTGTTTGTGGCATGGTCCGGTCTTAGGTGGAGTTCCTGCTTGTTCTAGCTATCACTTCGAAGGACGTTTAAGCTAAACGAAAGTGATGCCCTGCTGCTACATCTGCGCCGACTTAAGCTATTAGACTGACGGAAAACTTCACATCCTCATTTACAAACTTTTCTCAATTTCATTTTTTTCTTCAACATAATCAACAAATAGCAAATGTATAAAGTATCATTATGAAATTGAAATTTTGCAGAAAGGTAATTTACTGAGAGTTGGTTGGCATTGATATCCCAGACTGTCCACGTTCGAACCACTGGCGCTTCCGTGGAAGGCGTGATTTAAGTAAGACACCATTTGTCGTCACATGTTGTTGAACCATCGAAAGGGTAAAACGTTTATGCACAGAACATAGAGCATTTATTGAACCAAAGTGATACGAACTCAGTTCTGCACAAAAGATCATTTTAACAGTTGGCTTTCTGAATGTTGACAAAAGTGATTTATTCGTTGATTTGCATAAAGTGAGAAGTGGTCTTTTCTCAAGGCGACTTAGTATTTCATTCACTGAAAAGACTACTATATATTCAAACAAAATATTGCCCGCTTTTATAAAACAAACTATTTTGTGGTTGACTTCGCAAATGTCCTTCCTGTTTAACAAAGTTTTCGAACCTCTAGTTTATTTATTTATTTATTTATTACAAGGCACGGATAACAATCACATGCGGTAAGATTCTAACAATAACATATAACAAACAAAAAATAAGCCTAACGAAACCTTAGTGCAATTAAACGTTTAAAAGAGGATAGAGACATATTAACAATGTTCTCGTTCTCAGAAAGCAAGATGTTGAGCTCTCTGATGCTCCTGTGAATGAGGGAACTTGACCTTACTTTTGACCTTGGAAGTGGCAGGTAGAGTCGGAAATGCCCTCTTCTGTCAGTTGTCAAAGGGGTGCCAAAAAATCCAATTGGGTCAATGGAAAGCCTTCCTGTCAGAACTTTGAACAACATAACTAAATCTGCTCGCTTTCGTCTAGTCTCAAGGCTAGACAACCCGAGCATTTTGGCCCTGTCAGACCCACTCGGAATATTGTCGTAATTTAGACCACGACACTTTAGAAAAAGCTTACGGGTAAAGTTATTCTAAACACTTTCAAGGAGTTTCATGCCCTTCTTTTGACAGGGACTGAAAACTGAGACACCACATTCTACAATGGGCCTTACGTAAAATTTGTAGGCTCTCACAAAAGAAGGTTGATCTTTCGTTATCAATACCTTAAGCAAGTTATAAATTCGGTAGTTAGTCTTCTTTACAAGTGCTTTATAATGATGCTCAAAGTTTAGGTTACTCGATAAATGGAACCCTAAATCTCGAGCACTTGTAAGTTGCTCCAAAATTGACCCGTTGAGTGTGTATGTTGGACGTTGACTTTGAGATTTAGATTGAATCACAAGACAATGCGATTTTTCAGCCGAAAGGGGTAGTTCCCAGGTGCTTGCCCAATTCTCTACAAAATTTATAGCCGCTTGGACATCACAGGAGCTTTCTTGATTGTCGACTTCTCTATAGATCTTTATATCATCCGCGTACATTTTATAAGAAGCTCCAAACCTTTGAACTGAATCAGGAATCTCATACGTATACAAAAGAAAAAGTAAAGGCGATAGTACTCCACCCTGTGGAACACCACTGGGAGCAGCATAAACCGATGAATACTCTCCTCCTACTCTGACTTGATAGGTTCTGCCCGTAAGAAAACTCTTTATCCAGTCTACAATCATAGGATGTATGCCTACCCTTCCCACCTTGTACAATAATTTTTCTGTAGGAACCTTGTCGAAGGCTTTTGAAAAGTCAAAAGATACAATATCTGTGCGTTTTCTACGGTCCATAGATTTAGTCCACTCGTTTAGAGCAGAAAGAACAGCTGTTTCCACCGAGCGTTGTTTCAGGAAACCAAACTGGTCCTTAGAGATGATGTTATGCTCTTCAATATGATCCAGCATGTGTTTCTTTACAATCTTTTCAAAAGCTCTAATGAATACAGAGGTTATACAGACAGGCCGGTAATTACCCGGTTGATTGAATGGTGGCTTTTTGCGAATTGGCGTAATAAAGGCATGTTTCCACCTTGTAGGAACCTCAGCTCTCATATAGCTCGAATTGAAAATTAGTTCTAATCCTGAATGTTTTTGGCGAAGAACTGAGGACTGATTCAGGAAGGTATTTTTGTGGTTGAATTCTAAGATTTTACCCTCTCGTAATTCCTTGAATGAGGAAAAGTGAATGTTTCTTTTTTATCAATATCTAAGTGATCACTATCAATTCTAACAAGGAATGGTTCCCAACTCATGGTGTGCTTTTGCGATGCTATTTTGACAGGATGTAGGGCCCTGTGGGCGGAGTCCAGGACCGCAGTCAGTTTTCGCTGAACGCTTTTTTGAAGACCTGAAAAGGACGTATGCAGGCGTGTGCGCAACACTAATCAACCTCTACGACACCCAACGAGATGTGCCTCGGCGGCGCAGTCGGTAAGAGTGCCACCTCGTAGGAGCGCACCGGAGGGCTTTTCAGTTCGAATCGTGTGCTGCCGATGTTTTGCATGTTTTAGTTAGTTGTTATTACGCTTTCTCATGATCACAGGAGGCAAATTTAGACCATCAATGCATACAACAAACCTAGGCTGTCTAATTGAACTTTCATATGTGCTAGTTTTTCAACTATTCATATCTGCGCCATATCGTTTCTCTGGGAATAAAAAGTCTTGTGTAATACTAAACTAAAAGTCTTATATTTATTATTTCCCTTCTAGTTAACAGCTGTGGTACTACAAATCTATGAAGCAAATAAACACAAGCGCTTGTCACACCAACAGCATCTTACAAAAACCAATGAGGAGCAATGTTCTCCCTGGCAAGGAATGACCACTTCTTCTTCGCTGAACGCGTAAAGCGTGGGTGTAGAGAAGGGTCCTGGGTGAACGTCGGCGTATCCAGCTGCCACCCACGCGTGTGACAGACACGGCCGAAACGCCGGAGCGCAGAACTGTCAGTAGGTCTGGCTTATTTATATCTGCAATTATTTATAATCTTTATAATCTGCAGACATCCACTTCCTCATCGAAACGCACCTATGAAACCAACTGGATGATAGGTGTAGAAAACTATGTAGCGCATATGAAGGCGCAAATAGACAGCCTTGGTTTGTTGTAAGCATTGATGGTCTAAAATTGCCTCCTGTGATCATGAGAAAGCGTAATAACAACTAACTAAGACGTGCAAAAACATTGACAGCACGAGGACTAGAACCCAAAAGCCCACCGCTATGCTTCTATGAGGCGGCACTTCTACCGACTGCGCCACCGAGATGCTTCTCGTGGGATGCCGTAGGGGTTGATAATAGTGACGCGCACGCCTTCAGACTTCCTTTTCAGGCCTTTATAAAAGCGTTCGGCAAAAACTGACTGTGGTTCTGGACTCCGCTCACAGGGCACTACGTCCTGTCAAAATATAATCACAAAAGCACACCATGAGTTGGGAACCTTTCCTTGTAAGAACAAGGGTTTGAACACTGGTCATTCGCTTTAGTGATAACGGGGTAGTACTGATCGTGAGTCGAGCGAATATTTCAGGATACGAAACTTCGGACAAACCATTCCTACTGAACACTTGTTTTGTAAATCTTTGTTGTACAATTTCTATCTGACTTACACTACTCTAATTTCAATGTAGAACATACGTACATTACACCAAAAGAGGTCTTACGGAAATAGAAAAAGTTTGAATGATGTCGCCACGCCGCGAGTTTGAAATGCTCATAATATACAGTTTTACTTAGCATAAGCCCCAGCGACAGTTTTTTCAACATGTTCGTCAAAAGAGAGTTGGTCGGAGTACACAACTCCTAAGTCACGAATGGAATTTGAATAGTGTAGCTTGTAACCGGCTAGGTGGAGGAAGCAATTTTTGAGATTATGGCACACAATAAGTATGATGGTTGTTTTTTCTAGTGAAACGACTAGTAGCCATTTTGAAGACTATGCCGTTAGAGAGTCTAGCCCTTGCTGAAAAACTTTGCGATCGTTTATAGGGTTTGCCATTCAAGTCAAAGTCGCCGCTTTTTTACATTTTTACCGCACCGCTTACTTTGTGCTTCCTGAATTCGTAAAGCACGCACGAGCAGTCAAACTTGCATGGAGACAAGGACGATTTTTAGCAACATTAGCAGCAAGACGCTAAAAAATGAGGGCATACATATATAGACAACTAGCCAAGATTTATATAAATTTTGTCGGAATATTCAGAAGAGGTTTCGAAAAATTCGCAAGGTGCAAAACAGAGGGGCGGGAATCTTCTCTACCAACATAATGCATCTCACCGCCCCTGAGTATCTCGCAATACTACCCGCTTGTGCCCGTACCTGTGACAGCCGCTCTTAATATGCGGTTGTTTATTTGTTTATGATGTATTTCACACGAGCTCATCTGCTGTCCCTTTCGAGGACACGACTAATTGTTCTTGAATAGAGCATGAAAAAGCATGTAATTAGGTATTGATCATTTGCTTTTGGGCTGTACAACGCATTCCAGATCTACGGGATATTGTGCAGACAATTTGAATGCGTATTTGGACTACACAATGAATTGCGAACGCCTACGTTAAACGCCTATCGTGGAAGTGTCCTTGCTGTCAGCATTTGTTGCTGAAAAAATTCCATCTTTCGCACCCCTCCTCATCAGAGAATCGCTAAAAGCTTGCCTTCGGAGCAAAACGCGTGAGTGCGTCTTCATCGAATTAGCGGCGATAATCCATGTTGAAGATGTTCACCCGCTTAGATCCACAAGCAATTACTTGTTACCGAGGTTTGGTCGTTACTCTAACTTGAACCTTGAACTGTCAGTCTCCGGCTTTTAACCAAATTAAATCACGTACGGTGAAGGCTTCACGGCGGGTGAGATCGTCCTTCCCGAACACATTCAGGCAGTGTTCTTGAATTAAAGCGCTGTAGCTTTAATGTTTCGCCGGTTCAATTCGTTTTTTGCAGTTTCCTGGAAGTCTTTCTCAACTGAATGTGTCTCAAAGTTTGAACACTCTCTCCAAAAAAAAGGTTTTCTGTGGGCTTGATTTCTCCGTTTCGTTCACGGTAGTTCAACGTAACTCAATAGAAGTGCGGTAATGAATAGCTTCGCTTGGACACACCTTGTTGTTATGAATAGCTTGGCTTCGTTAGCGGACTGCAGATGATGCCTTGTAGAATGGCGAGTTCTTGGTCGTAGAGCCCCTGCACTGCCCCGAAATATTCTGATGTTCTCTGTAGACACACTCTGTGTGACCAGGGCTTTGACGACCGCTTCAGTTTTGACAGAGTCGAATGTCTTTTTCAGGTCGATGAACGCAAGGCATAGCGGCAGCGATATTTTGCTGCGCTTTGTGTCAATGTGGATCGCTGTAGCCGTACCAAGTTTCTTCAAATTCCTGCTTGTTCGCAAGTCCGCATTTCGTCTAGCAATCTGGCGAGCCCTGAGCTAACAGTTTATCTTCGCTTAACATCTTCAACGACCGATGCAACACCTAGGTCGGTACAGCTGAAAGCTTCGACCAGGGGGAGCGCGGAGCTCGACACGTGCAGGACACGAGGTGACAGAAACTCCGGAGGGAGAAGCTGATGCTGCTCCTGATAAGAAGAGTGCAGTGAGGGACTATCCATGCTGATGCACCGCCGCGGAGGCTGAATGAACACCTAACAATCGGTCTTAGTATTACTGGCAGAGCATTGAAGATTATTCAACGCTCCTCTATTATTATTCTTAATTCATTTAGTTTTATGTGTGCTGAAGTAGATGGTCAAGTTCTGTTTCAATGTGGGTAATAATTATCAGAAGTTAATCAGGTTCCGATCCCAACGTTTTTAAGGATGGTTGGTAACGTATACGCGCATCCTCTTTATGGGGGATAAAACGGTCTTTAATTAAGGGTCCTTAACCTTATATCTTGTGAGTGCTGCTACGTTGAGATACTGCAGAGACATTTAACCTGCTGACGACGCGCGGCGAATCGCGTGTCTGGGACCGCTCCTGGAATCACTACTTCACGATATTCCAAATGAAGCTCCTTCTCCAATACGGGACAGCCTGTATTGGAGGAGACCAGAACAGGCTCGAAGGCAGAACGTAGAAGATGTATTTGCTGCTATATGAAAGTCTGGGAAGAAAAAGGGCACATGCTTGCCACGAATCGTGCAAAGAATGTGACCACACGATGTAGCAAGTGTGTAAGACATTTTTGTCGAGATTGTTTTCAAAATTTTTACAAGAAAGAAGACTAGTTGGTTTGTGCATGACCATTTTTGTGAGATGTGAGTAGTTGTTTGTGAAAAGAATTGATTTTTGTGAAGTTTGAGTAGTGTGTAGTGTTGATTATCAGTTTTATCAACGCTTAGAAGTAAATGACTCCCCGAACACAGTGCAGTAGCATTGCTAGGATCCCGGACCCGAAATCGGTCCGTGCTGTTCTCAGTGGGTTAAGCAATGTAACTATTTATTTATACGTGGGAATTCACGCAAAAAAACAACGACGCAATACGAACAAAACTAATCAGAATACCGAAGACATCAAGAACAGAATAAGTTCTAGCATAAAGTTAGTGAAAGAATGTGATCAAAGAAAACAAGGTACTAAAGAACTTCTTGCAGATCGATCAATGATCGTTTTACATTGCCTTAAGGAGTTGGAAAGCACTAATTTCTTTGTTCATTTCATGAATAATGAGTAATTATGTATAATCTCTTCATTTTTCCACTATGGATGGAGAGGTAAGGCGTATGGTTTAGGGGATAATATCTTATTAGCTGCCATAAAAATATGTTGAGTCTGCAACATCAAGCTGTGGACTGTCACAAAAGTTTCAGGACATACACATCTGGAGGGAGAAACGGCGCTGCTAGCCAACTATATCGGAAAGTGTCAATCGTCTAGCTTCTAGGTCCTGTCGTAAAACCACCTTGAGCACGCATTCGGAGGGAGCCAAACCGAACAGCAATCAGGAAATGGGTTGACATTGGCGACTTGCTCCGCAATCGAGTTCTGGTTTATGGAGCCATAGCATCCCACTATTCAAGCCATGCGGTAGCAACAGCATGCAGGCCTACAGCATATACCACCACTTAAATCTCATTCTCTTGCCTTGGCCTTTAATAAACAGAACACTATGACAACTGGTATTTCACTTTCCACGAGCATCGATGGAGTTGATCGATGAAGTTGTGGAACACCACATTACGCTTGAGATATGTCTTTCTTTTCTTCTATTTTCCTTCTTTTAATAAATCGTTTTTCTTAGGAAAAGGAGAATAGAGAGAAGAACTCTATGGAGAAGAAAGCAATGTGCTTGAAACGTGAATACCTCTCTGTACCCAGCACAGGTGACATCCCGGCAACGATCAGTGCTTAGTCATGGTCAAAGTGAGTAGTAAAGTTTCTATGTACGGCAAAATTTTCGTTCTAGACCAGTCCAAGGATGAAAAGCCTCAGTGAAAGGTAAACGCAGAAATTAGCGCCAAAAACTCGTTCATTACGGCGCATTGCTCTATTCATTGGTGGTGCAGAGGCTATTTCTACAAGGCTTCTCATGAGATGATCGCAAATGCGAACAGCACTCAGGAAGAGCAATCCGCAACTGCTGAAATGAGCGCATGCGCAGAGATAAACAATATCTTCTTTGCAAGAATACATCGTTATAACAACTGTAACCTCAAATCAGCCATGTAAGCTAAGGTAAACTGACTTGAAGCAGTTCTATCGAGGCCTCCAGCTTAACTGGTTCCATGCTGATATCAGCGGCCGGCTCATCCCGATTCACGGGAGAGTGCTGATGGGTCCTACAAAGTGTGGATGTTGCGTTCCATCAAACAGCGACCGCGGTGTAATGGCGTACAGCATTCCAGCCCTGTCACCAGAAGGTACGAGTTCGAGTACGGCGTGGCGCTGGAGTTTTGATCGCAACAAAACATAGTTATAGCAGCTTGCAATATCTTACTTTTTGTTAAAATCCAGCCTCGAGATTTACCCCTTTTCCATATAAGGAGAAAGGGAAGGAGATAGTCAATCAACCTCTGCTCAGGATACGTCACGTTCATATTCTATGTAGTATTGGAGTTTTTGCCTGTCTTCCTTAAGCATGGACTCCGGCAGACCTGGCCTAATGGAGTACCCCCGTTTTTAAAGGTGGTATTCTGTAACCCTACACGCGGATCTGTTCCTCCTTGCCTGTATCGAGAGGCGAAGAAAGGTAGCTTGATTTCGCTTCACATTTTAGAGTAGCAGCTAGGTTTTCGCAGCGGTAATCCTCAAATTGAGTGGTGCTTCCTTCAGACAGCCGTCTTCCTAGAACCGTTATATTTATCGCACTAACAAACAAAGCTGAATAAAGAAAATTGTTTCGAAACTGGACACTGATTTGAGAGTGGTTATGTTTTAATTTGAGATAGAGCATTGATCTTACAGAAGTTATTCTCACCATTGTAATTTACAGCGGGAACTTGTGCTGATTACCGAGATGCTATAGTGGTCCTTAATTTGAGAACTAAAAACGAAATTTCCGCTAATCTGCAAATTTTTTTCAGATACTGTTGTTCATTACCCAGAAGTAGTGAACAAGGCAGAGTGATTTGAAATCGCTGAGTTCGTCGAAAATTTAGCGGTTGCGCCGCTCACTCTACTGCGGTGCCAGTACAGATATCGTGATGACAATCAGAGCGCGAATTTGGCCTACGCTACCCTTTGCGGTAGACAATTCGTGAAGAACTCGGTCAGTCCTTGCCCGACAAGCGTGGTGCCGATACATCGACTACGATCCATTCACTACTGTGCTACTAAAAGCGCTGCCACACTAGCGATGGTTTTCAAAAACCGCAAGGATCAAGCTCCGAGCAATCAGAAGCCAATGCCCGAAAGCCATGACACCCGGTGAGTGACAGGATCGTGTCTGTTTGAGAACGAGACGCAGTGTAGAGCTCAATTCGCGGCGTTGCAGCTGTGTACGCTGGGTGCCTCATCTCGTTTCCTAAGAGGACCCCAACGCTGGATAATCATGTCTGAGGAGTTCGCCATGTGCTTACATGAGGCTCCCGTAAACAAGCGGCTATTTATGTTTCCCATTTCTGTTCTCCCTACCTTCCTCTCCATCTCATTATCCCCTGTACCTCTCCTACATCGCAATATGAAAAGGGAATTCAGAGATCTAGTGTACAGGAGAAGTTTTTATAAGACTTACATCTATGGCTAGTTCTCTTTAATGCTCATCATCACGATTTGGCTTGCGTTCTTTCTTCTCTCCAGCCTCAACTTGTTATGAATCCATTGCTTTGATAATCTCATATGTGCAGTGCGCAACATAAAATCCTTGGAAGCCACGTTCCATGCCTTCAGGGAGGCTCCTTGGAAGCCTCATTGAAGGCATGGAACGTATTCTTCTTCCTATGGCGATCTACGTAGCACGATTGTCTGTGTTTTCATAACACAAGGAAGGACTACCTCACTTTGCTTCATGATGCCGACACGCTCGAAATATTCATTCTCCTTGGCTTTGGCTTCGAAGATGGTAGCTTCTTTTTTCCAAATCATCGAAATGCAAACAATTCCAAAAGGTTTTTTGAGGGATTTGTTATTCATTCATTTCTTGTTCCAAATAGCAGTATCTCGTGTTTGAAACCTAGCATACTTATAGTGTTCATAGATTTTGGTGTGTTTCTTATCCTCTTTGCGCTGTGTTCAAATCGAATCACGGAAATAATGAATTTTTGGTAGGCTGAGCCACGTTTCTACTCCATGAAAATGTCGTCACCAAAAATAGACATTTCATTTATCAAAAGCCCTTCAAGGGCATTTTTGTGTTTGGAGTTTCGTCTTGTCTTTGTTGAATTTGGCAAAGGCCTCCTATCAAAACGTTGTCATTTATGGAAGCTTGCACGAAGCATAATGTGGGGCACCAACAAGAAGACCCAAGTTTCGTACTCGCCACTGATGGAATGAATCGATGAAAAAAAAAAACGGCGGGGGCTATGGAACAACCTAGTATTTAGGATTTGACGCGCCTTCCCGCCGTTCAAGGTTCCTGTACCTTCGCGATGAGTTGGTGTTATTATTCGCTGGAAATAATAGGCCTATGATTTGTGTAAAGCAGCCGTTACCACTGGTACTTTACACCTTTCACGTGAAGTATCGCCGATCAAGTAGGATGCAGCGTAGCAGTAAATAGCAGGACGTACACTAGAAGGAATTCATTGCTTCCAAATAGTTTTTACCTTTAGCACGAAGTCTGGCCATCCCTGCTCACCATGAGGGTTGTAAGGATGACTACTTCGGCCACTCTCACTACTTATTAGGTTCTCTTACAACCAGAATTTTGTGGGCAACGTCCCTTAGCGTTCTAAGGCTTTCACACGAACCTGAATTCCGTTGTACCATTGCAATGCTATCTGCTCTGAAAGCATGCCTTTCGCGTGCTCCACTGTTTCCTTATGGCATTGGAGAAGTTGAGCGTGTGGTAGTACGAGGTGTCGATTGCCAGTGTTCCTGGTTCGGATTTTCCGCCAAGAGCAACCAAGCCGTCCATCCCTTCGGGGTCAGCACCAGACTTGTCGGAGAAAGGATAAAACAATGACCTGTACATTGGCTGGCCACTGCAAGTTATTGCCTTGGCCATCTACGTACTCAAGCTTTTTCCATGATGTCCGTGGAAGAAGAATGCGTGGCAAATCCTTTCCCCCACTAATCGCAAAGGGATTGATTAACGCGTTCTTTATCCTTTATTTTTATGAAATTTTTTATAATTTTTTAAATAGAAATGGGCAGCGTGTCTATCGATGCCTAGCACCAAATCAGAAGTGCATAGTGGGCGGAGAGAAAACTTTCGAAGTTGGCTATCTGTTCAGCCGCACGAATTTTCGCCTTGTTTTCCCCATAAAGGGCCTCGTTGTAGAGAGCATCCTTCCTGTTTATTCCTGCTCCAGCTCTTTCCGCCTCTGATGAAGAGGCCTTAAAGGGCAGATGTTTAAAATAAACTTCGTCACATTTTCACAAATGGATTGGAATGACTTTTTTCATTGAAAATCAAATGCACTCTGATTCTTTGATTCTTTTCCTTATTCTTCGCAGCACATTTATGGCGAGCATCTTTTGTTAGCTTTCATTACCGACGCTCTACAACACTTTCCATTAACAACTGCTAAAAATACTTTCCTAAATGTGCGTATACGTGTCTGCGCTGAATGAGATGCGGACTTGAAGAACTACGGAAGCTGTTAGATCTACTGGCTATTGGAACTAGCTGATATGTGCTTCTGCTACACTCAACACCAAGCGCTACAAATCGCGCAAACGGAGACCCAAAAAGCAAGCACGTTCATGATCCCTCCAGCTGAGCAACCCCGCCTTCCCCCTCCCTGTTCGGTGTTCGGCATGTTGTCTTTCTGCGGTATTTTCAACCCGTTTGTTTCATCCATCTCGTCTTTCGCTATTTTTGTCCGGATAAGAGAAACCGACTGCATGGTTGCGCAGCGGGAGGTGTCGACTGTCGCCTATACCTGATTCCAGGTTCCTACTTCAGATTTCCCGCCCACTTCAATCAAGCCATCCATCCCTCCAGGGTCGTCGAATTTGTGCCACATTTGCCTGGGAACGATAAAACACTGATTTGTCCATCAGATGGCCACCGTAAGTCATTGTATAAGCCAAATACGTTCAAATGGCCTTCACAACATCCCATGTGCAACGCATCACAAAAGTAATTGGTTATTCTGTTAACCTTAATAGAAACTAAGAGATTTCTGACCTACCAATAGCTCCACATTAACTGATTCCTACTCAGGCTGTTGAAAGTTCCATTATGTTGTCCCCATGTATTCACTGAATGCTTACACACTGACACGGTACTTCGGAAGGGTAGGGTAGCTATGGGCAACAGAATAGATGTTCGGTCTTCTTGAAATCTAGGCGCGTAATAACAGATTTTCCTCTAAACATTGTACTAACAGATTGCGCCTGTAGTTACGTAATCATTGCCTTAAATAACCTCTTACAGAATAGAAAAAGTTTGGGTAAAATTGATGAGCCTGACTACATCCTATCCTTACCCTTACATACCCTATCCTATGGTAATCGGCGAATTTCCTGAAAACGGCTATGATATTCAGTACTCCAAACAACCCCCTAGGCAAGGTTTGGGTGAAATATTTCCGGCTGGTGGGCTGTAAGAGTGCCACACTGCTAATGAATCGGGTCTCATTTCTGCCGAAGTTTTTCGGTTCCAGTCCACACGGTGGATCCCAATTGATTGCGTCGGAACTTTTTTTAACAAGTGCGGAATTCTACGTCATCGTAGAGCCATGAGCACTTTGCTCATTATTCTCTGAGCACTGTGCCGCAATAGGCACAGAAGCGGAGATTCTTCATTGCTCCGTACCCCGACGTCCGTTGGAGATATGAAACCCATGTGCAACAGCGTTCGAATATCCATCCCAATTCAAAGTACCGCTCTGGCATCCTTCCCATGTCAGTTCGGTGGAATCACGCATGGCATTCTTCATTTATATCATTGCGAAATGTTACGCAAGAGGAGCTCACGGCAGAACTGGAAGTTATAAAACGATACTGGAGACGATTTTTGATTAAATTTTTGGTATAGTGTGCTGCTAGAGATGTTATTTCTCGGAAACAAAAGTTGCCAGCGGACAATTGCGGTTGAATATTGAACTGTGAGGACTACTGAATGCAATTGCGTGCACGAGGTGACAATTCAGCGCTTCCTTCACTACTTTGTGCACAATTTCTGTCCATAAAACATCATGATTTTAAAGTTTTATTTTTCTGTAACAAAAGAAACCACCTATCAACAACATAATCACCCCTAGCGTCGACATTAGTAACCCATTTCCTAGGCAAGGTTTCAAGATCCTTGTTCCACAAAGAACGAGGCTGAGAGTCAAAAAAGAGGGGAATCTTATGTGATGCGCAGGTGTTGCATGAGGGCCCTGAATGGGTAGTAGTCTGAAGATGCCATGACAGTACTGTAGCGTAGATGAGACGCTGTCGTCCAGCTAATGTTCTCTAGGGAATCGCGAGTTGACGTCGCCGTGAACGATCTCGCTTTGTCGTGGAGGAGGCCGACTTCGAGACATCTCGATCGTTTTTCCTTCCGAGTATCGGCAACTTTCTGGACCTGTTTTGTGTGGACGTCGACATTGACGGTGCGGTTGCAGTCCGACGGCTCCCAGTAAACCATGCCTTGCGAAGCACAAAGAAGAAGAAGAGAGTCGTCGACTTATTTTAATTTTTTTGTTAAATTTTTTTTCCTACGATTCATTGACGGGTCTGGTAGTCGAGTCGTGCCGGGCCCAGGCCCAAACGCCCAACGAGTGTGATCCTACCGAATGCGTCGTTCGAACTGGTGCCAGGTTTTTGATCTTAGAGGTGAATAGCTCGTGGCTGACCTCCATCCATTTTATTAGGTTGGAAAAAAAGTCTTTTCATTTTTTTCAAAGATTTATTACTTCACAACTACAAAGTCAAATCAATTGAGATGAACTCTATTTCGTCCCACTACACTTCTCCAAAGACTGGGTAATTTTCCAATTCCTCTCGCTTAAAAGACTGCAGTTCTGGAGTCGAACCATTGATGAATCCAATTTTTGAGGTCTTCATCCGTTCCAAAATATTTCTCTCCAATTTCTTGCTTGAGAGCACGGAAGAGATGGTAGTCGGCACGAACGAGGTTAGGGCTATACGGTGGATGTGGCATTATCTCCCAGCCCATCTTCTTTATTGTTTCTCTTGTGAGTCTTGCAACATGTGGTTTTGCATCGTCATGCAGGATCATCACCTTCGACTTCTCCGGCCTGTTTTCTTAGAGAGTTGCGACGACTTTGTGGAGTTGGCCGCAGTATGTGACAGCAGTAAGTGTCTCTCCACTTCTGAGAGTTTGCCGATAAATCACTTCTCTGATATCCCACCAAACACTGAAGAGAATCTTCCTTTCGTGAACATTGGGCTTGAGATCAGACTTAGGGCTCTCTCCCTTTTGTACCCATTGCCTTTTCCTCGGAAGTTGGCACACAGAACCCAGGACTCTTCGCCTGTCACAATCTGCGGAAGAAACGATTTTCTTCCTTATCTGGACAGAAGAGAAGCAGCGATGGAGAGCCGTCGACCTTTATGAGTGTCTGACAGGGCATGTGGAATCCAAGCTCCAAATTTCCTTGAAAGCCAAGATTCTTCAGATGGATTCCTACTATCCTATGAGACACTTCGAGCTTCTCTGCCAGCTGACGTGTCGTCTGCCAACTATCGGTACGAAGAAGGTGGAGTAATTCAGTGTCGTCCTATTCAGTTGGCCTTCCTGACCATGCTTTGCCCTCAGTGAATAATCTCCCTTTAAATACTTTCCGAACCACTCATAACAGGCGCGATGAGTAGTAGATCCCAAGCCATATATATGGTTAATTTGGTCTGCTGCCTGACGTGCTGTGGATTCCTTAATGAATTCATGAAGAATGCCGTGCTGAAAATGGCCATGAGGTAGATCTGGCAATGAGTTCGGAAGATTGGATGGATAACGAATTACAAGAAGAGTCTTAACCTGTGTCCGCGTGCGAACAGTAGACAAGTGTGATAGGATTACGAAATCAGCAATCAACATTGGCTAGTGCGTTTACAAGGGGAAGGGTAAAAAAAAATTCGAAGTGTGAAGAGACTTTTTTTCCTACCTAATATTCAAAATTTGTCCAAGAGCTCGTTCACGCGTGCTTATTACGCGTCCTCTGAAAGATTCTAGAATCTACTATGCGATATTGCAGACATCCCATGATTCCTCAAAGTCTCCTCAAGAAACTCTGATTAAACCCAAACGTAGGCAAAAATTATGTACCAGCCTAATATATCGCTTAGCACTAGGACTACTCTATGAATTCACTACTGCTCGCTCGAACTGTCGGGCATCCACCACGGAAGAAGCCGCTACTAATAATCGAGTCTGGCCCACGCCAGCGCTTTTTACTCGATACTTGAGATACGCTGTGGGAGATGGAATGGTGTTGTGAGCATTTTCTTGAGCTACTTACTCTTCAGTCTCCTCTCCTTTCGCAACTCGTTTCGATTTCTACGTCGCATCCGACGACACAATGATTCTGTGGTATTTTCGACCGTCTGGGGTGGTGGATTTTAGCTCAGGATGACTTATAACAGGGTTTAGATCCGGGTGTGTGTGACGACTGATCGAAATCGATTGAGATTGATCGGTGCACTGTTTTGGACACCTTATAAAAAATGCGTCACTTGCATCGTTCTTCACTATGATGTCAGTATTTAAAAAGTGGATTCTGTCGGTCGATCGACAGACATAAAACGAGTGCAGCGAATTAGTCACTCGCGCCAGGCTTGAGTTTGGCAAAAACAGTGCATGACGCGAACTGATCTTTTGATGCGCTATATGCTTACTTGTTTGCTGTGCTATAAGATAAATTTTAATTTGTTGTTTTTTCTGAAAATAGAAATTTTATAAAATTATATACTTATTGTGTGGGGTAGGTAAGCCAAAAAAAATCCAGGGAGTGCTAAAACAAATTTTCCTTGAACAATTTCAAAATTGATTTGATTTCCAAATTCTTAAAGCTAGCTTAGAAGAGTGTCCAATTTGATTTGAGAAGAGTTCAATTTGATTTGAAAAATGCCCAAGTTGATCTCAAAGGGGTCCAGCTCGACGTGAAAATGGTACCTAATATTACTGAAGCCCCCAAACCCCGAGAATAGAACAACCCCAATCTTCCTCCTTTCTTATTTAGGCCTTCTTACTTCTATTGCAGTGAAGAACTGGTTTTACTATATGGATTAGTACAGCGGGATATGGTAGAGCAGACTCTTCACTGCTCCTATGAAGCCCATCCATCCTCTATCGCGTGTACGCGATTTATTCTCCGAAGTGCCCGCTCTCTATGTTGCGAGAAACAGATCTTGAGAGTCTCAATCTGAAGTGCTTAATCTGCAAAAACGTAACTACAAATATTCGGTATCGTCGACAGGTCGACACCGTTTACTTTCCGGTGGCAACAATGCTCGTCCGAATTCCATAAGCACTCTCCCTACTTACCCCTCCCCGCTATGTGCTGACGAAGAAACGGAGTGAGAGTAAAGCACACAGATGTGACACTGAGTCCCGACTCACGTGTCACATCGTTGAAACGTCTATGATGACACTGCCACTACTTCTGTAGCACCACTTCTGAAGCCCGATACACGTTGTACAATACTGATGGTGAGAAAAAATGCTGCTCCCTCTTACTCGGAATCCCTACGCAAACTGGACGTCTGCGGCACGTCTTTTGAATCCCTGCGCACGTTGGAAGACGTTTTCGCACGTCTTATGAATCTCTACTCACTTTGCACGACGTCTCCCGCACGTCTTCTGAATCCTCACTTGATAAACATTCATACCCTGACGCGTTGCCCGCTGTATATTCTACGGAATTGAGTGATCCGCCGCCAAGGTTATAAGTTCGCCAGAAATAGCCCATGGTAAAGTTGAAAGAAAAGCCGGCTGACATACGTCGTACCGTCGTGGGCATCACTTGGCCTCAGTCACGCCTCCACGTGACGTATACGTGACATTAACCGATTATATATAGCAAGTTAAGATTAGAGCTGTTGTTGTAGGCACCGTCGTGGACTAAACTAATCATAGATTCTGTAGATCTCCGTTTTGGTGCAAAACACTGGGAATGTCACGACTAGCGTGACCTAATTTTGTTTTTGTTCTGTTTTGTTTCTAAAAAATCCAGGACAACGACAAAAAGGGCGCTCAAACACAAGATTTAAAGGGAAGGTAGGCGCACAAGAGGAGGAGGAGGTCCTGAATGAAAAAGGATGGTGCGGCGACAGTGATGAAATTCGAAGGAGGCCCAAGACATTTTCTGATTCTGCTGTTTTCTACCGGTTTGGACTGGTTCCGGTGACTAAGACTTCGACTACGACTTCATGAGGAACCGAAGGACTTCTCCTACTTTGGATTCGACTTATTCTTCAACGAGGACGACGACTGTGACAGGGCACTACAGCCCATTCTATTATTCGACTAATCGGCAGCGACAAGGAACGGTGACGGACTGTTGGTAAGTCTTCCTTTCTAACTGGACTAAATTAAGTTCTTGCCGAGTTGCTAGTAACTATTAACTTGCCGCTTCGACCGCTCGCAAACACTTTCGCACAAGGAAATTATTTACGTAGCCGTGCAAAAAAGGAAGGGGAATGGAGTGCCGGACAGCGTTGCCCCGACAAGGCCGCGAAGAAGTTGAAAGCGGAAGCAGCTTCGTGTGTCTACAGTGAGTGGAATCCCGATGTGGACAGAGATACGATTGAAAGGGAATGCACGACAAGTTTGCCTATCTATCGTGCTCAAATCACGATTCTGTACAGCATCTTAAGGTTGACTCTGTTTGGATCAAGAACTTTTGCTTAATTGAAAACTAAAGTGATTAAGCAGCTTAATTTTCACTGTCACCTCAGAGATGCTCAGATCAGTGGTAGCGGCATTTTCACTTCCCACATGGGCCATCCCCTCCTTTCCTTGCAATCTTTTTCTTGTATATATTTTTATTTATTTCCTCTTCATCCATTTATTGCTGGCTTTCTCTCCATCTGTTCTCCACAGATATAGCTGATAACTTTCGAGCTCACTTTTGCTGACATGGCGTATTTTTTATTCTCTCAGCACGTGTTTCATCAGTACCCGGTACCGCTCCTTGTCGGGAACCTGTGATTGTGCCAGGAAATCGCGTCAGGGGTACGTCATTTAAAGCGTTGCAGTATTGCATATCCCTGAAATAGGCTCCATGCCACAGTTTAGTTGTTATTTCTATGGTCTTCCGTTTTCGCAGTTTGTCTAGTATGTATGGCTAGGAGACTTTAATGAATTTTGGAACTTTAAGGATTATGATTTTCCGATCTATCTTAATGCTTTTTCGCTTTATCGTATTCTCGTGTTCCCATCACTTCACACGTTCGTGCTTTCACAACATTTGCTTGTCAATCAGACTCTCGCTCTCAGCTGAAGCTCCCGTTACACAACAATTCTGTTATCTCTCCTCGCTTCCGCAACATTTCTCTCGATGTTTAGGCTGCTCTTTCATCTCCTACATATCTCGACATTTCTTTCCTCCTTGCAATACTTCGTGCTATCTGCATTTATATAAGCCTCCTTCTCCCAGTCAGGCATCCGTAGTGGGCACGCTCCTCCGCGGTACTGCACGCATCTTGCTTTATAAAAGCCTATTTCTCCTCTATCATGCCCCTCTCTGAAGCCCCCTGACGCGGTCTCAATCGCGGAAAACCGGTGTGGGATCCTCCGTTGAATTTTCTACTCCTTAAGGGCTGCCTCCACCCAGGTTTGTAGACGAGATCCGTGATATCCTGGTCGATATAGACGACTTCGACGCTGTGCTTGGCAAGAGTGCTAGAGAACTACGCGACGCGTTCGCCGTCGCAGTCATTGGGACATGGAAATATGCCCGTTTCACAATACTGCAGCGCTCGCGCAGCAGATTAGCGGCAACAGTGCTCATTTGCCCAATGAGCTTAATATCTCTTTTCCAGCCATGGGCACTCTGCACCAGCTACCATCCGCGGTGATGAAATGTGTCCCGGAGGGATCGCTTCCTAATCAAAAACCCTTTTCAGGAGGCGGCGATGAGCACTTTTCTCTATGGATCAGAAAGTTTGAAAATGTCATGCGCATGCGCATCACGTCGCTCAATTTGACACAAATGTCGAACCACCTCGTAGGTCTCGTAGAGGGGTTGGCGCGTGTGTTCTACCTGCGAAAGCCTTCGAGAGACAACTCCAGCGCTGCATCGCTCGCCAAGCTTTAGCAGCCTGCCAGCAGGAATCCGTTGAGCCGTCGGCTGCATATGCTAACCGTCTTCTCAATTTGATTCGAGTCGCTACTATCGGACAGCACCCAGCTATCTCAGTGCTTGGAGTACGAGGACAGCTTGAGGGGGTTATCCGCTATTTCATTGGCTTAGAAGAATATCCTTGCTTCTGCTTCAAAGTCCTTTGAGAATATGATACGTTCGCATAATCGCTTGCCTTCATCGGATCCTGAAATCCAAGAACTCCAACGAAACCAACAGAAGAGATCACAACACCATCTACTTTCTATAAAGGCGTACAAGTCTGTGAATTGATATTTAATTGCATAAAATTTGTTTTCTATGGAGATAAAGGTAACTACCAATCTATTGTCTACTTGGACACTGTATCAATTGCTGTTCGTAGTCTATTAGAGTCATCCGGTTCCATAACTACGCTGTAAGTCTTGACACCATCAGCATACATTTTTATAGATACGTCAAGATTTTGAACTATCAGAAGTAGATCCGATGTGTAAATATTGAAAAAGTGGGTGAAAGCACACCACCTTGGTGGAACTCCACATAAGGCACGCTTATCATCACATCAGGCTTGCCCTACTTTCACCTGGGATTTCCTACCAATAGGTAATCCATTTGATGAAAAAACTGGATGAAAGCGTAACATTTCCACTCTATATAGGAGCTTTCTGTGGCACACTCGATCAAACGCTTTTGCGAAATCGAAATATATGCTGTCGCAAGAGCGCTTGTTATTGATTGCGTTTGTCCGATAATCGAGGCATTCAAGCAAATTAGATTCCACCGAAACCCCTGGAACAAATCCGTGCTGATCCTTTTTGACAACGCCATGAGAGAGAACATAACTCACTGTGTGGTTCTTGAGCACCTTTCCGAAAAGCCTAGACAAGATGAGGGCTATACCAACTGAACGATAATTCTCCGTGCTATGCGTCGGCTCCTTCTTTATAAGGCCGTGACAAATGCATGTTTCCGACGCAAAGGAACCTAACTGTGCATCAACGACTGATTGAAAAGATATGTAAGAGGACCGCATGTAATAGTGTCAGCATTCTGAAAAAGAAAGGCGGCCTGCCGTCAAGTATTGCAGATGTAGAGCTCTGCCATTTCTTCAATAAATCATAGATTGTTTTGGTATCAAACCATGGTAGCCTCTAATAAAATTAGACATATTCAAGTTGCCACGCTGCATCATAACTTTCGCCCACTATGTCTGCCTTCAGAGAATGCAGCCCCTCTGAATTCGCCAAGGAAAGGGCATGTTCTGTGTGTGCGTGCAGGCTAACAAACGTCGGAACTTTTTCCTTCTTTGCGCTTTGGTTCTACACGTTACGCTCCACTGCACATGCATCCAGGCTTACCGATTCGTGCGTTTCATGTCAGCTAAGCTAAACACCCATGTGCCACTCATAGAGGAGGAACGTGCGATTATTTTCTTAGTGCTTTGTATCGACGGCAGAGGGTAGATGAAGCAGCAGTGGCGAGTCCCTTCCCAAGAACTGAGGTATCCCCAAAGTGGTACTTGCCTTGCGCTCGTGCCAAGACTGGGCAAAGCAATCTGCTTCTTATGGAGTATTGACCACTGAAATTAATCTGGAGCCATACACTCTCTGTGTGCTTGAAAGTAGCAAGCAGTAGCAGTGTTGCCCCTCTTGCCGATACACTCGTCTCCGTGACAGAAGTAAAGGAAGAGGTCAAGAAATCTGACTGTGGATCCTCCGGCTTAACAAACGTAGAGATCGCGCCAGTATAGCAGCGATGTTTATTTGATTAGTAGTGAAACCTCTGCTTACATGAAACTTCGATGTGAGGATGCGATTTGTACAATTGCTTTTGTTGTACCGTTTCCATCCGTGTTACTCCGTACAGAATTACTGCTCTCATACAAATACAAATCGCAGAGATCTATTAGAGTGCAATTGCTTCCTTAATTATACTATATTATTGTTCCTGTTCCTTGAAATAGATTTTATTTTATTTTTTTGTAAACAACAAAAATTACATGAAACTTCAAACGTCTTGTACACTTATTGGTGTCCGTGAATTAAAATTTTTCAAAGCCATTCTAAACGTTCCTTGAACAAAAAATTGTTTTAGCGGATTCCGAAAGTCTATTTCTGTTTGTTAGATTTGTTAGATGTTTTGCTTGATTTCAGAGGAGACCAACTTGTTTAGAATAGTATTCAGTTCAATTTGAAGTGTCCTTTCGATTTGAAAGTGTGCAGTTTTACATGAAAATGGTGTAGATCATTTAGTCTTCTTCGCACTGGGTAAAGCGTTGTGTGGTCGAAGAAATCGGTCTTTTCTAGCGAAAAAGTCGATAGAATGCTGACAAGCGATACAAAAACGATGTGACTCGGCGAACACCACGGAAAAATCCGTAGTGTTCGCCGAGTCACAAGTACTTCCACTCATAGAATCTTACGTCATAGTCGTTACTCGGTGAGTGCGCTATCGTTAAAGTTCTTCCGTAATCTTCAAGGACAAGAAAGAACTGGACGTCAGATGGACGTGTTTCGCTAACGCTGCACAGAGTGAATCGGACAAGGTCCTCGCAAGGATGTGAAGGCGTTTACTCATGGGAGTCTCAGTAGCAGCTTAGAAGCGGTATGGAGAGCTCACTCTCTGTAGTCCACTTATTTCAGCTGCTCTCATAATCATCTGCCGGGTGAAGTCAGATGACAGCATAGGATTGCTAAAAAAGAACATATTCTGCAGCTTCAAAGAGGTTACCGCGTTAATAGCGAGATTTCTTCTGATTTCTGTTGTTTCTGACAGCATGTTAATCTAACATACACTGGCTTTTCTCTTTAACTGTAAAGTTCAAAGAAATGTGAGGCGAAGATATTCTGATATGTATTCAGCTGCTTTTTTAAAGACATCAAGTCGTTTTTCTGTGAGAATGTTCTGACAAGCCAAGAGGCCCCTGCGTACCAACTGCGCGCCTCTGCCTGTTTCCGTTTGGGTCCTTCTAATGCTGCTCCGAACTTGATCGTCATTCTCAAAAGTGAACTACAGGAAGACCCGCGTTTGTAGTGACTGACAGCTGGAGAAACATTCCGTTGCGCCAGCTTAGGGTGATGCGTACCAATACCCGTGCAGCATCAATCTTCGTCTCATTGTCTGATAGCTTGACGTCAACCTCCAGCAAGGCCAATTGGCGCCGCCGCACTTTTTTTGAGTGCCTCTGCATCCTCCTGGCTAGCTCACGCTTATGGCAACGCCAGATCTCAGAGGCCTTTCTCGTTAATTGACGAAGAAGCTGAGGTATAGAAAAAACAGGAGAAAAGCAGCTGCAGCAATTGTCCATCGCCGAATCGAAAGACCTTCTCTCTTTTTGCTGTGTTATAGCTGCGAAGAGAAATTGGCACCATGGTTTTGTGTGGATAAATTTGACGGATGTGTTCACGAATGGAGACAATCATTGACGGGAGATTTTTAGCTTGGGACTCGCTCAGGCCAGCTAGGCCTTCCATCTCTCCAGGACAGATGGTGAGATGGTACAAGACTTGTTTTAGTAGGATAACACACTGGTTTGTCATCTACAAGCCACTGCAATAAAAGTCCCAGGTAGGACTGCAATGCCGAAACGACTACGTGTGGTTATTATTGTCGTTCGTATTTACATATATGTACTAGGTTGTCCCATAAGTCCTCGCAGTTTTTTTTCAACGATTCACTGCAGATTTCGCCGGTGGCCTCTTGCATAGCGCTGCATAGCATTCAAAAGAAAATGATTTGCTCTATCAGAACAAGCATTGCGTTTCTTTTTCATCATGAATTTTGTCAATTTTTAGGCCGTTGAAGTAAAAAGTGAAAAAGTGAAAAAGTAGCCATTTGCGCACCTGTTCTCTCCCTTAGGTTTGTAATTTTTTGCGCAGTTTTATATAACATTTGGAAAAAATGTTCTGTACTACAAGAATATGTGTTAGTGCTATTTGCTCATTTGTCCTTTATTGATTTTTAGGTCATCAAATTGGGACGTCCGAAGGAGGATGGTTATTTTTGCCGACAGCTCCTGCTCTGTGGTTGGACTTTTTGGGTTGGTGTTATATGTCATTCGAAAGAAAATGTCTTTTTCTATAAGAACATTTGTACCGTTTATTGATTTCTATTTAATATCAACGAAATGCCAAAAAGAGAAAAAGCATCTTCACCAACAACTCCTTCTCCTTCTTCAGTTGTTGATATTCGACAGAAATCAGCGTGAGGCAATAAAGCGACACAAATTCTAACTGAGCAAGACATCCTCTTCCAAACGACATATAACAGTCGTGAGCCAGAAGAAGCTACGCGCTTATTGAATGAAGCAGTATCGAAGATGATGCGAATTCGAGCACTCGTACTTCTGTCGCCACGCGGTAGATCACACAAATTTATTGCCGGACAACCTCAAACTTGGGTAATTAAACCAATATTAAACCTTTATATAAAATAACGACAATCGGCCGCGATACGAATAGAGTTACATAGGAAATATTCTAAAGACCTAAAGATTCTAATGACCTAAAATAGATAACAAACTATTGAATAGAAAGCGGTTTCAAAGAGAATAGAACATGAACTGCATCAGATCCTCGTCGTCGCTGCTGCACCAATGTCGAGTGTCGAGCTCGAGCCGTCACCGGGCTTATATGCGCGCGTATCAGAGCATTCCATCACCACCGCGAGGCTTTCCGCAATCTTCAACAAACGTTGTGAGAAAGAGATATTACTAATGATAACGAAATTCCTTCTACAAGTAATTTATCATTACAAATAGAAATTGTTCCTCCAATTTAACTCACGGTCGTGATAGATGAGCACCTGGTCCAAAGAATGGTCCCTGCCTTTAAATAAAAAGAAAAAAGTCATAAGTCATATTTTCTCGCTTAACTCCTCCCCGTTAGAAATAAAATTTCCAGATGGCAGTTCTCTTTCCCCCTGCGATCAGATAGTAGACCTTGGCGTGTTTCTTTCAAAAGGCCTTTGTTGGTCAAATCAAGTTCAAAAGTTCAAAATTTGCTAAAAAGGGACTTGGGCTAGTTCACCTATTATTCCGAAACATCCACTGTTCTGATGTAAACATTTGGTTGAAGCTGTATAAAACCCACGTTCTCCCAGTAGTTGATTACTGTAGTCCTGTTTGGAGTCCCCATCTGACTAAAGATATTCAAGCACTAGAAAGAGTCCAAAAGACCTTCACTAGGCTGTCGCACTACAGAGCGTTTGCCAATGATGCTTGTGATTCGAGCATTCCCGAGTATACGGTAAGGCTTAAAGATCTCTGAAAAGTATCCTTTCTATCGGAGAATTATTTCAGACCTACTTCTTGCTTTCAAGATCTTCAGAGGGGAGCTTTGCCTGAGTCCGTCGAAATATTGGACATTCCGTCCATCGAATGGCAGGAGAAGTCGTTTCTACGTATACAACTACAAGCTGGGTCCATTTCAGAAAGGGCTACGTATAAACTCGTTCTTTGTTCGTACTACGAAATGGCTTGAAAGTCTGCCCGTGTCAGTTCTGTCTTGCGAAAAATCTTCTCAGTTCAAACAAGCTGTAAAGAAGATTGATATTTTAAGTTTTCTTGGGATCCCAGATGTCTCCTAGTACTCTTATAGACTTGTTCAGATAACTCGCCCAACTGAACCGAGTCGTATTGTCCTTTATTCTCTAAACTCGTGGCTTTTCCGTGAGCGTTGCTTGCTTATGCTCCATTTTCCATTTTCTTGGCATGCTGAGTGAATTAAACCCAGTCTCCTTCAAAAAGGGATTTTTTCTAGACTGCGTCCCTCAAGGGTTATGATAATGACCGGTCTCATCCTGTGTCACAACCAGGTAGAGTCCCTAGGAGCCACTTCCGGTGGGGAGGGCTTCGCCTATTTCGATTGATGCTTCTTTGGCATAGGCGGCTCTCCTACAGCTTTTAAATGGTCCGTCTTCTATCCCTTCAGCTTTCTGCCAACCATCTAGCCTTTGGAAGAGCAGTAGACGTTGTCCTGAATACGCCTGCCCTGCACTTGTGCTTAAGCCTAGTCACGCCCGAGGAGCCTCTACCAAGGGGAGGGCTTCACCTATTGCTATGCACGGTTTCGATTTTCGGCCATCACGGGTTATTGCCGGTCTGACATTTTTCCTCTCTTCTCGATCATCTTTGCCTGGCTTACACGAAAGAAACGTTTTTGTCAAGTCATGGAGGATATTCAAACCTCGTTCCCGGGAAATCACAAAAAATCGTAGCTAAATGTGATCTCATTATGACACTTGAACCGATTCGGTCCATTTGGCGAGAAACCTCCTTCATCTGCCAACTTGTTTCAAGCGCATAAATAGGACCATCTTAACATTCCACGATTGTAATCATTCCACGATTGTAATTGTTTATTTTGTTTGTTTGGTTCGTTTGTCTAACTAGTTTAATCGTTTCCCTTCATTCTGTCCCTTGCATCTTTCTCTTGTTGTCGAGCCATGGATCACTTAAATTTAGCGTGCCCTCTATGGGCGCATAAATAAATAAATAAATAAATAACACCAAGCAAAAAAGTCCAACCACAGAACCGGAGTTTTGGTAAAAATTCGGAGGAAAAGTCGTACATCCCAATTTGATGGCCTAAAAATCAATAAAGGACAAGTGAGAAAGTAGAACCAACACATATTCTTGTAGTACAGAACATTTTCTTCCAAATGCTGTAAAAAACTGAGCAAAAAAATTAGAAACCTAAGCGGAAAGAACAAGTGCGCAAATGCTTACCTTTTCACTTCTTCACTTTTCACTTCAACGACCTAAAAATCGACAAAGTTCAAGATGAAGAAAGAAATACAATGCATGTTCTGATAGAGCAAATCATTTTCTTTCGAAAGCTGTGCAGCGCTATGCAAG
This sequence comes from Heligmosomoides polygyrus bakeri, assembly GCA_947359475.1. Lineage (NCBI taxonomy): Eukaryota > Metazoa > Nematoda > Chromadorea > Rhabditida > Heligmosomidae > Heligmosomoides > Heligmosomoides polygyrus. The sequence continues at coordinate 80,509,358 of OX375865.1, read as the reverse complement.
AGACCGCCGGCGAAATCTGCAGCGAATCGTTGAAAAAAACTGCAAGAACCTATTGGACAACCTAATATTCTACGTTATCGAACTTTGAGTCTGTCCAGCTTTCCAATGTACAATTTCTATGCGCTCATTCCAAACTTCCTCGACCAACTGCAGTCAGCAAGTCTATCCTTTGAGTTGAATACTTTTCCCTGCCCTTATATAGCCTTTTCTTTGCCTGTTCTTGCTCTCTCAGTCGCTACTTTCCGCTTGCCTTCGCTTTGTTCTTACTAACGTTTACTTTCCTTGGTGTTTTTGTTTTTCGTTCTTCTCAGGACCAGAACTCATTGCTAGATGGGGACAAACATGTGTTCAATTTCTAAAAGTATCGCATAGATTGTTCTCAACTGGTTTGCACAACTCAGGCATAGCAGTTCTCTCCTGTGAAAGACTGCTCCTGTAAATGTATTTAGATCATTTGGTACTACAGCCTAAAGGAATTTTGAAATGTAGGAAATGCTCTATGAGCGAGTGTTAGTCTATAATAATTCTCGACTACCATGTTATCCTAATGGCTGGTTACTGGCTCCGCGAAAGCGATTGGCATAGCTGTGTTTCGAAACTCCAGCACAGACCTATACCATAAAGGTCTGGTCTCGCTGTTTTCGGTGTTTTTGACAGTTTCTCGTTTTCTGTTATCTTCTCCCTTCTCGTCCTCTGTATTTGCACACATCCGAGCACTTTATGACGCGTTCATTGTACTGTACAGAATATATGTGTCCCGAATAAATAAAACAAATAAAGTTATTGTATTGAGCATATACGCATTCAAAATAAAACCACCATATTCTGTAGAATTGGGCTGCACTACGCATCCTACGAAGTTATAAAAGGTTTTTATTTTTCTAGATTATTGTAGACTTGATTTGGTTGATGTTTGTAGATAATTTAGCTCCGTCGACTACATTTCCTAAATTTCAAAATTCTTTTTGCCTCTAGCACCAGCTGAACTACATCTAGAGGTGTGGTCCTTTTGAGAATTGTTATGTCTTATATGTTTATAAACATGCTCAGTTTTTCTAGGTTGTTTGAGCCGTGTGTTGTACAAGTGTTTAGCCTTCGTGCAACGGGGCAGTCGTAGCTCTGGTAAAATGTGGAGTAGAGTTCCCTAAAAATCGTATGAGAAGGATAGTAGTGTAATCGAAATGTAGCAGAGAAACCATTCTAAAGGAGGGCCCCTGTACTGTAGATTTTGTAGGTTACATGCCAAAGCCTAAACAGTTATTCACGCTTTTTTGGCAAATCCTGTAATTCCATAGTGTGACCTACAGTTAAGATTCCACTAGTTAAAAGAAACAGCAGGTAACGTCCGCGAATGCGTGAGTTCCTTGCTCTTATTTAGGTTCACTGTAGTGTTTATAACAGTGAGCCGAAGTCGTATGTTTGCAAGGCATTTAACAGAGTGAGGCAGAGTGCAGCTGCAAAGCTTGCAAGAAAGGCGCGCACCACAGCACTTGAGCGGGCGAGTGCTCAAGCACCCTGCCTAAGGGCCTGTATGAGGACTGGAAGGACAAAACGTTGAACTAAGGAGCGTCTCTCTGAGCGGTTAATCAAAGTGCCAAGGGAAGAGACAGGGATGCGAAGGTGTGTCCCAACTAATTCCAGCTGAAACGATCACGCTCCCTTACGGACATGCGTTCTGACGACCCTTCAATGAAATCCTTCAACGACGAACCTTGATTTCCCGGCCAGTGTCTTGACTAGGAAAGGGTGGATCTAAGCTTCATACGAAGAACACTCTTGCAAGTGTGTCAATGCTCAAAGCCGCACAAGGTTGTGGATGGACTAGATGTGTTGAGCGGCCCAACGTTTCGACCTGTTCGTTGTTCTCAGGAGCCTGAAATTGGTTGGAGGCTCGAGTTTTCTCATCTGCCCTACGAAACGCCTCCTCAGTCACGCTTTTCAGACATCATTCTAGGTGTGACACGAAACACCCCAAGAAATAAACTCACCCGCTGATCATCTCTTCAGCAAAGGTGTACGAATTCACTACCACTGTTATCAGTTGCAGACTGTGACACAGTATGAGTGAGACCGCATGTCTCAATGTGCGCTCTTAGGCCTCCGATGACTACAAACACGTCGAAATATTGGGCATAAAATTGATTCGCCTTACAATCGAAACCGAGACACTGACACGAAAAAGAAATACTGAGGTTTTATGAAGAATGAACTTGGAAGTACTCCTAGTTAACAGCTATTTTTAAAGAAAGGTTTTCAAGAAAATTTGGGGTTAAGCGACCATTGTCCTAAAGTCAACGTTAATGAGCCGTCACTCCTCAACACAGAGCAACTACTTATTTTGGCCTACCAGAGCATGCAAGCGAATTCCTAGTCATGTCCACTGAAATTAAGGACGATTGAATCTACAGGTGCCCATTAATTTTTGAAAAGCTCGGCGTTTCGCAGGCGGCGTTGCAATTTGGTCCGTATTTAGAAAAAACATCAACTTCAAGGAATCGTAAGCCTTGTATTTTCCGAAGAAGCTGATTCGGTACTAATGAGATATTTGCGTGACGAAAATGTTGCCTTCCTAGAATGCTTCACGGTTTGTTCCGCGAAACAGAGTCTCCATATCACATCGGACTGAGACCCGGCTAACCACTCAAGCCGAATTATTTCCTCGCCCACACGTAGAAAAACGCTAAGCTCACAGCGGTTAACACTTTTGCACTCTTGTTGATGTGAATGAGGGGAAAAGAAGGCACGCACTCGGATGCCTCCCATCTCCACTGGTTAGCGCACTCCGGAACCCCATTAGGAGCTGCTTCGTTACTGCACATGATGAGTGACTGCTGAGCACGGATTATTCACCTTACTGCGATTTTCACAGCCTAGCTCTGCCTTTTCGTTGACTGATTTGGTTTTCGTCATTGGAGCGTGCTTTGAAATTTTTCTTTGAAACAACTCAAGCAACGTAGAGGAACGAACTAGTAGAACGCAAAACAAATTCAAACCCTTCATTTCGTATTCAACAACTGGAGCGTCGATATTCCTCTAAGAAAGTGTTATATGATTGCTTGACAAAAACAAGTTCGGTAAGCCGTGGCTTCAGAATTCGTGAATTCGTACTCCTCATGATGATAGAGTCGGCAGAACATTTTCTCTTCAGTTCAGTGTCTGAGAGCGTAGCGCTCGAATTGTGTTCAAGAATGAAAGGCGCTAGTTTCAACGCATGTACTCAACATCTGTCTCGCCCACGTTCATGACATCGCAATTTATGTAATACAATGGCTGATCTAAGCTACATTTCGCAAGATGAGGTGCATCACAGTTTATGACTACGTATGGGGAAGGCACCGATTCCTGGTCCTGTCTGGTATGGGATTTCTCGCGCAGGCCAAATCTTTCCATTTTCCGGAATCGGTGGATTGGTAGCAGATTCTCGGGGATGAATAAAGCACTGCTCAGTCGGCCACTGCAAGTCATTCTCTAGGCCAAATACAGATTCAAGTTGCCTTCACGATATCCCCTAATAGTAGAGTGCGTGAGTGGTGCACCACAAAAGTATAATTGTCTATGCTGTTAACCGTAAGAGAAACCCAGAGACGTCTGATCTACTAACGATCGCTCCACATTAACTGATTCCTTCTCAAGCTCTTGAAATCTCCGTTACGTTTGAGCAACGCTTTTATTCTTGTTATGGCAGCTGCTGATCTACCTGGCCAGCAATTCGTAGTCGATCAACATGAGGAAGCCGACATTGTTCTGCTCCTCATTCAACACGGTCCGCGATTAATGAGCTCGTCCTTAGAGCCTTTCGAAACACCGCGGTCCTGTTCTGTGAAACAGTATCTGAAGGTACTTCATAGAACTAACTGTCCGCTGACAGCGGTTGCAGCTAAAATGTGGAGATAATTCGCAGGTGAATCAAAACGATTTTAAGAAAGTCGGGGAGGAGTATGGAAGAGGATCTGAAAACACGAGCGACTGGACAGTGGGAACATAATTCGAGTACAGCTTCAGAAAATGAGGTGTAGACCCCAGAAATCCCATTTCCTCTCGCAGGCAAATAAGGGAGCAAGAGATGAAAGACGTTGAAAGCTGCCTCGTCGCTCCGCCGTCGTACGCCAATCGTAGTTCGTCTTTTCTGATGATTTTTTTTCGCCATATAATGAGCACACACTCGTAAACTAATAAGCCGCTGCATCTGCAATGCAGCATCTCGTAAAGCGTAGCGTAAAGTGAACCAAGTTTTTTGTGGAAGGTAATAGGAGAAATTACGGATGAATTAAACCTCTGTAACTCGAAATGATTGCTGGGCGAATGATTTCTCCAACTGCATTTGCTTCTTCTAGACTATAAAGACGGTTACGCCGAAACGTCAGCCGAATAATGCTCCCATACCAATCCAGGCTTAATTGCTTTACGAGATCCTGCCCCACAGACAAACGACACGCAAAAGTTCAACGACAGTTAAACATGTAACAATGCATTTGGTTCTAGAAGTGCGAGTGAAAATGGTGGGATTGTTATCAGGAAGTCTCACTCAACCGTCGGCATGGTATGCACATTCATCACATTCATTGAAGCGGTAGCTGTGGTTTCCGTAGAACCAGGAGTCAAGGTTTACCAGCAAGCCTATTTGGGGAATGTTCTGAAAAGCGTTTGGTTCACTGACTTAATTCCCACTTCGGACAGAACACCTAAATTTTTCTGCAGTACACCGAGCACCTGCTCACAAAGCTAGTGTTGCCCAGGAACGGTGTCGAAAAAGCATGGTCGACTTTATCGCTGCAGAAGACTGGCCGTTTTGCAGTCCTGATCTACAGCCTTTAAATTGCTCCGCCTGGGTTGTTTAGTGGAAAAGCATGCCCCACCAATGACAGCAAATTCGATTCTTTAAGAGATCTCCTCCACAAGGATTGTTATGAGATCGACTGCGACTACCTGCGGTGGACCGCCGATGCGTTCGCAAAACGTCTTTGGATGAGCATTCCTCAGAACGAAAATTTTTACTTCGACATGTTGCACATATTGTTGGTTATCCAGCAGTAAAATTTGATGAACCAAGGTGCCCTGCATAAAAACTTATAGATCCATTTATCGCGTTCAATACTTATCTTGCACTATGGAGGTTGATGCACAAGCTCTCGGACATCTTGGAGTGTCTTCATTCCAGAAGATAGCAGCGCTAGCAGTTGCTGAATGTCCATCAGGCCTCGAATGTAAAAGAAAAACTGTAAAAGAAAAACCTTCGAAGCCATCCTAAAACTGCACTTCAGTCTAGTCGTTAGCTGGTATTATGGCTCCGCAAAACATGGCATGTGAAAGACACTTTCGCAGCGTCGTGGTATTTTATAAAATCTTTTCTCATACTTGATCAATGGTGTCAAATATGCAAATTACTTAAAAAGGGATGTTTTCATTCCACATTTCAAATTGCTCTGGAAGTTCTATAATTGTGACTGTTCTAATAGCCGAGCTGTTTTCTCGGCGTAGTCAAGATTGTTACAAGTCTTTATTGCGACCTACGTTTCGTCGTTGTCCCCTTCTTCAGAACCTGGAGAAGTCGAAGTAATCTGGGACACTACCCTCTCAAATGCCATTTAATTCTGCAGGAACCCATCCAAAAGGGTAAGAGTTCACGAAAGCACACCATAAGAAGTCGAAAACAAGGCTAACCTTAGATACGGATAGAAGAATCCATCGTTAGCCCAGCTGGGGAAGGATGGGAGAATGAGCTTAGAGCCCGTGAGACCATCCGCCTTAGGGACCTAACTGGTTATGACCTGAGGTAAATCTTAAAAAGCAGCTGGTCTGAAGCCGCCTGTATGACCGCCAATGCGCAACAACATCATGTGTTGTCTGCCCTTTTGGGAAGGCTGGCGACTGTCCAACGTCTGGTGTGGTGTATCTGATCAGATGTACGGATTGCGAAGAGGAGTACATATGTGGGGGAAATAGGTAGACCTTTGTGCGTAAGGATCACTGAGCACTTCGACGGGTTGCGCAGGTCCATGTCTCCGTTCCAGTGGGCGAGCACAGAGTGCGGCGGCACGCGAACTGCTGCTTTTGGGTGGAAATCAAGATCCTTGCGCATGAAAGTGAGATTTCGGCTCGCCGAACTCTCGAAACGCTGTAAATAGCAGCGAGGACCCAAAAATAAAGGGGAAGAACGAGTGCTTGGCTGTGACCCAAGAGCTGGCGCCGTACATCGCCCTAGGCGGGGTTTCACATCTGGGTCATGACGAATTAGGCCCCTTAGGCGGGTAGTCCTTGGCTCTAAGCTGATTCAAACATCTTTCGTCCAGCTAGGGTGACAGTGGACACCTTTTGTCCACATCTACGGTCACCCTTGTTTTCGACTTCTTCAGGCTTTAAAGAACGCGACAACGGCGAAACCTAAGCCGCAAATAGGACTTGTAATAATCTTGGCTACAATGAAGAAACTGCCTGTCTATTGCAACGTCAAACATGCCAGGATTCATCGAGAGTTGGACGTGGAATGTGAGCATTCCGTTGAGGTCAAAGACAACTCTGGACGTCCGAGAGGATTTCGAGACAATACGGGAAAATGTGGAGGAGTATCCATGGTCTCGGACTTTCAGCCAGTGTTAAAGTTACCTAGGCAGCATCCGTCGTACGCACATGTGGATTAAATTGAAACAGCAAGGTCCACACCCCTGACACTCATGGGATATTTTTACGTTTACGGTTTCTTGTAAGTGTTTAGTGTTAGTGAATGAGCATTGCAGAAATTCGAAACTTGTTTAAGAGATTATTGAGAGGTTACGATTATTGCACAACGCACTGCTTCATATGTATTAGTCTTTTCTCATGTTCAGAATAAGCCTGACATTATGATTGATGATATTTTATCTTCTGGTTCGGTTCTGACATGGTCTAGAAAGGCCTGCATTTCATAAAAATTCCGACAAAAATCCCACGCTTCAACTGCCCTACACTAGTAGGATTTTATTAAATTGGTGGAATATTTTAGAGGCCTTCACTACGGTGTTCAACGAAGCTTTCAAGCTGAAGAATTTTCGCCATAGATCGGTTCCTTTGCAGAACTGGTCTTGACTGTACCTTACGGATTTATACTCCCCAACATAGGCGTAGGACTCTAACCACCAAGGCGATCAGGGTGGACCGTCTATTATCCTCCCTTATTCGTGCTTGCGAAATTCGGCTCTCAACATTCCGCTACATTTCGCTTTGAATTAAAAGAGCTCCATAGTGCAGTCACGCGAGATTCAAAAAGGACATCTAGCCGTCGAGGGACCACACTGAAGAGGACTGCAGTCCAAAAGTTTATGGGGCTAGATCGCTCCCCCGAAACATTTTGTTTTCTCCTTCACCTCCATCGTTAGTCGAAGCGTTGTTGTTCAACATGTAGTAGGTAGCCTTGCTATGAATTTGCACGTAGGGTATGAAATTAGGTTGAAAACCACGGCTACGAAACCATGAACTGTCGTTTCTGGTTTCTTACTTGTAAGGGCACTGCATTCCTTCGGAACGCTCCTCACATTTCATTAGGAGAAGCTATTTTTTACTTCCTCCTGCAGTTGCCATGGTAGCCGTGTGAAAGCAGATGAACACCGGTTTGCGATAAAAATGGCCCCTTTCGCGAAGCACGCCAGAAGGAAAAGCTTCTCGATCTCTTTGTCTTATTATTCAACACCGCTTTTATCCATTTCCTATTGCAGACCTTAAGCCAAACTCCCCGTACCATAACTCTAAATGCGTTTTGCTCAAAACGTTTCTGCACACAAAGGGTCCCTGATTCTATCTCCTGTTTTGTTCCAGCTCTTTCAAATCCGCACTTTGAGGATGAAAACTATCTGCAAACCAAAGCGCCCTCGGAAATCTTTAGCGGGAGCCGCCAGCTTCTCTCTTCTTCAAACCTCGGCATGGTGAATTGCATACTGAAAACATTAAGGCCTCTGAATGTAACTTTTCTGCCGCAACGGAAGGACAAATGACGATGTTCAACGTGAATGTTTACTTTTTGTGAATTCAAGCACTTTCTGGCAAGCACTTTCTGGCGTGTCGAATAATTTCAAGGCTCTCAGTAGTGAACACACCAGAAGGTTTTTGGGTTTGTGCTCTTCGAAGTCTTCCTTTCAGGCCGAACCTGACAAGCAGTCTCTCCGATGTTGGGTTTCCCAATTAGCTGGTCAACGAAGGTCGCTGTCGCACATAAAAGCGAAATACGCGTCTACATAAATAGCCTCGGCAGATGAAAAATGCGGGCGAATAGCATTCTATCAGTGGGTAACAGGGAATGGGAAATACGAGTGCCATAGAGAAAAGCAGTGGATCGGAAATGAAGACAAAGCACGCATGCTGTTCTCGAATTACTGAGATCGCATCGGAAGGCAGGCGCTACAACCGATGCAGGATGATGCAGACACGTGTTGGAACTCCAGCAAAGACCGGTCGTGACTGCTCAAATTTTCACCATTAAAAGGAACGTCATCCAAAAGTGCTGTAGGTGAAATACCTTCTGAAAAAATGCCCGAGGCAAGTGATTAGCCTCCGCTATGATGCCCACAAAGATTATGAGATTCCCGTGGCAATTTTCGCTGCTCCATCTCTGTTTCTGGGCGAACTCAATATCTAGCAGTTTACGTCGAGTTTTAATAAGACTTCGCTGTGAATTACAATTCGAAATTGCATTGTCGTTCGCAAATGACCGTATCTTCGACATAGGACGGCAGGGAAGTCGTGTCCTAAGCGAACAGCACATGTTGTTCAAGCCAAGTGCATTTGAAATCTCCCAATTATCTACATATATTGTAAACGGCACATCACTAACAGTTATCCGTACATCAGACCAAGTTCTTCGTCATTGGGGTGTATTAGAAACTTTTGCTTATCAACTGCGACCAATAATCAACGAAAAATAATTTGCTACCACAACGTATTTGAGAACCTTTAAAGGAATGGGGAGATTAACATCTAATTGCTTCAATGTACTTACAAGTAGCAAAATCTGTCTTTCAGGTGCTTTTCATGTCTGCACTTTAAGGTGCATTTTAATTTTCTGCAATACCCGGGACAGATTTTTTCAAACTGTCTGTGATTTGTTCATTCCTCTTCCAACGGGGCATCCAAATATGTTGTTATTAAACAACTGAACTGCACTTAAGGTCCGGGTGCTCTACGTATGAAACGGAGAGTTCATATGGATGAAAATCTGGAGCCAGATTTATGTGAGATGATGCATCTGTTGTGCATCTGTAGTGATCGGCAGAAAAGATGTCCGCGAGGGGTGTTTCTGTGTGCCACCTCTACTGTTCTCCGGGGTGTTCCTCCTCACTGTTCGAATGATCGTAGATTGCTTACTCATAGGACACACCGAGCCTCTGTAGCTGTTTTGTCTGGTGGGAAAGCGAAATCCTCACGGCCAGCTCGCTGTTGAGACTGCTCTCGTGTCCAGTGGGAAGCGATGTTTAATTGAAAAGACAGCGGACCGCTACTGAAAAATGTGCGGTTTCTAGGCGTTCTGCTGAAAAGCTTGATTTAGGCAACAATTTGGGGTACCTAGGATTACTAATAATGCTTTCGGCCAGGAATTGGACTCTTGGAAAACCCTAACAAAAGGATACCCAATTTTCGGTTAAAAATTCTTAACTCAAATGTTTAGAACTTAAGGCATACAGTGCGTTTCAAACGTATGTATCCACTCCAATATCTGGGTAATATTGCCCATATCTCGTTTCGCGTTTATTTTTGCAGGTCCGCACTAGCTCCATTGGATTCCTCGTAGTCGATAGTAAGTAACTACTCACCTTCAGAGATTTTTTTTGGTCTCATACGAGAATCAGACTTTTTTTGAAGAAAATTTCTTCAAAATTGGCGTTTCAAAAGTGTGTATCCACTTGTGATAAACAAACTTTCTACTAAATTTAAAAGTCGATCGACCACCACTATTTCTTTTAGTATTATGCATCGTATTAGTTATGCTACTGGCAAGGTTTTGGGCGGTTCTGTATTTGTTTGTGTCCCACGCAATCAAAATTACCACCACGTCATTGAACTGTCGGTTATTCGCGTAGACTCGTCGAACCACGACCCCCCCCCACATGTTCTCCATTCCGTTGCTGTCAGGAGAACTGGCCGGCCAGTCCGTTACTTGAATGTTGTGACGGTGGAGCCAATCTTTGGTCAACCTGAACACATGGCTGCAGAGCTGCCCTGGAACACGTCATTGATGTGTTTCGCCTCTCCAGAAAGGCATAGGGCTAGACTCCACTACGCCTTGACAACTCCAGACTGTCCATACGACACGATGAAAGCCTAAGCTTCAGCATTTCGCTGCTGAAGAAGCCGACCACTGTCACTAATGAACCGCTTCCAAACCGTCTCCAAGGTTGCGACGACGTGGGCTTCTCGCTGGTCTCTCCAATAATGTCGGTACCAATGCTTGAACACATTTGTTTAAGCCTGGAGCGGCTGACATAGAGGCTATATGTTGTTACAGGATGTTTTGTTGCGGTCAAAACTCTTGCGCCAGGCGGGACTCAAACCCGCATCTTCTGCTTGTCGGTACCCATCGAAATCATCCGGATTAGATTTTCCCGTTGGTATAGATGAGAGAAATTTACTCTGAATGTCTACGATGTATACCTACCTTAGAGGAGTTACCTGCGAAAAGCCCCGTCGTGTAGTGGAGTCTAGCTTTATGCCTTTCTGGAGAGGCTGAACACATCAAAGACGTGTTCTACAGCAGGGCAGCTCTGCAGCCATGTGTCCAAGTTGACCAAAGATTGGCTCCACCGTCACAACATTCAGGTAACGGACTGGCTAGCCAGTTCTCCTAACAGCAACGGAATGCAGAACATGTGGGGGATCGTGGTTCGACGAGTCTGCGCAAGTAACCGACAGTTCAATAACGAGGTGGTAATTTTGATTACATGGGACACCAAAGAATACAGAATCATTCAAAACCTTGCCACTGGCATAAATAATACGATGCAGAATATTATAAAAAATAATGGTGGTCGATCGACTTTTAATTTTAGCAAAAATTTGTTTATCACAAGTATATAAATACTTTTAAAACGCCAATTTTGATCCAATTTTCTCCAAAAAGTATGATTTTCGTGTGAGACAAAAAAAAATCCTGAAAGCGAGTGGCTACCTATTCTCGACCACGAGGAATCTAGTGGAGCTAGCGCGGGCCTGCAGAAATAAACGCGAAACGAGACAAGTTTCGTAGTGGATACATACCTTGAAACGCACTGTAGTATGGAGTTATAAATTATGCTGGGTAATTATCTACGGATTTTCTTTGAATCATCTCTACGAAGCCAACGACGGACGCTTGTTCAACACTCTGCTCCAGCCTAAGACAGGTACGACAATTTTGTTCGATCATGAAGTAATTCAGAGATTTTCGCTACCAGAATATTTCGGGAGGCTGTACCAAACAAGAAGTTTTGTCTGATCGAGGAATAAAGTAACGGTCTAATTTTTTTGGATTCGCTTTAAAAGATTACATCTGGCTTAAACTCCAAACTTTGGTATGTACTATGTACTTTTATATGATCAAAAGCTGTTGGCGAAATAAGGACACAGTCACGCGACAGAATCTCTCAATCTCTTATTCTTCAATAGCAAAACATAAGCCATAAGTCAAACATCTTGCACTCATTAAATCAACTCACAACAATCTGACTCCAAATTTCTACCCACATACACCAACCGCTTCTTCCGATTCCGATCTTCCGACCTTCTTTTCTTTACAAATCACCCAAAACAGCACGTGCACCTCACTGTTTAACAGCCACATATTTAGATGCCCTCATGGAAAAGGAGTGAATGAATAAACAGATAGCCAAAATTCTCCATTTGCTATTGCAAAAAAAAACTGAAAACAACTTAAGGTGCTGGTTTGAATAGCACCTAAGATTTTGTTGCTTGTAAGTACATTTAGGCAATTATATTTTAACTTCCCAATTTCTTTATAGAGTTCTCACACACGTTGTGGTAGTAAAATATTTATCGGTGTTTTTTGACCTCAGTTGGTTATCAAAAATTTCTAAAACACTCGAATGACGAAGAAAGTGGCTTGATGTACCGGTAACTGTTAGATGCTTGCCGGTTACAATATGCAGATGTTTAGGAGGTGTTGATTTCAAATGCAGTTGTCTTTAACAGCATGTGCTGTTTGTTTAGGACGCGATTTAGTTGCTAACCTATGCAGAGATAAGGTCACTTATGAACGTCGATGCAATTTCAAACAGTAACTCGCATCGAAATCTATCGCAAACTGCTAGAAATTGAGTTTACCCTGGAGCAGAGGTGCTGGAGCGAAAATGCCTTATCTTCTTTGTATGCGTCGGGGCAGAGGCTATTCAATTGCCTCGCGTGTTATGTTCAGAAGGTGTTTCACTGAACGGCAATTTTAGCCGACTTTTAGTTTTTTTAAGCATCTGCTTCCGAATGTTAGCATTCGGAAGCATCAGCATCATCACGACCGATCCTCCAACACGTGTGTACATCGTCCCGGCTTCGGCTGTAGCGTCTCCCTTCCTATGAGATATCAGTAATTCGAGAACAGTAACCCTGCTTTGTCTTCATTTACGATCCACTGCTTCTCTCTATGGCACTCACATTTCCTATTTTTCTGCTGCCCACTGACAGAATTTTTCTAATCGTAAGAAGCGTCAGAAAACAAAATGTTTTTCTTGCACTCAATTATAAGAATGCCGGTCTACAACAACTGTGGGAAATCTGAATTCAATGTTATACTGCAGTTTTTCATTTCAGGGGGTCCGCGGAATCACCTGAAAGAGAATGCGTTCCACCTCCCAAACAGAGACTGAGGAACGGCGGTCCTCACTCTATCCTAGTTGTCCTATACAATGGCTTGCAACGGCTGCCAGTAAATAAGTCAGTGTTTGACATTTCCGGTAGCAATTAGAGACCAGGCCATAGTCTGGTACCAGTTCGTCGACCCCGGTGGGATAAAAGGTGTGGCTGTAATGGGCGAAATACGGGCAATTTATGAATAGATTCGTTGTGTACGCAAAGACAGCGCCTCTTTCCACTGCACTGCTCCAGGGAAGACAACAGCAACGTCTTACAAGTCTAAAAAACGAGTCTGAAAAATTAAGCGTTCTTCAACGCTGAGGTAGCGCAGTCGAAGAACATTCATTCACACGCATCCCAAATCAATGTAAAGTCTAAGGTTCGCCCAGGTTAAGCAAGACTTCCATCTCGTATGGGTCGGCGTTTTGGTGCAACGGAAAGGAAAAACTAAACTGAATGGCACTGAATTGGTCATGTAAGCCAGTGCATATGTCACACACGCTTTCAAATTGCCGCTACGATTTGCTGCTGAAGTAGAATGCATAGCACACTCTATAAATTAACGGATAAGGGATAAAGAATGGCGCTACTTAATCCCTTTTGGGATGGGATGCGCCACGCTTTCTACGTCTAGGGCCTGAGTCATACTCCCGCGGGAGCATCCGCGGACGGGCGGGAATCGTGCCGAGATCCCTCACCTGGCCAATCGCCGAGCCCCGCCACGCCCGCCGTCAGCGATGTACCTTTCGTCCGCGGACGTTCCGCGGATGCTCCAGCGGGAGTATAACACAGGCATAAGGGAGATCGTGGAGGCGATTTGAGTGCGTGTTTGGCCATGCAATGACTTGCGGTGGCAAGCCGATGAACAACTCAGCGCCTTATCCTTCCCAGACAAGTCCGGTACCAATTCACCGGCCCCGGAGGGATGGAAGGCTGGGTTGTCCCGGGGGGGGGGAATCCGAACCATGATCCCACAGGGTGCGAAAAAATTACCCCCACAAAGATATTACAGTGTAACTTCAACACAAATGTGGATTTCATATCGAAACTTAACGCATAACTTCTCTATTCCCTTACTAACGAAAACATATCAAAGTCATTCGAAGTGGCCGCCTTTCATACGAACACAAGTCCTCAGACGAGTAATGAACGCATCGCACGTGGCACGGAGGTAGTCGTCGCTTATTTCGTTCAATGCTTTAGTCAAGGAAGCTTTCAGAGAAGCCAAGCTTGCGTGTCGAGTAGAGCAAACTTTGCTCTCAATAACTGACCAGACAGAGAAATCGAGTGGGTTCAAATCTGGTGGATTCGAAGGCCAGTCTTCGTGCGCAATAAAATTCAGGAGCTCACGTTTGCACCACTGCTGCGTTGTCCTCGCCTTGTGTGCAGGCGCAGAGTCCTGCTGGAAGCACCATCTGTCATCACCGAAGTGTGCATCGGCCCAGGGCTTTAGCACATCCACTAAAATCGTGTTCTGGCACCCGTCCTTGCTAATTTTGACGCCGGATGCGACAAAAACTGATGGGGAGTTGCCGTTTGAAGTACCCCAAACCATAACTGAAACAGGATGTGCCGTTCTATCGCCCAGTTTCCCGTCGCGGATAGCAGCTCCAACATTCTATGAGAGAATGCGATCGTTTTGACGATTCACCGTGGGTTCCAGGGTGAAGACTTTCTCATTAGAAGAATCGATCGCGCGTGCGTGCCATTCGCGAACCACTTCAGTAAGTTCTGAGGACTTTTGTTCGTATGAAAGACGGCCACTTCGAATGACTTTGATATGTTTTTATCAGTAAGGAGCTATGTGCTAAGCTTCGTTGTCAAATCCGCATTTGTGTTGAAGTCTCACTGTAATATCTTTGTGCGGGTAATTTTTGTATCACCTGTCGCCTGTATCACCTGTCGTCCCGTTGATCATCGACTTGCTCGAGCGGGCGCCAGCAGCGTCTCCATTCGTCCCTGTCGCGTGCCAGAGTGGTCCAATGGATCCTCCTCGCTCGAGGGACACGAGGAGCGTCATATCGGTCGTTCAGGGCTTTAACGAAGAAGTCCGACCAACGCGTTGGTGGGCGTCCTGGTGTTCTTTTGACATCCCGCGGAATCCAGTCGGTGATGGCTCTTGTCCAGCGGGTGTCTGCGAAGCGCATTACGTGGCCGGCCCACCTAATTTTCGACAACATGGCCCACGCGACAGCGTCTCTGATCTTCGAACGTCGGCGAAGCTCGGAACTCCGGAGGCCTTCTCTCACTTGCGTGAGTCGTGTCACTCCGAGCATCGTCCTCTCGATCCCACGCTGCGCGACGCTGATCGCGTGTTCATCCTGCTTTCGTATAGCCCAGGTCTCTGAGGCGTATGTTAGGGCAGGAAGAACAGTGGAGTCGAATAGGTGGGCACGGAGTCGGACGTTCTTCGTTTTCTTCACGACTTCTTCGACGCTTTTGAAGGCTCCCCAAGCCGCTCGTTTCCTCCTGCTCAGCTCTGGTGCTAGGTCGTTGGTTATGTTGACTTCGCGACCCAGATACACATAGCTGGAGCATTCGGAGATGTTCGTTCCGTTGAGCGAGAATGGGGCATCAGAAACCCATCCGTTCTTCATGAACATCGTCTTCGTAAGATTCAGTTGCAGTCCAACGCTTCCACATACACGATCGAAGTCGGCCAGCATTCGTTCCGCCTGACTGATGCTCGGGGTTATGAGCACGATGTCGTCAGCGAAGCGAAGATGGTGCAGTTGCCGGCCGTCGACCTTCACCCCATGTCTTCCCATTCTAGTTCGCGCATGACGTTTTCGAGGGTGGCGCTGAAGAGCTTCGGGGATATGGTGTCCCCTTGTCGAACCCCTCTCTTCACGTCAATGACGACGTCGTTGTAGAATGGTGAGATCTTGGTCGTGAATCCACTGTACAACTCTTGAAGGACTCTGATGTACTGAGTAGGAACGCCCTGGGTGAGCAGGGCTTCCATGACCGCTTCAGTCTCGACGGAGTCGAATGCCTTCTTCAGGTCAATGAACGTAAGGCACAGCGGCAGCTTGTACTCTCGCGACACTTCGATGAGCTTCGTAATGGTGTGTATGTGGTCGATCGTGCTGAATCCTCTCCGAAATCCTGCTTGTTCGCATGGCTGTCCTTCGTCCAGCGTTCTACTAATCCTATTCAGGATGACTCGAGTGAACAGCTTGTAGACTACGGACAACAGGCAGATCGGGCGATAGTTGCCAATGTCGTGCACGTCTCCCTTCTTGTACAGCAAAACGGTCTTGCTGGTCTTCCACTGAGATGGAACCTTGCATTCGGACAGGTAGCGTGTGAAGAGCCGCGCCAAGGTGTTGATGAGCGCTGGCGGGAGGTTCTTCAGGTGTTCAGCTCTGATCCTGTCAGGACCGGGTGCTGTACGTTTCTTCACCGACGAGATGGCGTGTCGGATCTCGGAAGGGAGAACAGAGGGGATGACGTATCCATCCTGCGGAAGATGGCATGGGGCAGGTGGACGTGGCTATCGAAGAGATCGGAGTAGAAGTCGTGGATGACTTTCTCTATGGTCCTTCTGGAAGAGGTGATGGTTCCGTCAGGACGTCGGAGAGCGGTCATCTTGGTCTTGAAGTTGGCGAAGTTCCGGCGGGCATTGCGGATGCTCAGCCCTGCCTCAATCCACGGATCTCCCTCGATAGAGAGCCTTCGGGCTCTCTTGTTAAGAGGGATCTCGGGCCGCTTGTCGCAGGGCCACGTGGCGCGTCCCCGGGTGGTGGATAGGGGAATTAAACGCGAACCAAATGCGACCGTGTACTGCCCAGAGACGCAGGTGGGATGCAGGGGATGGACTCCTTGCTCCTGCTGTGTCGGGTCGATGCGTTCCTTGTGCGTGGGAGCGGCATGTTCGTACACAGTGTGCGTGGATGTGTCCGTGACTGTGCGGATTGTAACTGTGTCGGCTCGGCCAAAAGCTTGCACTCGGTAGACTGGGAGTACATGTAAGGCGATTCGAGGCCGCCTTAAGTCTCGCCCCGTCCCTTCGGGCAGTCTGGCTTGCTGCCCGGAGTACCCCGCCCGCACGACAGAGCCTGACTAGCTACCCGTCTTGTATTCCAGTCAAACACAGCAGCACTAAAGAGCCTCATTCCCCTGACCCCGAAAGGGTCCCCATTTCTGCAGCGATGGGAAGGACGAGTACGGAGAGGCTGCTAAAATCTCAGGGCCTAAAATTTTTGTGCACCCTGTAATATCGGCTGCACGCAACAGTCGGCACCTCCTCCGACTGCGCTACACGCGCCCACCCGACGAAACCAGTACTGCCATTGAAATGAGAGTCAGAAAGAGTGCAACAAACTAACAAACTGCACCGGAGAGACGCCTCTCCTCGAGTCAGATTTATCAACGACTTACAGTAAAGTAACGGTGAGAATATTGTAATAAATCCCTGATAGTGTGGCTCATCAACAATGAATGCTTCACCAAATTGCTTGTTGGTAAGCCGCGCTCTCAGAGATTTCTGGCAGTATTCTCACCGTCGGATTGCGGTAGGTGGTTGATGAGTCTGGCCCCTGGAATTTATTGGATCCCTTCAATCGGGAAGTCATCGATGAAAATGTTTCTGGGAAAGTGGGAGCGATTTTCGCACTCAACTGCCCAGCACTTTCTTAAAAAGGTGCTCGCGTTGCTTTTTCTGCGATTAAAGTGCATAGACATTTCATGAGAGACGAAGTGTGCAGCTGGAAAGCTTGAACAATTTGTCTCTTTGGAAGGGTACCCTTTTTCTCCTTCATTGTGACGGGTTGTTGAAGTAGAAATGCGGTTGCAGAAGGATCCGCTTTACAGTATGGGTTTGAAAGTGCTGAGAAGCTCTCGTTAGAAAAACACGATTAAATCCAAAAGGACCAAATGGGCAAAGATAGCAGTTATTGGCCGCTTTGTTATTGTTATATTGACCGTTGGAGGCGTCACTTCTACTCTTTTACTCCTACGGAAAGTCGCAAAGGCGGCTTGTATGCGTATTTGAGCAATACAGTTCGAGCAGTGACTAGCTGTGACAAGCACATTGACAGTTGGGTGTTCTATCCTATGCAATCGAGTCTGGCACTCTTTTACTAATGTGAAATAATGTAAGTTTAACCAGGGGATGGGTAGGGTTAGTCATAAATGCACGCGAGAGCCGATGCTCCTTCATACTACGGTCCCGCGTTTGTATGTGCAGTGGAACATATCGGTGGGGAATAACTGTTTTCCAATCAAAATAACGGTAACACGCTTAAAGATTTCCGCAATGTCCACGATGCTTTGGAGGAGGTGGTTGACTGATGAGGTGCAATGCTTGGGGTACAGAACAGAAACTCGAATAGAACAAGAACTAGTATATAAAAGTAAAGGCTGAAAACAAAAGTGGAAAGAACAGAAATAACTGGACGAAAAAAGAGAGGAGATCCGATAAGATCAGGGAAGACAAGACAACCAAATTCACAAATAAGAGCAGGGGAAAGGTTATCTTCGCCACTTTCTTCAGGCTGACTTCTTTTTTCTGCTCCTACCGAGGCTCTTCAATGAAGAGAGGCATGTACTAGTACATCGTTTAAATCTGCCAAGTATTATTATTTAATAAAAGAACAAAAAGTCAAAGGAAAGGGAGTTACTCAATTCCTTTTGCGATGCGCTACGCATTCTACTTCTACGGGATGTCGTGGAGGCGATTTGAATGCGTGTTTGGCCATACAATAACTTGCGGCGGCCAGGCGATGAACAATTCAGCGCTCTATCCTTTTCAGGCAAGTCTTGTGCTAATTTTCCGTCCCCGGAAGGATGGAAGGCTTGGTTGGCCTGGCTGGGAAATCCGAACCAGGAACCTTTTCGGGTTCACACGACAGCTAGCATCTCCTCCGTCCGCGCTACACGCTTCCCATTATTTATTATATTTTTGATTTTAATTTTCTATATTGCTTTTCAAATTGCCAAATTTTAACATCCAGTTCGTTTAACATCTTTTCTTAATTTAATTTGTTTTAATTTAATTAGAACAAAATTAAAACAAGTAGAAAAATAAGTAAATAAGCAAATTCTGTTAAGTAGGGATTGCGTATTTTGTATTGGTAGTGCTTGTTTACCTAGGTGGCGATGTCCGTTCCTCTACGTGGTGCCACTGGAAACTGTTAGCTTTTGCGAGCCGAGCTGATCACGGACACTCGAATACAGGTGACAGGCCCTAGTGACAGGCCGGCCTACGAACAGCCCATGTCACACCATATGGTTGATGGTGCTGCATGTTTCACGAGATAATGCTACGGCGTCCGCGGGAGCCGACGCGCACTCGCAGAGCCCGGCGAGTGTGAAAAGTTTGCGAGGGTCCCTGGTACGAGGACGGCATCGGGGGGAAGCTGAGCTAGTCCAAAAGTCCCGAAACGTAAGCAAGATCCGCGTGGCAACGCTGAATGTAGGTACGTTGTCGGGCCGCTCATTTGAGTTGGCAGAGGCACTGGAGCGCAGGAGTATTACTTATGTGCGGTGAAGGAGACGAGGTGGTCCTGTAGCAAGTCAAGAGACATAGGCCGAACCTATAAAGCCGTTCTGTGTGGCAGTCCCAGGACCACCAGCGGTGTTGGCATAATCGTCTCCGAACGGTTCCGAGACCCGATTGCAGGCGTGGTACGTTTCAGTGAGCGCTTGATGAAGGTCGTAATCGCTTCAGAACGGCGGCAGTATCATCTTTTCTCTGCACATGCTCCACAGACTGGCTGCTCCGAACAAGCCAAGGATGAATTTTGGAGCCTGATTGATGAGAAGACAGCAGAAGTGCCGTCACAAGACGTAATCATTGTCGCAAGTGACCTTAACGGACAAGTTGGCGCTGCGAAAGACGTGTGCGGCTGTCATAGTGGTCTCGGTTTCGGTTTACGTAACGCTGATGGTGAGCGCATCCTCGAGTATGCGGAGGCGCACAACCTCACTATGGTGAACAGCAGATTCCGAAAGCGTAAATCCCACCTTATCTCATTCTACAGCGGGAATTCTAAAGCGCAGATCGACTTTGTCCTTGTGCGAAATCGTGACCAAGGGCTTGTAACGGACGCGAAGGTCGTGCCGTATGAAACGGTCGCCGCACAACACCGCCCACTGATCTGCACTATGAAGATCACACTACTGATGTTTAAGCAGGTCGAACGGAGCGGTCCGTTAAGGATCAAGTGGTGGCGACTGAATGAGAAGGAAGCAGCTGTGACTTCGCGCATTCGGTTGCCGACGGTCACGACCGTCAACGAGACATGGCAAAATGCCACCGACGCGATTCTCAGCACTGCGCGTTCCGAACTCGGCACTACTAAACCGGGACGGCGTAAGGTCGATAAGCAGACATGGCTGTGGACTAACGAAGTTAAGAAAAAAGTCCGAGAAAAGAAGAGATTATACCACGCATTTCTCGGCGATAAGAAAGCCAATAAATGGCATCTGTATCATGAAGCGAAGAAAGTCGCTAAGAAGGCGGTAGCCGTTGCAAGAGCCACTCATTACGATGATGTCGACAGGAAGCTTGAGTCGCGCGATGGCGACCGATTTCTTTATCGACTCGCGAACGTCCGCTATCGCCAGACTGAAGATGTTGAGAAGTTTTTTGGCATCAACGATGAGAACGGTCATCTAGTCATGGACGGCAAGATGGTTTTGAACCGATGGCGCACCCACTTCGAGGAAGTCTCGACAGTAGAGTTTGCTCATCCGAGCATTCCATCTTCTCCTCCTGTATACGGTCCCGTTCAGAAAATCACCGTTGAGGAGAAAAAAGCGAATCTGAAGAAGATGAAGCCAGCAAGAAACGGGCCCGATGACTTTGCAGCCGACTTGTGGAAGTCGAAATCCTGGTGCCCAACGAAGTGGCTGGCGACGTTATTCGACAGGATTATTGAAGAGAAGAAGGTGTCCGATATTTGGCAGAGAAGCACGACGATTCTGATTTGGAAGAAGGGCAGTACAGCAGACTGCACAATTTGCTGTTCAATCCGATTACTTTTAAATAGCATTAAGACCTTCGAGCGGATAGTCGACGTCCGCATTCGTGATATCGTCCAGTTCTCTACCAACCAGTGAGGCTTCGTAGCTGGTTGTGGCACAGTCGATGCCATACACGCTGTTCGTCTTCTGATATAAAAACACCGATAGAAGCAGAAGCCAGTGCATATCGCCTTCCTCGACTTGGAGAAGGCCTTTGATCGCGTACCGCGTAAAGTAATATGTTCCAAATGGCGAGAACACGGAGTCTCCGAGGAGCTCATAGATTAAGTAAGATGCCGTATCACGTGATCTTCAGCAGCCTTTTCCTTGGACTTGGCTTTATGCTGATGATGTAATGCTTGCTAGCGATGACAGGATTGAACTCCAGAAGCAGGTACGAACGCGGTGCCTTCTCTTGAGGAGATTTGGGCTCAAGCTTAACGTAAAAAGTACCGAGTACCTAACCACTGACGAAAATGAGCCTCGCTCCACTAAGGTGTATTGAACTCCCACGTACTTCGGTTTTGAAATACTTCGAATCAGCAATCGCATCTGATGGTAGTACACTCGTTGAAGTGAACTTATGAATGAATGCAGCTTTGTCCAAATGGCGCGCTATCACAGGAGTGCTGTGCGACGAGAAAATATCAGAGCTCCTATTCTACAGAGCAATCGTTTGACCAGTAGCTATTTAAGAAGCTGAGTGCTGGTCCACTACTAAAGAAATTGAAAGGCGCCTCAGCGTAATGGTAACGAAGATGCTGCGGTGGACGGCCGGAGTTACGCATTTGGATCGAGTACGCAACGACTCCGTACGGCAGAGGATCGGCGTCACCCCAATATTCGAGAAAACGCGCGAAACTCGTCTGCGATGGTACGGCCACGTCCTTCGCGTAAAAGATGGCACCGTCCGAAAATGTGGTCTTAATCTTGATATGCCCGGTAGACGGCCACGAGGGCGGCCAAAACAGCGGTGGCTTGATACACTGCATCAGGAATTGAAAATGGCTAGGTTGCACCCTGATCAGGCATTTGATCGGGAAAAGAGGCGCCAACGCTCCAGGAAAGCGGACCCAGCAACTAAGCGGGACAAACGCTGAAGAAAAAGAAGGAGAAGAAGAAGATCATGATGAAACGCTGATGTGTTGCAGTTTTATGCTGAAGATTGCGGTAACGCAGTCGGAGGAGGCGCCGGTTATTATGCTGTCGCAGAATTTATCGCCAAAACGAGCCGCTTATTTCAAACTGCTATAACTCAGCTTAATTGCAACTTTATTGGTTCGTCTAAAAAAAGAAAATTTGCACATTTTTCCAACGAACAGGTAATAAATCTAATCCTTCAAAATAAAAACTGAGATCACAGGAATTAACGAAATCAAGGAGGACACATTCATCATCGGCCAAACTGGTGAATTTATTCTGACACAAATGAGAATCAAGAGCTGGCAAAAACCGATAGTCAGTGGAAGAAAGGAAGGAAGCATATAGTGGGCGGGGAAGAAGTTCGATACTAAATGGGTCAATTTTTGCCGAGTGATTTGTGGGGTGTGTGGTCATGCGTTGTCCTGCAACAGAAGCGGCCCTCCCCTATTCACCCCTGCCGGCCACAAATTTTGCAACTTCTTATACATTTAATATAAGTCACAGCGGAAAGGCTCTGCTGTGGCTGATTGTCCACGATGCAAAAAGCTGCAATGTATTACACCTTTACAACATCACCACAAAGTAGGGAAAACTTTTTTAGGGTGAAGGTCGGTTTTAGGAGAGAATGTTGGAGCATCTTTATCTACTCAGACAAATCCCCTCTTCTTGCTATTGTAGAGGACCCATTTTTCGTCAACAGTTATAATGAGTTACAAGTGCTCATTTTCAAAGCGAACCAGCAGGTTGGAGATGGGGTTGAAACGTGCCAAACGCTGCTCATCGGTTAGCTCATGAGGCACCCACTTCGACGTCTTTTTCGCCTTGCCGATTCTTCCCAAACGTCTTGTTACCATACTATTATGTACGACAAGGTCCTCTGTTAACGAGAGTTTATTCGTCTCAGGATTTCCTTCGACGGCTCTGCTTAAAACTTCATCATCAAGCGACGACCTATGCCCGCGACTCGGTTTTTCTTGGAGATCAAAATCGCCAGAAGCGAATTTTTCGAAGCATAGCCTCACCGTTCTTTCGCAAGGACGGTCCGTCCCAGAAACCCTGCTAAGGTTACAGGGTGCCTCTATCGCAGAATGTCCTCATTTAAATTCGCAAATTATGACGACTCAACAGCTGCGTCGGTTCATTCATGACTTTGCGGAGCCCTGGAAAAGATCGACTAGAAAATTAAAGCGACAACCACATAGGTTTTCTGGAAAAGCAGAAAAAACCTACCGAACAGAGTGTGGTGACTCTCCCTGAGACAAAATGATAGGGCAAAAAACTTACTTATTTATACATCAGAACTTGCGGCCGTCAAACGTCTGGTTGGGGGCTTCGCCCCAAATCCTGGGAATAGAACAACCCCAATCCTCCCCCATTCTTTTCTAGGCTTTCTAACTTATATTAAGCAAAAACCGGTGTTACAGGGGTTCCAAAATAAGGTGATTAGGTTTTGACGATCTCTCAAGCGAGCGCATCAATCTGCAGTGTGTCAGCATGGATAGCGCCATTTTTGTTTTTCTTTCTGTCTGTGCTATAATTTTTTAAAAGCTAATCTATCCTAATTACGATTCTTTCAAGATGTCAAACCATCGCGCTGCGATGGTTTGGAGAATAATCGTCAACGAAAGCGCCAATGCGACATCTTAACCTGCTCGGTCGATTGTCTCCACAGAAACTTGTCGATGTAAGGAAGGAGCTTGTAAGGAAGGAGAAGGCGACCGTCAAAGACAACGAAGAAATCGAACTGTCAATACGCCACAGGTCCGGAAAATTTTCGAGAAGCGAAAATCCCAAATTTAAGGGTTTCCTGAGGAAAATCGCTCATGACAACGGTGTCAGTCATAGGTGCATCGAATAGCCAGAAAGAAACACGGACCTCAGCACTACAAAGTCCACAAAATCCAGCTCCTGGTGGACAAGAATAAGCGCGAATGACTCCATCGATGCCGCCAGCTCAAGCTGTGGGCCGCAGGTCGCGGGTTTGAGCGAACACTGTTCAGCTGTTCATCGTGGTGTGGGCTCAGAACCTCCAAAACGGCATGATCTAACCTGGGGAGGCTCTAGCCATCTTTGTCATCGCCGAACATCGTCAAAATTCGCAGGCGCTCATGGTTTGGGGTGGAATCTACATCAACGGAAAGGCCCCTTGGTTTTTGTGGATTTTTTGGTCGGAGTAAAAATGAATCAAGATGTGTACCGATGGAACATCCTCGAGGCTGGTGCACTTTTCTAGTCCAAGGAGCACTTCAGCAATGCACAGTGGATATTTCAAGGAGACTCAATCCCTGCTCACAGGGCGAAAAGCACGCAAGGATTGTCCAAGGCCAATTTTTAGGACTTTGTCATGTCTGCGGAATGGCTACAACACTCCCCGGTTCTGAATCCGACGAACGACAGTGTGTGGTCCATTTTGAAGGACTGGTTCCGTGCCAACCTCGACTACAAATTGGAGGCCTAGAAGACATATCTGCGTTGGGAGTGGGAACAACTCTCCAGATGACCTGCAGCACATCGCCAAAAACTTCACCAAGCGTTTTGACTTCTGTATTCGCGCCTAGGGGGCCACATCGAATCCAGATTAATATAGTGTTGCCTAGTGTCTATGTCGTTGTTATCCATATATTGTTTCGTAAAGTTGTCAGTTGTTTCATAGTTATAATTAGAAACCTTCATCACGATATTTTGGAACACCGTGTACTATATAGATTAGTGCAACGAGATATGGTAGGGCAGAATCTTCACTGCTCCTATGAAGCCGATCCACCCTCTCTCGTATGTACGCGATTTACTCTCCGTAATGCCCGTTCTATACGTGGCGAGAAACAGATCATGAGAGTTCCAATTCAAAGTGCTTAACCTGCAGAAACATAATTGAAATTAATCGGCAAATGAAAACAGGTCGACACCGTTTATGGTCCGATGGCAGTAACACTCCTCCGAATCCCACAGTCACTTTCCCTACCTCTTCCCCACCTCCCCACATTGGACGATATTGAGGAAAATATTGGTCCCCTTATTCCCCCTCTAGTGGTCCTCCTTTGCTGATCCCCTCTCCACTGGTCCCCTCCTACTGGTCCCCCTTACTCGGAATTCCTATGCAAATTGGACGTCTGCGGCACGTCTTCTGAATCCCTGCGCACGTTGGACGATATTGAGAGAAAACAGTGGTTCCCTTATCCCCCCCCCCCCTCTCTAGTGGTCTCCCTTTGCTGATCCCCTCTTCACAGGTCCCCTCTACTAGTCCCGCTTAGTCCCTACGCAACTTGAACGTCTTGAACACGTCCTGTGGAACCTGACGCAGTTGAACGACGTCTAGAACACGTCTTCTGAATCCATACGCTCTGCACTTGGTCCCCATTCACACCTTGACGCGTTCCGCGCTGAATATATCGGTAAACTTGGACGATCCGCCGCCAAGGATATGGTTCGCCAGAAATCGCCCGAGGTTAAGCTCAAAGATATCCCGGCTGGCATGCGCCGCACTGTCGTAGGCATCTCTTGGCTTCAGTCTCCCTCCCCGTGACGGACACGTGACACTAGCCGATTATATATGTAGTAAGGTACCTCGATACGGAGATTAATCTTAGCCTAATATCATGTGCACCCGATTACGGATTTCCGGTTTGGACTCCCCCAAAGCCAACTAATCTTTACTCCTTTACTTTTTCAGCATAATCATTCCATGCGCTCAACTATGAGCGTTTTTCTTGCGACTCAAATTATGAGAAGGGTAGGAGCAATAACCTCATAGTTAACAAGCTTTTTTGAGGTTTTTTTTGCAGGGACTGATTACAACGCGAGGAGCAATGTGGTTCTTTATTATTTTAAACGACAAATGCAATTTTTTGCACAGAAATCTTTGACGAACAAATGATGCTACTGCTGCTGCAAAGGCGCTTCCAAATCTCTGTGCTAACCAAAGGCCTATTCCGATAGATAGAAAACATATACGTCGAGGGACGCGCATAGCGCAGTTGGAGGAGGTGCCGGCTGTCGCGTGCACCTGATTCCACTTTCCTGGTTCGGACTTCCCCAAGGCCAACCAATTTTTCTTCCCTCTGCGGTTGGTTAATCGGTGCCAATTTCTCTGGGAAGATCAAACACTGACTTGGCCACCAAAAGTCACTGCAATGGTCAAATATTCATTCAAATCGCCTCCACGGCATTACTAGAAATAGGGTGTGCTGCGCACCTTGAAGAGGAATTGATTTACGCTGAGCTTCATCCTGGATTTCATACTGCAGCGGATCTGTTAGACGCATTTTGTTCAAGCCGTCTGAGTAGCATAACAGAACTGATATTGCTGGCTCAGATATGGAGATATGGAGATGGAGATATGTAGCCTGCCTCTTTTCAGCAGCATCAGTTAGAGTACGGTTGAGACACAATGGCATTAACACACCTATTGGCACTAAGGCGCTGAAGATATGCTAGTTAGCTGCCTAAATGTGGTACCAGTCATATCACCATTTATATTTTCAGATGTTTTGTAAGCTCTGTAATGTAATGAGTGCTATTTACACGTTTCGTAAGCTTCACTGCCGTAATGTTTCTTTGAGCTTGGACTGCTCCTCGCGCCACGGGGCTGACTAGAAGACATGAACTTAAGCACAGTTCGTTCCTTGTGAGAAGAGATACACGTTTCGCTCTAAACGGAGTTCGGGGCTGCATCACACTGAGTTCGCTTTAAAACGCACATGATACAGGTAGTCGATCTTATCTTCTGTAGTTGCACAGCTCTGAAGAAGAATACTGCAACTCTTCAAACTTTTCTTGTCAGTTTCTTTGGGAATTGTCAATGCTTGTCGTTGTTAATAGATTGCCGTTAGAAAATCTTCATGCAATTTCTGTCCTCTTCAAAATGTCACCCATACTGCACTTTTAGGTTGCGAATAACTCACATGAAACCTTCTTTGCCATATCAATTTATTTTGGAGAACGTGATCGTGACGGCTATAGCGGCCATCAGTTTCCAGGACAAATTAGGTGCCAGGTTCTGATGAGGATTAATCCATTGTTGCAGACGTCATTGTGCCGGTGGACGCGTGTCTAACAAAGTGCGAGATACGAACGACATCATGCTGTTGTCTTCTATCTTGAGTTGTTTTCTTTCAGTAGTAAAAACAGGAATGGAGGGAGACATTGGAAAATCTCCGTTTGAAATGCATGACCCATTAATAATTAATTCTGGGGGATTGTGCTGAGGCAGTTTGAACTCTCGTTTTCCTTGTACAATGACTTTCTGTAACCAACCGTTAAGTCGGGATCATCGCTTTACAAAGGATTCGTGATGCCTTCGAAAATGTGACCGCTGCTTGTTGCATCTTTTCCGCATTCCATTTATTATAGGAGATGCTATAACGTTTGAGAATACTTGTTCTCGATTTGCCTCCTGTGTTGTTATTTCGGGTGGACCTGCCAACAGTTATCCTCGTTTAGATGTCTGAGGTTAGTTCCATATAGAATGCTACCTTCACGTACAAACGCACGAAGTTGTGACCGTCGTGACGATGTCATGTTGCATTCAGAAAACTCACGATTTCTACGTTCCTCTTCAAATCATACGACAATGGAAATCGGGGAGGTTTCAAATTGGCCACAGAATATCATGCACCATCTACTTCAGTTTCTCGGCAATGGCTATAAATTTTGGTAAAGATCTAGCACTGTCAAATGAAAGGCGTTAGCGGGAAAGACAGATTTATACCCGCATAGGCCTCATGATCGAAGGGAATGCTGAAGGCACAGAAGAGATCAGCGCGGAAAGTGCTCTTAGTGAATGCCTTCATTGGAAACCACCTGAGATGGCTGGCTGCATATGAATGCAAAACTCAATTGACACCACTCGACCGCTGTTCGTTAGGCTTCAAGTGGGATGTCAAGCGAATTTGAAAAGCCTCTTCAAGATGAGCAACTATCGTCAAAGCATATACGTCCGATGTAGTGAATTCTATGATTATACCTTCTAGAAGAAGCTATGTGATTTTAGAAAGAAAACTGTCGTCATCACATGTAGTAATTCTTGGGACTTTCTTTCTGGAAAAGAAATGGAACCAAATGTCTCGGATCCTTTGAAGATGGGTGGTGGGGGTATGTGGTTAAACTCTTGTATGTTGTAAGGAAAGTTTGACCAGGTTTCATAGAACATAGAACATGGTACATTTATTTAGCTAAAAGTTGATGCAAAACCAGTTTCACACAAAAGGCTACAACAAAGTTGGCTTTTTGAAGATTACCAAAAGCAGAGCGTAGAATTTTGTTAAGCCTAGGAGTGATACGAAATCAGTTCAGCGCAAAAGGTTTCAGTAAGCTCAGGTTTACTAAAAATTTCTAAAAGCTTTCTTAGCGAACACTTTCTTGTCCCAAAACTGATAGAAAATCAGTTTAGAACAAAATGATACAGAAAACTGTCACAACGATGTTTTGTTGCGATCAAAACTTCTAGCGCCAGGCGGGACTCGAACCCGCACCTCCCTCTGACCGGGCCGGAATGCTCTACGCCATTACACCACCGGCGCCGTTTGATCGAACGAACATCCACACCTCGTGGGACCGATCAGCAGTCACTCGTATCCGGGATGACCTGGCCGCTGATATCAGCATGGAACCAGTTAAGCTGATGGTCTTGATAGAAATAATTCAAATCAGTTTCCTTAAGCCTCAAGTGGCTGGTATCGAGGTAGTAAGCTGTCACAACGATGTTTTGTTGCGATCAAAACTTCTAGCGCCAGGCGGGACTCGAACCCGCACCTCCCTCTGACCTGGCGGGAATGCTCTACGCCTTTACACCACCGGCGCCGATTGATCGAACGCAACATCCAGCATAAGCTGGCTACCTCGATACCAGCCACTTGAGGCTTAAGGAAACTGATTTGATACAGAAAAGTTTTTTATCAAGGATTAACAATAACGATTGCTTTCATGATTAGCACAAAGTGAAAAGCGATTTTCATTTTTTTAAGAATTCAAAGAGCGACACCGTACTTCATTCACTGAAAAAAACTACAATATATTAAAACAAGATCATAGTTCACTCTACTTGAAAACTATTTTGCAGCTAACCTTACGAAAGTGTTTTTAATTAAGTGAGTTTTTTAAATTGTAATTAAATGTTCATGGTGAAAAATTTAGAATTAGTGCTGGAAGTTCATTCCCAGTTTTAATTTTATATATATTAGGTTGTCCCATAAGTCTTCGCCGTTTTTTCAACGATTCACTGCAGATTTCGCCGGCGGTCTCCTGCATAGCGCTGCATAGGTTTTAAAAGAGAATGATTTGCTCTATCAGAACATGTATTGCATTTCTTTTTTCACCATGAATTTTGCCAATTTTTAGGTCGTTGAAGTGAAAAGTGAAACAGTGGAAAAGTAGCCATTTGCGCACTTGTTCTCTCCGCTTAGGTTTGTAATTTTTTGCGCAGTTTTTTATAGCACTTGGAAGACAATGTTTTGTACTACAAGAATATGTGTTGGTCCTATTTTATCACTTGCCCTCTATTGATTTTTAGGTCATATAATAGGGACGTCCGAAGGAGGATGGTTATTTACGGCAAAAAGCCGAAAGCTCCTGCTTTGTAGATAGGGCTTTTTGGGTTGGTGTTATATGCATTCGAAAGAAAATGTTTTGCTCTATGAGAATGTGTGTCGCGTTTATTGATTTCTTTTGAATACCAACAGAATGCCAAAAAGAGGAAAATCGTCTTCACCAACAACTCCTTCTCCTTCTTCAGTTGTTGATATTCACCAGAAATCAGCGTGAGCCAATAGACGCGACACAAATTCTTACTGAGCAAGACATTCTCTTCCAAACGAAATATAACACCAAGCAAAAAAGTCCAACCACAGAACCGGAGTTTTGGTAAAAATTCGGACGGAAAAGTCGGAATTCCCAATTTGATGGTCTAAAAATAAATAAAGGACAAGTGAGAAAATAGGACCAACACATTTTCTTGTAGTACAAAACATTGTCTTCCAAATGCTGTAAAAAACTGCGCAAAAAATACAAACATAAGCGGAGAGAGCAACTGCGCAAATGGCTACTTTTCACTTTTTTACTTTTCACTTCAACGACCTAAAAATTGACAAAATTCAGGATGAAAAAAGAAATGCAATACAAGCTCTGAAAGAGCAAATCATTTTCTTTCGAAATATATGCAGCGCTATGCAAGAGACTGCCGGCGAAATCTGCAGTGAATCGTTGAAAAAAAAACGGCGGGGACTTATGGGACAACCTAATATATCATCTTAATATTAAATGGAATTTTAATAATATATCATAATAATTTATATCAGAATAATTTAATATAATATTAATATAAAATAAAGTTTTAGTATTAATATATACAAAGTTGACATAAAATATTAATGTTATATTGTCGCGTGGGCGCGTGTAGCGCAGTCGGACGAGGCGCGACTGTCGCGTGCACCCGATACCAGGTTCCTGGTTCGGATTTCCCGCCCAGGCCAACCAAGCCTTCCATCCCTCCGGGGTCGGTGAATTGGTACCAGACGTGTCTGGGAAGGATAAAGCGCTGACTTGGAATATATTAATATAATAACATCTAGAAATAAAAATTTCATCGGTTATTGGTCTATTAATAACATAAATATATCTGATAAAATAAGTAAAATCAACATCGAAAATTGTAAACTGTTTTCAGCAGACTTTACCAATATGTTTACTAGTCTTCCTCACA
Organism: Heligmosomoides polygyrus bakeri; assembly: GCA_947359475.1. Lineage (NCBI taxonomy): Eukaryota > Metazoa > Nematoda > Chromadorea > Rhabditida > Heligmosomidae > Heligmosomoides > Heligmosomoides polygyrus. The sequence goes on along the minus strand of OX375865.1, from coordinate 80,478,748 downwards.
ATATAATTTTGAGAAATATAAAAGAATTAATCAAAATATGTTTTCGCAATGCAGGTAAAAAATATCTTGCATATAATGGACACAATAATATATATTATACCAATAATAATACTATAAATAAATACAGATATTATACAGAGGAAGATTTAATGTTTTTCACTGAATATTTACTTAAAAATAGCTTTACAATTTTTGCAGGCATAATTTATAAACAAATTGAAGGGGTACCACAGGGAAGTAATTGTAGTCCTTTACTTGCTGATCTTACGTTATCAGTATTTAAATACAAATTTTGCAAAAAATTAGTAACACAAAAACGATACGTAAACATACACCCATTTAGATATATGGATGATATTCTTATAATTCATAATAAAAATAATGAATATATACAAAATCTACTTAGCGAAACATACGAAAATTCTCTTCAGCTTGAAACAAGACATGAGTCAGACTACGACTGCAATTATCTTGATCTCAACATCAAAATTATTAACAATAAGTTAGTAACAAAATTATACAATAAAACAGACAGTTTTAAATTTTATGTTATTAGATTCCCACATTTCAACTCAAATATATCTATAAAAATTAAAAAATCAATCATATTTACCGAAACACTAAGATTAATTAGATGTTGCACAGCTTTTAACGATTTTGTTGAAAACGTTGTTAAGCTGATAACTAAACTTGTTAAAGTTGACTATCCAGTAGATATAATTATAAAGAATATAACGAAATGTTTGAATAGAAATAAGTATTTATTTTATAAATACGATCACTACGATGTTCCACATTTCATTCCTAATTTGCTTAATTATAATATAAAGTATAAAACACAGAAATAATAACAGTTTATAGAATAGTCTATAGACTAATTGCGGAAATAACCCAGAATGAGAGAGGAATGGAATGTGAAACATTATATTGTGACTGGTAATGATAATGGTAGTGATATGCTTTAACTCAAACGTTGTTCTCATTTTATTGCTATCTTTCGCGGGAAGTGGTGAGTTTACAATTAAGGAATATCGTTTTATATAAAAATACAAAGATTAAACTAAAAAAATAAAAAAAATAAAAATAAAAAATAAAAAATAAAAAAATAAAAAAATGTGTATATAAATAAATATAAAGAAAAAATTTTAAATATAAAAAATAAAGAAATAAAAAAATTAAGAAATAGAAAACAATCTATATAATAGATAAATAAAAAGTAAACAAAAAATATTTGAAATATATAAATATAAAAACAAAAATCAAGAAGTAAAGTAAACAAACAAGTGAAATTAAAATAAAGGTTTTTTTGTGTGCTTTGTGTGTCTTTTCATTTGTAAAACTTGGTTGTTGGTACATAAAGCACACTAATGTATTACTTTGTAATGTACTAACAACCAAGTTAATTAGTTACCCTCTTCACTGAAGAGCCTCGGGGTAACTAATTTTAAACATGTTTTGTATGAAGGTAGAGGCGAAACAAAGCATGTTTAAGGTTGTGGTTGTCGTTGTTCTCGTTGTTGTCTTTCGCTTATGATCGTTGTGATATTGAGTTTATGTTGTTGAGGAAATTTTGATACAGTTATGCAACTTATTCTATCTAATTCTATTTGATTGTTGTGGCTTTGAATTTCAAACTGTTAAAGAGCTGTGAGATTTTGAATAATTTTGCATATCGATTTGTAACTAATTCTATTGTTCATCGGCTGGCCACCGAAAGTCATTGTACAGTACCGTCGGTAAACATTCGCCAATACGCGGCCGGCGGCGGATTAATCCGCCGTTTCCGCCGCTTTGCCATAACTCACTTCAAAGTCGATTATATCCAATGAAATGCATATTGTTGGAATCAGGACAACATGGTCTACCCAATGGCCTAAAGGTTTTGACAAAATTTTAAAATTTTTGAGTCCGAGATGACCTAAATTAAGCGAGCCTGTAATTATCTTGACCTGACCACATTCGCTCCTGAGTCTCGCATAATTATGCCCTCTGGCAGGTATGGATCTGCCCAGTAGAATTTTTAAAATTATAAGCGATATCGAAAATGTATTTCATACAAATTTTAGGTTTTGCCTCATCAAGGCGATCTATTTGATATCAAATTTGCCTACCTTGACTCTATGTACGTCATTCCATCCATTCCCAACTGCCGTTTTTCCATTTTCGCTAATTAGTTACAACCGTATCAGTTTCGTCCTAGGGCTGATTTTTGCTAGATTTTTTGATTGTGAGGTTTGGATTACAAACATGGGATTTAGGCTTACTTTGATCAAATGTAAGACAGTAATCAGCCACCAAATTGGCAGTGCGGCGTTCCAAGGAGACCTGGCCTGCAAGGGCTACTTCACGCGTGTGGATCTGTGTTTCCACGAGGCAGATCAGTGTGAAAGCTGGAAAAGTGGTCAGACACCATGCAGAGATGCTATCTCACAAACACGATGGGGCTGGCAACTCGCGTCTTGGAGTTTCACTCTCTTGAAAACGCAGTTTCTTTCAAATTCGACATTGGAATTTGACACTGACATCTGTCCACACCTCGCAGAGGAGTTCCTACCATTTAGCAAAACCCATATGTGCAATATCTTTCGAAAATTTTTTCACTCGACCTCAACCTAATTTATTACTTGAGACAAGTCCGATACTGGAGCCCAGACTGCTGCCGTAATTACAGTGACCTGACCTGCCCCTCCAAGCATCTCCTTTGAACATACAATCGCTGCTCGTCTCCTCTCACTACTCACACTAACCGTTTGTACTCCTTAAAATATCGATTCCTGATGACAAGTGTTTTAATTACAAAATTTTTTCTGAACCGCTGTTCGAAAATTGTTCATCGGCTGGCCACCGGAAGCCATTGCATGGCCAAATACGCATTCATGTCGCCTCCACGACATCCCGTAGAAATAGAATGCGCTGGAGCATCCCAGAAGAGATTGAGTAACGCCGTCCTTTATCCTATCCTTATTGACGCGTCGCGAACTTGGATAGCACTGAAAACTTGGAGCGCGCCAGCAAATTATATAGGCTGCATCGAATCGAATGAGGAAGTCATTTCGAGAGGGTGTGTACGGTCAGCACCTTGATCGGCTAGCGTGGATTTTGTCTGAACTCTGATGAGCCATGCTTTGTTGGCGCATTCACCTCTCAGTACGGCCCACATTCTCGACTAGGACTCATATTTTTATTCAATTTTTTATTCAAAAAGTTGTGCGTCCCTCTCAAGAAGGCGTACAGAAAATTCGTCCTAGAAGCGATTCTGTTGCTACGTCTTTGGGAGTACGAGGCAGCATTAAAGCTGTCACCTTCTTAACATTGTCGTGTTCTCGAATGCCTGAAGTCATGGCAGATGGATGGATGGTAAACGTCGTTGCCATGAATGGAGGAGTGTGGACGCTTGCCAGTGCATGAGCTGAACACTTGCTGGTCACATGCTCAGCAATTAGCTGTTTCTGTTCGGGTTTGTTAATCAGACCCGCATGACAATAAGGACAATGACAATGTGTTTTAAGAGTAGGATATTAAAGAAAGTAGTGGATCAATCATGGTGTGGATCCTTGGATGAAAGAGTGCAGAAGGAAATGTAACTATTTACACAGCTTGGTTAAAAATATCAATTAAAAATTATAACAACTCTATTTTGATCACATTTAATTTGCGTCTTGGTCCAACGTGGAGCCGTTGCATTCCTTTTATTACAGCAATTCCCGTAGACCCTCGAATTTAAACAGCATTGGGAGTGTCAATGTGGCTCTCGAGCAACCATCGGAGGCTGTTGTTTAGCCTCAGTATTGCCTCGTATTTCCCAGTGATATTACATAAGAGAGGTAGTGCTTCACAAAGTGCTTTATCGCTTAAGCCTGCCTTATGTTTTTACGGCTTCATAGAGTGCACTACGAGAGAACGAGTACGTAGGTTAGTTTCCGTTCCTTGATTTCTAAAAATAGTTGGAGCTGAACCCGCGAATGTTTTTTACCATGTGTTTGTTTAGATTACGCTTGTTTAGATTACCATAATCAAGGAACGGAATCATATATAGTCAGAGCATACGACAAACATTGCGGTTAAGAATACCGTTAATATGGAGCGTTAATGAGCAATGTTACGAATACGGGACGATGTTTCTCTGGAGTCCACCTGCGCTAATGTAGACTTTATCGCATGTCTTCTTAAAGCCTCTGTTCAAGCTGGAAGGCAACGTTTCCGAAGGTGACGGTATGTTCAGTGATGATATATCATCAAGATCTGTTGGTATAAAAATGTTGCTTAATTTTTGCTGGTATCCTATTATATAAAGCAGAGAGGCATGAATCACTGACGGGCAAGCAGTCAGTATCGCTCGGTGTTATCGATTTTTTGAACGCGATACTGAATTTCCCTCAGATGCAGTGAAGGAAGGAAAAAGGTCCCAATTTTCTGCAGTGCTTTGACCAATTTCCATTAGCACTGTATGCAGAGGAGGACAGTATTTTTGTCCCAAGTCACCTCTTCCGAAGATCGTCACACGTCGTCGCATAAGGCACGCGGCTGGACGGAAACGGGCAGGCGTTCGATTAGGCCTGACGAGCTGCAATAGGTTGTGAACACGACTCCAGACGAAGCAGGAGTGCTGCGGGCGTTTTCTTGAATGCAGGGATGTGAGTGATGGACAGCAAGGCATCAATCTGTAGCATTCGTTCGTTTCTACGTGTTCGACTTCGACGCTAGGGATGCTTCCTTACCCAGCGTTGGTTGCCGGCGAAGCCGGCCACCAGCGTGGGTGAGGAAACATCCCTAGCTAGGTTTGGGCTCCGTTCTCAGCGTGGCCCACCATACCCGAAGCCGGCGAAGCCGGCAAGCCTGGCGTGGCCCGCACATCCAGCGTCAGTCGCCGGCGACGGACGCTGGTTACCTTTATAATAAAGGAAATTTGTGCATGTATTAGGGGGGGGGGCAAAAGTAATGAGACACCCCGTGCCGTGTCCACATATCTCGTGGCTGGAGTCTGGTTTCGAGCTTATCGTATTTGTATGCTACCTACTGAAGGCCAACTGAGAAGTTACCACTTCCGCCCTTTCCAGAAGCATGCCAAAACCCCAGTCTGTCTCATGCCGAAACCCAAGTCTGACGAGTCGACCTGTGTCGCGCAAATCTCGCCCAATTCCCAACCCCGAGCAGCCTGGGCTCAATATTCACGCAAGATGAGAAGTACGTCTTCTACCTTAACCCTGCCAAGCAGCGAGTCTGGGTGAGGCTTGGTAACCTGTTAGCAACCTTCGTTGGGCGAGATGTTCACGGCGAGAAGCACCTTCAGAGATGTTGGGTCTGCGCCCATGGACCGGTTTACAGGAAGCTGTTTCCCAAGAGCACTACGATGAACTCCAAGACCATTGTGAACGAAATGGAAGAGATGGGCCGGCGACTCGCTCTTACTCATTCGCAGCTCTTCAAGAAGTTCCTCCTCTTCGACAACGCCGCACCCCATCGGGAACAAGTAACCACGGATAAGCTTGGCCTGCTGGGCTACGTTCACATGCCTCAACCACCGTATTCACCGGACATCTTTCCATGCGATTACCACCACTTCTTGAGCCTACGGGACTTCCTGGTCGTAAGGGACACAAAAACCCAAGGAGTCCTTGACAACCATATCGAGCAGTTGATCAACACAGGCTCAAGCAGTTCTGTAAGGGTGGGATCAGGAAGTTGACTGAGCGATGGCAGCAATGTCATTGCCCTTAATGGCAAATACATTCTTCAGCATCGTTAAGTTGTAATTGAGTTATGAAGAGATAAAGATTTTTTTCAATTTGTCTCATTACTTTTGCCCCCCCCCCCCCTAATATGTCTTTCAAGATGCACCCGATAGTATCCGAACATCACTACGTAATCAAAAAGAAAAGAAATTTCACTCCTGCGAGAGTTCTTCGAAGCACAACAAAATCACAGCCCAAGCTACATAGATAACCCTCTTCGTATATATTCTAACAGCATCATACAAGTCACATCAAAAACTATTTCCCTCCCTTTGCCTTCCATTTTCCTTTTGCTTATTTGCTTGAAAGTTGATGAGGACATGACCAAGCAGGGCCCTTCTTGGTGTGCACCTCGGCTTTAGTATGCTTTATCTGCATCGAGCATGGAATATTGTGAAGAGCCGAATGAACGGGTGTGCGTGACAGGCTGCTTGCAGCCTCCATTAAACTGAAACATCACTGCAGTTTCGCCCACACGGTGAGAGCTCTCCTGGGTGGCATATTTCCTATGTTCTATTATATTTCCGTTCGTGCAAGCGGTTCTCTGCAAGCTTTCGCCGAAGAAAAGTGGGAGCGTTGTGAGCCCTTTACTACCTACTGCTCATGGCTAGTAGAACATTTGAATGGTTCGCCTACTCTGGTCCTAAAGGATGCAGCTGCAGCACCGTCTTCTTTCCTTCTCCTTTTTCTCTGCAGCATTCGTTTTTTTGTCCTGTCGTTATAATGTACACCATTCGAACTTTGTAACGCTAACAACTGCCTTGATCCGTTCCGATTACGTCGTCCTTCAGGCGTATGTACGCGTCGACCGACCTTGTAGAGGGAACACAATGGCTTCTCTCAAAATCTATTCCAGTGCTCTCTTCCGAAAATCCCTTCTGTTCGTCAAGTTTTAAACCTAAAGGTGGCCGGTAGCAGCTCTGAAATATTTCAATTTCGCTTCTCTTCCACGCGGTCTTCTGAAATTATGCAAGTATACTTGACTCTTTCAAGCGCATGCATATTGAAAACGTGTTGTTATGATGGCTCCACGATTGAAAGCTAATTGAAATGCACACCGACCTCTCGCTCTCTTTGCCTGCCCTCTATATGGCAGCATGTGGATCCGAGCTCCTTCACCGGCTCGCTCCGTCCGCCTAGACTCATAGTAATGGCGAGACCACCGCAGCGACGAAGTTTCTGCCTTCTGCCTTGCCCCACCAACTTCGCTTCAGCAACAACTGTTAACTCGTATAGACTTGTGGGATATGTGCTCAATTCCTACACAAGGCCTATGTGCTTTAAATGCTGCCGATTAGGAAATGCTATGCTTCAGCGGTGCCCCACAGGTTTCAAGTAGTGCGATGCCAAAGATGGATCCTTTTCACTACTAATGAAGTAATATGGATAATGCTATTTTCACAGCAATTTCTCTGAGTTTCTATTCCCATAGGTCGACGACCGTCGTACCGTATCTATAGCCGGCATAAAACCCTTGTACAAAAAAGTGGGCGTAAAATTCGGCGGAACAACTCTTTCGCTGCAGTTTCCTGTTTTCATGCACATGTAGCTATTTCACTTTCTAGAATTAACATGGGATTTCCTAGATGTTTCATTGTATTCAATACCGAAGGTGCGGTCGACATAGGGCGGGCAAAACATGAGTTTTTATCTGGTACTACGAAGTAGTTCTAGGTTGGTATCATTTCTCGGTCAATTTTTACGCTAGACCTCCCATGGAATGATAAGGCACTGAGCTAATATCTATTGGATAGCCATCACAATTCACATAGGAAAAAATGCATTCAAAAATTCTATACTCATAAGCTATATATAATAGATGAGGGTTTTTTGTCTCAACGTGACCGTGGAAAACTTCGTAAACTCCGCGGGCTCGATGGTTTAATCACCCAAGTTTGAGGCAGGTTCTCGACTTCTCTCTCCGAAGCGAAGCGCAGGGAGGTGAGCAATCGCCGCTGCCGAGGAGGACACGTGAGGCGTTGCGAAACAGGTCGGCGCCGCGGCTCTGCCCGCGCACGTGTTGGGTGGCTACTGCTTCGAACTGACCCCCTTGAAGGCTCCTGTCCTTGCTACCGGTCAATTGGTGCTTGCAGTTAGGTGCTGCTACAGTTGTGTTACCGCAGAGTACAACTCTGCCGCCTGTGTGGCATGGCCGAAGTCACTGCTCATTCCTGTTCTTGCTACCTTCTCTGTGTTCGGGCATAACCTTCTGATGTGTACGAGTTTCCGCCTTCACTTTTCTGAGAACAGCTCCTGCTGTGTTAATCCATACTGCCGCTCTTCGTTACTGCCTTTACCACCGTTTCACTTTGTTTCTCTTGGAGAGTCTTAAGTTGACGTCAGTGTTGTGGTGAGAATCTGCCGCCCTATTCTAGTGCTCCTCGCCCTACACGTTAGAGTATGCCCCTAGGTAGGAACGCACATGCATGCCCATTCACAGCAGAAGTGAACTAACTTGGTTCACCATAGGGCTAGAACCCACCAGTGCTGCTGATAATTTTGAATTTCATACAACACAGAACGACGCATCGGCGTTCCTACATCGCGAGCCTCTCGCCCCAGCCTATTTGAGCCCCACTGCTAGTTGTAGCACTTACATCCACACTCGTGTGCTTCTTAAAGAGGCTGACAACCCCTTAACATGATGAGCCCTGTCCACCCGAGCCGTTTTGCGCCTGATTCTGTAGGCTGTAAGTAAGACTCTCCCATTCTAAGTTGGTTGGACTGAGCCCATCAGTTTCTCCCGCTCACATAAACTTCCTACTTTCTACACCCTTCCAAGCTGTTGGATTTTTATTCGAGTGATAGCAGAAGTTGAACAACAAACACAACGGTGAGGAACATACATATCCCACCTTTGTGATTAAGTAGCTTTTACACTATCAGTCGATTAAAAGCTGCGGTGAAGTTTTCGAGGGCATGGTGCGATCTCGTCTTTTATTGCGCTATATGCTTGCTCATTAGCTCGGCTGTAAGCAAGATTCTCCCATTCGAAGTTCGTTGTGTCGAGCGCATGCAACAGTTTCTCCCGCCCGCTCATGATTCCTATTTATCGCTTGGGCTCCCTTCTAAGACGTTGCGATATTTATTGATAGCGTAAGTTTAACAACAAATACAACAGTGAGGAACACAAATATCCCCAGTTTTGGTGGATCGATTAGGTGGCATTTTTGGAGTGCATGGCGCGATCTCATATTTTAATGTGCGCCATATGTTTGATTCTTAGCTGCGGGCTGTAAGATTCTCCCATTCGAATTTATTTCGGCTGAGCGATTTTCGTTCGATTGATAGCAGAAGTTGAACAACAAATACAACAGGGAGGAACACACATATCCCCACTTTGGTGGTTCAAGTAAGAGGCATTTACGCTATCAATCAAATAACCAGTGGTGCTCTCGGACCTAACCGATCGGGATTGGAGTTGCCCGATTATTTTGGCCGATGGGAGCGTTCCACAGTAGATTGGGCGTTTTGATCAGGCAGTCGATATCGATCGATATTATCGATCATTTGAGTGGTGCTATCGGTTTTTTCTCAAACTGAACCGACCACGATTTCTATCTGACACATTGGAGATAGGGAAATCAGAGACAGAAAATCTCACCATATATTTAATGAGGAAGGCATAAGTCACTGTCTGTAGTGGTTCGCCAACAGCGGAAACCAAGTTCTCGTCCCACCCCCAGTTCTCGACTACACTAGGCTCTCGGAATAATTCTTCCGGTACGTTCCCTCAAAATTAGTGGCTAATGAAGTCACCTCCGGAAGTCTCCACACCTAGCGGTTTGAAGCACGACGACTGGACAGAAGTGTCAGACATTTCTTTAGGCTTGACAAGCTGCAATAGGCTGCGACCTCAAGACTAGATGAAGAAGGAGTGCTGAGGACATTCTTCTGCGTGCTATACTGAGTGAGTGGTACCAAGCTAGGAATCAGTCTGGAGTAGGCACAAGTTTCAACGTGCTCGACGCTACGGATGCTTCCTTACCAAGTTGGTTGCCGGCGGAGCCGGCGACCAACGCTGGGTGAGGAAGCATCCGTAGCTAGGTTGGGCTACGTCCCTAGCGTGGCCCGCGGATGCGATGCCGGCGAAGCCGGCTAGCCTGGCGTGGCCCGCACACTCCAGCGTCGGCGCCGGCGGAGCCGGCGACCGACGCTGGTAAGCTATAAAGTATAGGTGGAAAAGAAGGAACAAGTGATCTCTATTCTGTCACCATTTTTGTTTTCTTCTTTGTACACTTCAGTCTTGCTTTTGAGGTCTTCTATTCCTTTAGTACATAGGAGCTTGGTAGCCGGAGAAGACCCAAGCGTTCGTGTGCAAGACGATCTCATACAGGTCGTTCATGTCTTCCATCTCCATAAACTCGCCATTTGTTACATTCCTTCATAAGGGGAAAACAATACCCATCGGCTGTCCGCTGCGTTTTTGCAAAACTAATTGCACATTTATTAATTCATTTATAAATTTCTTCTACTATATCCTGCAAAATTAGAATGCGTGGTGCATCCCTGAAGGAGACTGGATAAAGCTAACCTTTATTTTCTTCGAACGATTTTCTTCATATGTGTTCCAAACGGTGCCGTATATAGTATGTAAATAATTTGTCGACAAAATGCCGGCTACCCGCTTCCTTTTTAATACAGAATAGGGGAGTATCTGAATACAAACGTACAGCATTCCACATATCACCCCACTGCACAAGTAGAGGTCAGAATTTCTTGAATTTCTAAGTTTGAATTAAAATGAAAGACTTTCGGTTGTATCCTAGTCCGAGGGGGCACATGGTGTTCTGACTTTTTTGGGCTTGTTTAAGATATTCACTGGTGTCCCACGATATTCACTGCTCTTTGAGAAATACTGCTGAGGTGCTGATGTGGCGTGACGGTACGTACTCAACTACCACTCTAGGGTTGCCTGACACCGACTGGGATAATTCCAAAATTGGGGCTGAGATCAGTTTTTGAAAGTAGCAAGCATTCTAAAGCGAGGCAGTACTCTCACCTACCTAATCACGAGAATTCACCTTTTCTATTAAAGAAGCGAACCGCTATTCACGCGCAAGTGTCATAATCTCGCGCGATTGTTTGCCAGATCCCATTCAAAGTGTCCACTGCAACGATGCGCTTGAGTGTCGGTTCTCCTACCTAAGTATCAGTTGTTGGGTTTTGTTATGTGAATTGCGAACCGCGATGATATACAAACTTACTGTGGATCCTGTCAAGACCTGTACCCTAGCAAAAAGACGGTGAGGAATAGATTTCTCGCTCCCTGTATTAGCGATAGCGAAAGCATTTCACATTCAAAAAAATATCGAGTTCACCGTTATTGCAGAGGAGATCTAGTGGGGAGGGAAGGCACTTCTTTCAATAATTTCCACAGTGTCAGAAAAATTGAAAGTGCACTACTTTACAGAGAATACACTGTGAGCTAGCTTGCAAGAGAGTTCTCTATGGAATTCCCTGCAGGGAACAGGCCATCCTTTTGAGTTTCTTTTGCTTTTCTAGCACTAGGATAGGTCCAGTGTGCCTGTCAAGCGCAACCTCGGTGAAGCTGACAGGGCCGAAATGTGTACCAGCAACGCAAATTTAAAACTTCCCACAGGCCACTATTTGAAGCCTTATTGAGCATTGAGGGAGATTCTATCAAGTCAGTCAAATCCTCTAACAATGAGTCCATCGAAAAACGTGCTGATTGTGAATGATCATTAAAACAACTTTTTTCACTTCCAAAACATTGTCGCAACGGACCATGACGCAGTTTGTCGTCATCTGCGGATGCAGCCAACTGAAAACGGCCCACTCTCACCTAGTTAAGTATGAAGAGGTGTGTGAAGACGAAGGACCGCAGTAGGACATTAAAGGAGCTGAGCAGTTTGAACATTCGCGAGCTCTGAATGATCTGATGTTGATAACGGCAAAGTAGAAACGTGATGGATCTAGCATCATTAAGTAAATTGTGGAGTTTTTTGTCCGCGAAGCAGTTAATCCCGAATGAAGCTCGCTTATGCACTTCACATAGTCGCCATTCGATACGAGTCCTCGGAACGCTTCCTCTAAGAGACTCCTCCTCACCCCCTAATTGTCTGCTAGCTAGTAACCATCTTGTTTGTCTTTTCTTTCATGGACAATTAGCGAATTTTCGACGTCTTCGATTGACGTTTTTCTGTACACGTGAGAAATGAACTACTTTGTGCGAGCGGATTTCTCATATCCAACAAGTGTTCGAACGCCCACCCATTCCTTCCCACAGTACGGCTTCCTTTCTTCATCATTTTTTCAATCGTTTTTCATTGGTTTGCACATCACTTATACGTCGCTAGTGGACGTTACATATTTCAAACGAACAACAGTACCGGCGATCTGTTCTTCAGGATTAATTTGCTCCATTGGGCTAACCTACACTTCGGGCGATTTTGAGAGCTTGCTTTCTGCTCCAAACAGGAATCCTTCTGCTCAGCACGAAGAGTTCACGAACATTTCGGTGGTGGTACCGCTCCTTGACTTGAAGCGATAAGTGTTGGGATACAAGTTCTACACCTAACGGCTAACATGGAGGCGATTTGAATGGGCCTTTATATTTTGCCTATACAGTGATCTGGGGTGCTCCTTACTCGGAAAAATCTGTGCTTCGTTCTTCCTTGTCTCTTCTGATACATGCTCATCGGAAGGCTTGGGTGGTCCTGACTCCCATCTATCCCATAAACGGATGCGGATGGAACGGATTGATTCAACGGATGCGCATACGATTGCGAGGCTTCATCCGAATTCGCTACACACCCCAACGCTATTGCAATTTATTGTATTAAAAAGTGAAAAGTCTAAAAAAGTAATTGTTGAGTAATTTTCGGAGCTTATGTCGATATCTATATAGATCTAAGGTGTAGGTTCTTACGATACTTGTGCGGCAGCATGTTGAATGGTTAAGGATAAAGGACGGTGTTACACAAACCCTTTTTTATACTTCAAATCCGGCACCGTTTCGTTGATCCTCGAGTGATGTAAGGCTTGGCTGACTTGGGCTGGACATCCGGACCAAGAACCTGGTATCGTGTGCCCAACAGCCGGCACCTCCTCCGGCTGCGCTCTAGTAGGTGGCCATGCGTTGGTGAACCGCAGCTAACCGGTCTACGACTTATAAACCTCTTCGAACTGACAACACAAAAATCAACCTCTGTGCATCTCGCAGATAACTATCCACGGCCGATGCCGACTCTGCGGTCGTCGAAGGCACCGCTTTCTTGAACCGATTGCCAAGACCATCATAAGACAGACCAAAATTTTCTGCAAGTTGCTCAGCCGCTTGAATTTATACTGCAGTATGCAACGTTTCCCTTCCTATGGGCGTGAAACGTGACGAAAGAAACGTTGACTCGTTCTCATTGCTTGTAAACTATGCAAACAAGAAATCTTTCTCTAAACATGGAATCTGCAACGGGAAAGCTCTACGACATATCAAGATGAGGATGTTCCTCACCTGCGATGGGGAAGACCACGTAAACACAATAATGTTATAATTCAAATCAGTTCTTTAAGCCTCAATTGGCTGGTATCGAGGTTGTAAGCTGTCACAACGATGTCTTGTTGCGATCAAAACTTCTAGCGCCAGGCGGGACTCGAATTCGCACCTCCCTCTGACCGGGCGGGAATGCTCTACGCCATTACACCACCGGCGCCGTTCTATCAAGGCCATCAGCTTCACTGGTTCCATGCTGATATCAGCGGCCAGCTCATCCCGGATACGGGTGGGTGCTGATCGGTCCCACGAGGTGTGGATGTTCGTTCGATCAAACGGCGCCGGTGGTGTGATGGCGTAGAGCATTCCCGCCCGGTCAGAGGGAGGTGCGGGTTCGAGTCCCGCCTGGCGCTAGAAGTTTTGATCGCAACAAGACATCGTTGTGACAGCTTACAACCTCGATACCAGCCAATTGAGGCTTAAAAAACTGATTTGAATTGTTTCTATCAAGGCCATCAGCTTCACTGGTTCCATGCTGATATCAGCGGCCAACTCATCCCGGATACGGGTGGGTGCTGATCGGTCCCACGAGGTGTGGATGTTCGTTCGATCAAACGGCGCCGGTGGTGTAATGGCGTAGAGCATTCCCGCCCGGTCAGAGGGAGGTGCGGGTTCGAGTCCCGCCTGGCGCTAGAAGTTTTGATCGCAACAAAATAATGTTATAGTTTTATTGGTTTAGGTATTGGCCAATTTCGTTTCATCGAGACGCGGGAAACTAGGAAGGCATCGTTTTATATTAAGTGCACTTCTACTTTTCTAATGCCATCCAGATTCTCAGCGGGAACAGAGACATACTACAGTTTCATGTGGACAACTAATGAATGTAGAATGTTCTGTGTGAATGCCGAAGACGACCACCTAAATCCTGCGGATGGATGCAAGGGTGAGTGGATAAACTTTAACTCCTAATATCATCCGACCTGTGAATAAGATCATACGGATAATGATAAATAACGGCGTTACTCAATCGCTTTTGGGATGCGGCACGCGATCTATTTCTACGGGATGTCGTGGAGGCGACTTGAACGTATTTGGCCATGCAATGACTTGCGATTGCCAAATACGTTCAAACAAATACGAACAGTCAGCGCTTTGTCCTTCCCAGATAAGTCTGCCAATTCTCCAGAGGGATAGAAGGTTTGGTTAGCCTGGGCGAGAAATCCGAACCAGGCCTCTGGTATCGGACACATGCCACAGCCGGCACCTGCTCCGACTTCGCTACACGCGCAACCGATAGATTTACGCGGATCGAAAATCGAAGGGCTCTTCAAAGGATGCCAGCCTTGGTCATGGTCAGACACTCCTCCTCCGTCCGACCTGACGACTCATAGCTGCGATCCAAAGAGCATCCACGTCCGGCGCGTAGATGTGTCGCCCTCTCGCGCTAAAGTCGAAGAAGACCCCTGTAACAACGCGTCTGCATGGCGTCGAACCTCAACAAATCAGAATAATACATTTTCTAAAGCCATCAGACACCCTTGATGGTGGCGTGAACTGCTACGCCTGCTTCCCCTACGTAATTCGCACCATATTCACTGCATGGCGTCAGATGGAGCACATCGACTGTCACACAATCTCCTTCTTCTCCCTTATGGAGGACAACATTGTAAGATGGCGTGAAACCGCTTGGAAAAAGGCATCCGTTTTGAACTGAAACATTAACAACTCATTAGCAATGCTGGCGTTTGAGAATGGGGAGACTTGAAGATATTAGTTCCATTCATTTCCTAGGGCACCTCTGCGGCGACGGAAATTTGTCCAAACAGAGGCGAACATGATTAGCATGCACAGCAGCAAGAGCATTAGACATGTACGGCACCATAGCGAATGCATTGTTATCCAAAGTATCGGCTTTCGGCTCCAGGTGGCAGAGGTTGGTCACTGTCGAGGTCCTGTTTTCGGGAAAACTGAGCGGAGCTAATTATAGGATCCAAGGTGTTATGTTTCGGTTGGTAGACGAGATGTTGCTCGGCAGCGACAACTACGTGCATACGCAGAAGGAGCTGAAGCATGCCCCTTATGAAGTAACCCGAGAAGCGAGAACATCGTGGTTGTGCGATACAAAATGACCCAACTGAGACATCCGACCTTTGTGAACTGCTGAAATGCTGGACTCTGAGCACAGGACCTCTTTTAAAACTAGAGGTTATCAGTCTCGCCGACCAATGTATGTCACTCATTTAGGCTCCTCCTCTAGAAATTCCGTTCAACGGCTGTAGGTTGTTTTTACTACGCTCTGCATGTAATAAAGTAATAAACCAATTATTACAAGTCGATAACACAAACGCATCCGTTGATGACCCACCAAAGCATTCACCACTTCATCGACCTGCGCGCAGGACTTGCACCGACCATGATGGACACACGGACATGTTCAGAACTGAGAAACTTAAAGATTGGTATAGCCAATTTAATAAACCCTGGCTTAATTACTCTACATAGTTTGAGATCATGATCACCGACGTACAACTGGGCATCTTCGCGAATATTCTCAGGATCGGGATAGTAATGATTTACTATTATCGTGTTTTACCATTACATTACAGGTAAGTGGTCAACTAATTTCTCAGCTTTACCTAGAATACTGCTGAAGAAGTGACACCACTGCTGTCTCTCTTGTTACGCTTTGGATTTCGTTCATGGAGTCAGATATTCAACACTAGTTCTCGTCAATGGGTCTAATTATTTCCTTTTCGTTTGATAACTCAAAGAACACATTAAAACATAGTGGAGGCGTAGCCACTGCACCTGTTGTGGTACTCCATCCAGACGCTGCACAGCGACAGTACAGTGGCGTGCACAAAATCGTAGATCTGCAAGAGATCCCGAGAAGGTGTAGGTTAGAGCCGCCTCTCCGTCGGCGATTACTGGGCCGTGTTGACTGGCTTGTTCGGCTGCGCATGTTTTATAGCACGTGAATAGCTGCATCGAAATGCGTGCGCGGCGTGGCGTGCGTGATGATGGTCTTCGAAAACATCTCCACAGCCGTCAACTCTAGAGTATGCTGCCGCCACGAATCTCATCATCCCCTGCTCCGAATGACTAACACGTGTCCTCGGGTCTCGTCACCCATGCGAGACCTTTGACCGCATCTTCGCTCTATAAGCAAACCCCATTCCAACTGTTGGGTTGCAGAGAAAGTTCTGTCATTTTTCTTCTGTTCAAGGAAGGAACTCAGAACTCGCCCTCTCATTCGAACGAAAAGGTGTTTTCCTCTCATGCTGAGCAACGCGTGTGATAGCATAGTCAGAGACGTCTGGCTGTTACCTGCACGCACCATTTTAAGGTGTTGATTCAGACTAGCTTAGGCCGTCCAAACCTCTCCACCTGGGGTCAGTGAAGCGGTAGAAACTTCTCTAGGAAAGACAGAGCGCTGTCTTCTACACTGGATAACCTCAGCAGGCATTATATAGGCCAAGTACGCGCTCAAACAGCCTCTACACCATCCAAGAAGGCTAAAGAAGAATACGTGACGAATCCGAAGCAGAACTAGCGCCATCCTGCTTCAGAGCCTTTATATTTATTTTGGACAATTCTTGAAATCCTAGAAAGCCTTAGGTGGAATGCAGACACCGACATCGCTTTGGTAGATGGACAACATTTCTTCATATCTGGATAAAGAAAAAAGTGTCCGTCTCAGCTGGAGCCCTTCCAGAAGTGCAACTTGGGACGGAGTTCTCTTACCGTAATTTGCTCTTTTTTGAACGACGAAGGGTGTTAAGCCGTAATCGTGCATAAGTTATTGGCACTTTACTTTACCGGCAACGCGATCCAGTTTGAACAGATGTTTTATTTTGCCTCTACTTCTTAATTATGTCCCTTATAGCTCGTCGAAATGGCTTGACAGTGAATAAAAGTCGAGTAATGGATCAACCGAATAATGGGTCAGCAGACAGCATCTAATGATCCTCTAAGGCTTAAAAGAAGCTTTGAAAAGCTTATCGGTAATTAAAATCTATTCATAAG
Source organism: Heligmosomoides polygyrus bakeri (assembly GCA_947359475.1). Lineage (NCBI taxonomy): Eukaryota > Metazoa > Nematoda > Chromadorea > Rhabditida > Heligmosomidae > Heligmosomoides > Heligmosomoides polygyrus. The sequence goes on along the minus strand of OX375865.1, from coordinate 80,461,537 downwards.
GTTAGCTCTAGTCTCTAGTCCTATACCACCTTTCTTTAATTATGTCAAACTAATTCCTGCTGATCGTGTAATTGCCTAGCTGGCATTAGAAACATTCCCCATTCGTCTCTGGTGCATGCCAGAGTGACCCAGTGAGTCCTCCTAGCTTAAGGGATCTGAAGAGCGTCATAACTATTGTTCACGGCTCCACAAAGTTCGACTAACACGTTGATGGTGCCCTGGTGTTATTTTGGCAGCCAGCAAAAACAAATCGGTAACGGCATTCGACCAAAGCTTGTCGGCGAAACTCATTGCTTGGCCGGCCCACCTAATTCTCGACGATTGGTCCATGCGATAGCATCTCTGATTCTCGAACGACCAATTTTTGTTAAATTTGATTGAGCTCAAAGAAGATGCGGGGACACTTTTCACTCTGACAAAGGAATGGCCTGAAGCGTATGTCTGAAAGGGGGGAGAGAGTCATGTAGGATCCTCACCCCTCAATTAGTATGAAAACGTGTTTATTTTTTGCCAATTCGTTAAACCTATAGAGTGGGGGGTCCTTGAAGTCACAATGGAATACGGCGCATCACGAGCTTGGGGGAGTTGTGTCGGAGGCAGTGGAAGTGGGGTTGCTTCATGTGAGGATGGTCGGGGATTTGGTTCTTGAGCGTTGCTGCATTTTTGAATTTCGACTGACTGGTTGAGATTTGGGGGAATCTGGCGTCTATACCGTTTTCAGCCGTCTTCTGCTCGTTTTCTAGCTGTACGCTGTGGAGAGTGCCTTTTTTGCGACTTGTATATTACTGACCGGTTTTCAAACCACAACTTCTTCGCCAACTTCAGGTTGACGTGCTTCGAATTCCTTTAGTATGCTGACGATCTGTTCTGCCAGCTTGATTTCTTTCCCCGAAGGTTCCTTGTCTAAAGGTGGGCCACACTTCAGTGGGAGCAGGTGGATCACCACTCGAGCATCGGCGGACATTGTTGCTCTTAGGTTTTAGAGAATCTTCAGCAGACCTCTGATTTCCAGGTGGCAAAGATGAGGGAAAGAGTGTACCGATGCCGGTTAGGTTAATTTGCGGGATCCACAGAACACGTTTCTCACTTGAACCACCTCCGACGTCACATCCTGGTCTCTTTTGAAAATTCGAGCAGGATGGCTTTTCCCGAGGTCATTGGTTCATGTATGGAAACAGAGTGTGAAGAGCCTGTAGCATTTATATGTTGCCCCCAGTAGTTCTTCATACATTTTGCACCTGCGTATCACTGATGTTGAACATTTATACATCATCATGTTGAATACCACAACATTCAGCTATAAAATTAGGGATAAAAACATCTGAAAAATGGTACAGACGTCATAATCCCCACATCTCAACCAGTCATTTGAAATGCAAAAATGCAGGAGCGCACATGAACCAAACCTCCGACCTTCCTCGCACGAAGCAACCCCACTTCCACTGCGCTCGAACTCGTGATATAACACTCCCAAACTCGTAATGCGCCGTATTCCATTGTGACTTCAAGGACCCCCACTCCTTAGGTTTAACGAATTGGCAAAAAATAAACACATTTTCATACTAATTGAGGGGTGAGGATTCTCCCTATATGACTCGCTCCTCTCTTTCGAACATGTGCTTCAGACTCTTCCCTTGTGAGGGCTGAATCTAACTTCTGCGACTGATTTCCCATGTAAGAATACAGGAAACATTTACGTCTTCAACTCTCTTTCAAAACTGAAGTAAACTGGTTATTCATCAGGTTGTGAATTAAAGAGTTCCGAGTCAGCAAGATCGATGGTGACATCGAGCTGACCATACTCAACGAACCCCGGACTGCGATTAACTTGCCTGCAGAGATGGAAGTTGCTTGAAAGGCCTCTTTGTTGTGGCCTAGCGAGCGAAGCGTCAAAGATGACCAAAGTTCCGTCGCACGGCAGCCATGTGGGGTTTCTACAGATGGCTAAAACTTCGGTCTTCATTAACCACTTATCGAAATAGTGACCTTTGCCTCTTCGCTTTTTTTTCAGGATAAAAACTGGAGTCGATTCAACGAAGATAATGTAGAGCTCTCGAGATCACAGAGTATGGTCCTGGCTAAATTTTTAGCTATGCACCGTGCAAGGTTGTAGTGCGATAATGGGACCGGTGGATTCCCTTTGAACAACAGATAAGCGTCATCAAAGTGAGCAAAAACAGGAAATTAGTGTGGCTGTGTTTCTCTACCAAGCTACGCTGCACAATGTATCGCTTTTATTTAAGCTGGTCTGTCTTAGGACCTCGCTTTCCACAAAATAATTAAGTCGATAAGAGAAATGCCATGGCTTTATTAGGAGGAGACCTGTAACAAGGAAATTTTGTCAGCAACAAAGTTTTACCGAAATAAGACCCACTTCATAAAGGCCTTTACTCTAAAATGTTCTAAAACTATTGTTTGTGAATAGAGATGCCTGTTTCGTATTGTCATATTTTTCTTAACGTTTGTCGAGGTTTTTAATGCATTTTTCATTTGTTGAATAAGATTTGCCGACTTTCTTGGTTGCTGGAAATGTTTGCAAAAGTGGTGTAAACCCTTCATCAACAAATCATCAATGTTTTCTTCAATTGCTTCCCCTATGGAAAGGCGATAGTAAGCTGAAATACGCAGTGATCAGTGTTCTATGAGCGCATTTTTTTAAACATGGATTTATATAGAGAAACATAGAGTAACTGATACGCAGGAAGTTCTACCGCTTTGCTTGGAAGCTGTGCTTTGCGTAAATATTTTGGTAGGAGTTAGTATTGCCCAGCGATAAGTTCATTGCTGAGAGCGCTGTTTCTGAAACTAAACGTTTTCACCGGAACTCATAAATTCTTTCTCTCTGTTTCCTATTCCTGAATCATACATTGTTTTGCATACTATAACATTTTCCTAGTTTTCGACCTCTACTCACACGGAATTCGTGTCAGTAGAGGTCGAAAACTTCATCGAAGCCGTAGAGCTGCGTTCCTGTTCGCAGGGTGGTATTTAAGGGTAAAATTTCTTTTACGAACAGGTTCGGCCTAGTGGAAATGATCGAACCCCGTGGGCAATTGTCTACTAACGAGAACTTCAACACTCTTACCTTCACTACACCTGTGTGTTCTAATGAGTTCATCTCCACTAGTATATGGCGCGACCACATGTTATCAAGGGAAGATTGGACGATTCCCTTTACGTATTCACAGGTGTCAAACGTAGACTGTGCCCACTCACGGCTTTTTAGGAAGGGAGGAATTAAGACCTATGGTGCAGTCTGTGTAGACAAACCATGCTATCACTGAACAGAGAACATCTTGCCATAGTAGGAGCCAGGATTCAAATCCTCTTCCTCCTTTACATTTTGAGTAGTGTGCGGGATTTTGAGTACATGCACATGGCATTTGTCTCGGATCCCGCACATTGCGAATTCCCTGATCTCTTTCATTCACTGAGGCTCCACCTTCACAAGAGGGGACTACTCTCCTCCGGGTTTTCCAACTTCCTCATTGTGTGACATTCTGTGGAAGCGAATGTTTGCCTTTTGCAAATGTAGCTCCGAGACAACCAGCTGCTCCTTTAATAAGCACCTCCATCTCCATACTGCAATTATTCTGCCTCTCGCTCCTCAAACGAAAAATATTTGCGTGTGTGATGAATGTCGACGAGCTGCACCATCGCGGGGACGCCTCCGTAATGCTTCGCATAATTTTCCGCTCTTCTTATTTTATATTCTCGACTGCTTCTATTACAATATGTCCTTACGTGGGAATGCAAAGGGTTTTTGCCTTTTGTCGTCAAGGCGCATATTTCTACGTAGATGCATACCCGGTGACCATTCGTCTTCCGATTATCATACGTTTCTGCATTCGATCCTTGAGAAGGTAGGCTGAGGATTTAGCAGTAAGTGCAGTGCTCCCAATGACTACTTTTCTATAATTTTTGAATCTATCCTAGTCGGGAGTAGGTGTAGACAACCGTGAAGTTTCAGCTCTGTAGATAATCCCGTTCCACACAACTTTAATTCAATGCAAGGTCCCGATTCATGGGACAGCAGCTGAAGCGCTCGTAGAATTTAAGCAAGGGACTGCAGCCGAGAGTCACAATGTGCCCTCTTCCATCTAAGACGGATGAAAATTCTGATATCGCCTACGGTTTGGACTACATGTATCGGATGGTAAAATGGATGAATACAACCTCCGTTTGGTGTGCATGTGCACGTTACCTCTACTCTTCCACTTTATGCAGTGCTGATATTGTTGAGGAGCATCGTCATTTTTAATATTTTGATCGTTTAATTTATCTCTACCCGTATTTTGTTGCAACGACATAGACACAGTAAGCAATAGCCTCAACATAGGTCAAGGCTTAAAGTAGTTTTGGAGAAACATCGTGGATAATTCTGCAGAATGGGTTTCACCATCTGAAACCAAGAGCTCAGCAGTAGTCTAACGACCTATTCTTTTTTCGCATACTCTTCCGTTTCCTAAAGGAGGCCATTAAAAATAACGCCTCCCTCGAGCCTAGCTGGGAGTCTTGTCGGAGGGTAGCTTATGGCCTTTCTGTTCTTCCAAGGCTTCTGCTTGTTCCATGTCCTGCTTTTAGGAAAAGGCGAAATTTTTGCTTTTCTATGGTGAGACATGGCTTACAGATGGATCCATCGAAAGGATCAAGCTCAACGTTATTCAAGCACATTGCCTTCACGCGTTCTATGTAATTCTACGGACTATCGTGGGGGCGACTGGAATGCGTATTTGGCCAACAAATGAATTGCGGTCTCCGGATGGACGGAAGGCTTGCTGATCCTGAGCCGTCTCATTGTGGGGATCAAATCTACAACTGTTAACCAAAAATGTCAATAAAATTGCCGGAAAAAATCCGCTCTCTGTATTTTCCTCGTTTCCCTTTATAAGCCTTTCTTTATAGGGAGTAATGACTGGTGAATGACAGTAATTTATAGGGAGGGTTTGTTTACTTCCATATGGAAAAAAGCGGATATGGCCGCAGATGTCGTTTCCTTATTTAAGTTAAGGTTTTGCTTAAGCTATACAACTGTGTCCCGGTAGCACTATCATCGTCTGTTCTTCAAAGTTCAGGATGTCTCAAAAAATGTATACACTGTTTGAAAGGTGATAACTTTGCTCACAGTAAAGGTACTGAAGAAGTTAAGGGCTCACATGAAAGCTTAAGAAAATGGAAATTTTCTGACGTATGAGCGGCATGGAATGCCCCATACACTCCTCCGAAATTTTGCATTTTACACTCGATTGATTGTGTTTTGCTCGAAGACATGTTATAATTTTTTCACAAAGTGGCCGTTTGATTTGTGAGTTATTTAAAGTTCAAAATTTAGAAACACACTATTGTTTGCGGAAAATGCAAAGTACAGTGCGTTCCAAAAGTATGTAGCCACCTTAAATTCGAAATTTTTACCCTTCGCCTTTGTTTCTACGAACCGGCGTTTATCGCAGTCAACTCCTCGTAGTCGGAAGTACCTATGTTGTTTTTTGCAGGAAAAAGCCTGATCTCTAGCAAAAATAAATCGTTTTTGAAATTTTTGGTTTGTTTCAAAAGTATGTAGCCACTCTCGAAAAATACGATTTTTATTAAAAATTAATAGTCAATTGGACCACCATTATTTCTTATTACATCATATACCCTGCTATGCATGCTACTAGCAAGCTTCTGGATCACTTCGTCACCGATGTTGTCCCAGGCAGTCAAAATAGCGGTTTTCAGCTCCCCAACATTGTTGAACTGCCTGTTATTCAAGTAGACCTGCCGGACCAAGATACCTCCCATGTTCTCCGATGGGTTGCAGTCAGATGAGCAAGCTGGCCATTCCATTACTCGAGTCGATTACGTTGGAGCCAGTCTGTGGTCGATTTGGACACATGAAGTGCTGCGCAGTCCTGCTGCAGAACATGTGTCTGCCATTTTCGCCCCGTTGGGAAGGGCAGCAGGCTGGACTCCAGTACGGCTTGATACCCTAGGCTGTCCATAGACATGATGGGAATCTGAGCTTCAGCTTCCACCTACTGCAGAAGCCTGCCCATGTCATCAGAGACCCGCCTCCGAAGTTCCGTCGAGAGAAGGTGATGGGAGCCTGTCGTAGGTCTCTCCAGTAATACCGGTAACCACCGGGACCATCCAGATTAAATTTTTTCATTACTGAAGATGACCTGAAGCAATAAGCGTGTGAAATTCATGATGTCGACGAAACCAGAAAGTTCCTACACTTTCCCATTGCGTGCCATGTTTTTGCGGGCAAACTCCAGTCGCGCCTGCTTGTGGAAGTTCGTGAGGTGTCCTCTGCATGGTCTGTCTGCAGATGTGTTCGTTCGGTCGAATACAACGCCATATCGTTGTTCTTGATCCAGATAGACCCGTCTCAGTGCGAACTTGGTTGACGCTCCATGTGGAGTTCGACACCATGCGGCTGATTCGTCGACGATTCTGGCTCGAAATCACACGCGGACGACCCGGTACAGCCGCAGACCGATAACCACTGGGATTTCGAAGGAAGTGGTCGACACATCTTGCGAACGTCCGAGCTGACGAGCCATGGCGCGGTTTGTCAAGCCAGCATCCTTGAGGGATCGGATCTGAGCTTGTTCCTCGATAATCAGGACAAGTCCACGAACTGGCATAGTGGTTATTTTTGAAGAACAGGTCAAGCTGGCTATTTATGACAAGAACATTCCGCCAAAAAGAGCGCAAATTTGAATAGGAGTGTAAAAATGCCCGATATTCTGGGGCATTCTGGAGTGGCTACATACTTTTGAAACAAACAAAAAAATACAAAAACGCGTAGTTTTTGCCGGAGATCAAGCTTTTTCTGGAAAGAGCAATCTAGCTACTTTCGTCTACGGGGGATTCAATGCTGCTAACGCTAGTTCGTAGAAACGAACGCGAAGCGTGAAATTATCAATTTCAAGGTGGCTACATACCTTTTGAAACGCACTGTATACCAAAGTGCACGTACCGTTTGAAACGTACTAACATTGCTGCTAGGGAAGCATTTGAAGATGTTTGAGAATCATACGAAAGCACAGAGTAACGAAATTTCTGATGGTGAGACGTGCAAATAGGCAAGATTGTGCTCGCCAGAAACCTTGCATTTCAGACTCCATTGATTGTGCACGGACTGAATGCCTGTTATAATCTTGTTACTGCTGGGCCACCTTAACCTGTGCTTTTTTATCTTTTAACGTTATGCGTCGTTCAGTAGCTGCTATTATGCCGATTCACCTGTCCATTGAGCTTGAATGTTTCTTAATCAGTCCACAGAGTGTGTCATGTAAAATGGGGCTCCTGCTCACATTTAAGTCGTGCGATCAATAAACTCGCATATCACGTGTCTTCCACATGATTGTCAAGTTCTAAATGTTAAAAGAAGCACAGCAATGGTTAATCTGGCCAAGTAGTAACGAGATTGTAACAAGAACTCAGCCCTGCTCTATGAATCGAGTCTGAAGTGTAAGGTTTCCGGCGAGAGCATAGCGCAATCTTGACTATTTGCACGCCACAGTAATCTCGTTACCCTGCGCCTTCATGTGAGTCTCAAATATCTTCGAATGCTTCACTAGCAGCAATGTTAGAACGTTTCAGATACTAACCGCATTTTTTAGGACACGCCGCCCTGCACTTTCTGCAAGTCATATTGTGTTTTTAAGTTTTAAGCCCTAAAAGAAACGCAAATTAATCGAAACGGCCACTTTGTGAAGAAATAACATGTATTCAAGCGAAACACACTCAACGTGTGTTAAATGCAGACTTTCAAACGAGTGCATGGCACGCTGCTCATATCTCAGAAAATTTCTATCTTCTCTGGCTTTCATATGAGCCCTTAACTCCTTCAGTTCCTTTACTGTAAGCAAAGTTCTCACCTTTCAAACAGTGTATAAATTTTTTTGAGACACCCTGTATATCCTGTTCAAAAAAATGTCTTGGACGTTCAGAAAATAAGGAGCCACATTGCTCTCCGCGTTGTAATCAGCCCCTTCAAAAAAAGCTTCGGACAAGCCATGCAGCTATAAGGTTATTGCTTCTACTATTTTCATTATTTAGGTTGCAGGAAAAACGCTCATAATTGAGTGTGTGTGGTATGATCATGTTGAGGTAGATTTGTTTCGACTAATCTATTTCATTTTTAAAATAAGACAGAGTTTTTGTCACCGTTTTTCATAAAGAACATGAGAACTGGATGGCGTACATACATGTCCAAGGGAAGCAGGTGCTTTAAAAAAGCAAAAGTGTGCCGAAAGGCAGCAAATATAATACACCAGGTGGAAACACAGTTTCGATGTGTAACATAAGAAAATAACAGAAGCGAAAATACGATTGCGGAGTTAGATCCAGTTGAATTGTAATGAGAATCAAGTAGCTCTGCTTGCTTGACAGTACAGACACATGTCTTTAGTTTCCTTCTCATTGTTCTCTCTGTCCTAAAAGAGAGACATTTTTTATTTTATTAAAAAACTCAAACTTCAATGAAGTATGCGCTGTGACACCTAACGCGATTTGTACGTGTTTCAGAGAACTGCTGTGGATCAGGACCAGTTGAGTGTTAATGCCACTTTTATGGAAAGCGCCGTCTCGTGAAGGCGTCAAAGCGCACGCTGAAAAATATTTTTCATTCATTTGTGAACAGTCAGTCGCCTTTCTTGAAAAAACATTCGAAAAACATGTTCACAATGCTGAGGTTCTTCTAATTGTCACAGTTTGACTAATGGCTTTGGTCTATTGGTCTATGAGGAGTTATATGTCCCTTGGTACCTTCATTACTAGTAGTTATATTTGTTATGTTCAATTTTTCGTGTTTTGTCCCCGACATAGGTATGCTGTCGATCACCTCAGGCGCTTATGTTTAGGTTTTCTCATGTCTTACCCAATATTAAATTTTATTTAAATTCTCAACATTTTTCCGTTTTGCTCATATTCTGGCTTAAAACAAATACAAGATCACTGTGGGCGCGATATGAGAATCCTACCATACAGTATGCTTCAAAAGCATGTATCCTTTTAGAAAATTCAAAAAACGGCTAAAACAAGTTTTCACACGACATTTTTTATGTCTAGTCTATCGGGCTAAATTAGGGAATAATGTGAATAAAGATGGATGTTTAAAAAACAATAATAATAATAATACCCATCTATTCAAAGATCCTCCATTTCTTAAACAAGACATACCTTTAAAAATGTTTGATCGCTCCGCTGTTTTCGGCATCCATACTTAAGCGGTGATAACTTCGTTCAGGGTTAGCACTTTGTCTAGCTAGTTGCTCTTGATATATCCCTGCCGAAGAATGCCACACTTTTTTTCTCGCTCTGATTATTTGAAGTGCTAAAGCTCATGTACTTCTAATACCCTTCCTGTGAACGGTTGGATTTTTTCTTGGAAAGCCTCCTTACAGAGCAAAAGCACTAAGAAAAACGTCGTGCAAGTGATGACTGAAGATTTCGCAGGACGAACTACACCTCCGTGACCCTACATAGTACTATGTGCTGTTGGCTTTACCATCTCATATTTGTTGTCCGCACACGGAAAAAGCCTTTTTATTAACACAAGTTAGGACATAATTGCAGCAGGTTCTTGTATCCTATCTACGTAACCTCTGCTTTAATCGAGTAGCTTGTAAACGTACTTTTGTGGGGAAACGTACCAGTAATAAATCAAGTACGAAACTGACCGTGATCGAAGAAAGATCATAGAAATTACTATCATGAAAATTGCCACCTCTCTAAATAAACGCAGTCGATCAGCGTGCTTTTCGAGTGTACGAACTAAATTTCTGCTGAAGTTCATCTGGATGTTCTTTCCAATTATCCCTTATTCTTCTCGCTGCATATTAAGGCGCTTGAGAACCTCGGAATCTCAAGTTCGAACTGTCTCCTTCGCTGGCTGTCTCCTAATGAACTCCGCCGCAATGGAATGAACAAGTTTAAATCAAGCATAGGAGCAACGCTCCGTATACGCAGAACATAAAATTATATAACGCCATTTTAATTTTCTGTTTTAGGAGACGCGCTGATAAATATCTTATTTTCATCTGAAACTTCATGCTCCTCCATTTAACCATACTGCGTTTCCGCTTATCAAGTATCGAAAACCGATTTAAATAAAGTGCAATGCCGTGTTAGCGACTTTGTGTGAGAAGCGACTCCGTTTTTAACGCAGTTTTTCTTGGGATCCGCACTATTTGCCTTTTCGTAAATACGAACGAGCTTCGAGTGTGGCGCTCTGGGTACAACTATTTTCATGCTATAGCGTGATTCCGAGGTAACTTCACCTATGTAAATAACTTACAGTATAACCCGACCAGAGCTTGATTCCAGTCTCGCACAGGAATTAAGGAAGATCGAGATGTTGACTACGTATGCTTCGTCATAGGACCAGCCTTCCCATGGCTTCCATCACTCATAGTCGCGAAAGGCGCACGCGAAAACGTACTAGGTGCATAGTAGATATGTCTATTCAGTGATCACGGTTTTCATTCTCAAAGACAAGGAGGAGTTTCTCAAAGCAATAGAAGAAGAATCAGATAGAGAAAGGGCGAGGATAAGAACTGCGAAACATTCAGCTTTGAGCGAAGACCTTCTGCATTCCATCAAAGATCCCGGAAGTGAACGAAAACTGTAGAAAATAGGGAGATTTTCCCCACCAACCATCGGCTCAGGTTCGGAGGATGCACTCAATTTTTTCGCTTTGTAGCGTCTAATTAGCTGTTGCAATTTGATGTATCTCATGCATTTCGATCATGCTTACGCTCATTACCGAGGATGGCTCTAAGTATTAGGACATTATAAATTCTATGAAGCTATTCTTTGACTAGAGGCAGAATTTGTGCTCGCATACTTTACTGGTAGTTAGCCACTGTACACGATTTTGGATAAATCCGTCCATCAAAGGATGTAAAAATACCAGCTCCGGTTAGAAACTGAGTCTCTTCATGGCATAGATTTTCTTCGGTCCTCCATAGGTGTTTACATGCACCGTTCCACTTTGATTTGGTTCGTAGACATCTGCTGCACTGCGTTCCTTTCAAAACTGTGTCATTCGAGAGCGCGTAGTTGCGCAGTTGGAGGTGCCGGTTGTCGCGTGCACCAGATTCCAGGTTCCTGGTTCGGACCGAGCCTGACTTGTCCATCGGCTAGCCATCGCTAGTAAGGTAAACGGTAATAGTGCAGGTCAAATAGGTATTCGAATTTCCTGCCAAACGCACCGTAGAAGTAGAATGTGTGACGCATTCTAAAGGGGATTGATTAACGCCTCCATTCTTCTTTTATCACCTATTATTCGTGAAGGCACCGCTCGACAGAGTATAAGTAGTGTAGCGACAATCGTATGACTACATTCTAGAACGCAATAAACGAATATTTCATCACGTTATCTGCCCAAGCCTACGGGGAAACCTTTCTGATAGTCACTTCAATATCAGATATATTACTGCGTTGTTTTTCGCTTTTCCTTCTGCAATTATGCTCACTGCAGACCGTTAAGTTATGAAGGACAAGAAGAAGAAATCGGCTTAGCGGAGGATATTATTTCAGAATGTTTCACATTCATTAGCGTTTGATTAAGCATGACATCTTCGTATAAAAGAAATATTATACTGTCGCCTCGCTTTTTTCAGGGAGCGTCAAGCACCGAGTTTCCTATGCTGTGTCGCTTTAGTCCTTCATCGCATCAGCCTATGGCCGGAAACAGAGCTTTGTGGCGATCTCATCCATTTCGCTCCTACCGTGTTGGGACCCACGCCCCACTGTGGTGGAAGCACAGCTCTCGTAGGCATTCAACAGAGCATTGCCGCAGTACCAGGCACTGCGGCACCGCTCCGCTGAAGGGCGTGCTCCATTTCGAACCCTCCCGGCTACGGGATGCGATTATAAATTTCTTTTTTTTTATCTGATGACATTTTTAGGACGTTCTCATTTGTCGCAGACGAAAAAGCGGACAGATGACATATACTTTCTGAAGTGGTCCCTCTAGACAGTACCACAGTATGCAGTATTGCGTGGCGGAGTGGCGTTCTACCCCCCCCCCCCCCCGCCCTTTAAACAGAGGCGTGGCAAATGTCTGCGTCTCCATTGTAAGGCAGTCACTGGACTCTCAAGCAAGCCCAGGGGTTGGGGTGGGCTGGTCAGGGGGACAAGGGGTTAGAACGCTCGACCCCCGTATTGCGTACAGTAATCCCCTTAAGGGCGCGTGTAGCGCAGTCGGATGAGGCGCCGACTGTCGCGTGCACCCGATACCAGGTTCCTGGTTCGGATTTCCCGCCCAGGCCAACCAAGCCTTCCATCTCTCCGGGTTCGGTGAATTGGTATAGACGTGTCTGGAAAGGATAAAGTGCTGACTTGTTCATCGGCTGGCCACCGGAAGCCATTGCACGGCCAAATACGCATTCATATCGCCTCCATGACATCCAATAGAAGTAGAATGCGCTGGCGCATCCCAAAAGGGGTTGAGTAACGCCGTCCTTTATCCTTTATCCTTTATTAATCTCCTTATGTTCGCTATGTTCATCGCGGCATGACGCAAAACTCTGTTTTCGGCCTATCTTGGTCGTATTTTGTGTTTAGCAGTAGGCTGCCTTTGGGGTGACAAGAGGAGAGTTTTTATTATTGTGGTTTAGCAGTGAGGAACAACATCCAGCAGTGCTGAGTCCGTGGTCCGGTTTCGGGAGCAAGCACATTTGCTATGTGATTAAATAAAATACCGTCCGTATAGGGCGCGTGTAGCGCAGTCGAGGAGGCGCGACTGTCGCGTGCACCCGATACCAGGTTCCTGGTTCAGATTTCCCGCCCAGGCCAACCAAGCCTTCCATCCCTCCGGGGTCGGTGAATTGGTACCACACTTGTCTGGGAAGGACAAAGCACTGACTTGTACATCGGCTGGCCACCGCAAGTCATTGTATGGCCAAATACGCATTCAAGTCGCCTCCACGACATCCCGTAGAAGTAGAATGAGCTGGCGCATCCCAGAAGGGATTGAGTAACGCCGTCCTTTCTCCTTTATCCTTTGCTCACTAATTCAACATTTTAAACATTCACTGGGCGTTCTCACTTCATTGGATACATCAGATTCCTGATTCCAAGTATCGGATTTATTTTTTAAAACACGCAGTTTAAAGGGCGCCATAAAAAAGCGACGGAAAGAGCGCTTTTTGTGCTTTTCTGCCCAAAGACCAACAGGTACGACCGGTATTGTACCATCTTAGGTGCCCAGAGGAATGCTTTTTATCTGCTGATCTTTTTGGAAAACATATTACTGGCAAGCAGAAATTTAATTTCTTTAAATTTAGAAAAGCTTTCGTCTTCCTGGGAGCGAATTACGACGAGTGAAACGAGTGAGGGAAGCTCTGCGCGCCTTTTGAGAGGGCGTTTGTCGCAGCTGTGTTATCCTAGTGTTCAATTTTCTCGTGAGAGCGTGCTCATACTTCTTTCATTACGGCAGCTTGGAACTGGCAGAAATCATTCATGAATCGACGGGAATTCTGCACAGAATTGTTGGCAACGAGTGCTTTGTACCAACCAGGATATTCTTACTTCTACAGGATATTCCCCGAACAACGCGGCGTACGTTTAAGGATGTGTGAGACAATGAAGGTGCCAATAGTGCAGTTGGGGATCCAGCCATTCTCGCCTGCTTCCCGCACCAAGGTACAGCGCTCTTGTCCTTCCCATGCCTACCAACCCTTCTGTAATCGTTGAATTGAAATCAGACTTCAATTGTAAGATCAAAAAGCTGATTTGTTAATCGGCTGAACCCCGCAAGTCATGCTAGCCAAGAAATGCGCTTCCGAATTCTTCAGCAATATCCCGAAGTTAGTGATTTATGCTGGCCTTGCCTTTTTATCCTTTATAAATCTTTTTTTCTACGAGCTCAAGGGACAACAAGTACTATGTAGAGTCACAGCAATAAATTGGACACTGACGAGTAGCTCTTTCTAGCACATGGTACACATTCGATCATTAGAACACCGAAGAAAGGAAACGTAATAAAGGTGCACATAAGAATCTCGTAGTCCAAGACTTCGTCTATAAAATTTAAAGAATAATTGTATAGATGAAATACGAGTTCGCGTCGGCTCTTCATTATGCCCTAGGAGAAGAAAACGCGGCATATCCCACATAGCAGTTGGCGAAAGCCAACCTCATATTTAACCTTTTATTTATTTATTTATTTATTTGTACATAAATGTGCGCACAATTCTAAAGTAAATACTGAAGGACACAGCATGGTGAGTAATATAACGCGGTGAAAAAAAAACAAACAAAGAAACCTCAGCAAGTCAAAGTGCTACATCAGGACGTACTGTAATATATGCAGGAGGGGGAAATTTGATGAAAAAAACAAGGGCTGAAATAACTTGATGTAAGGCAGAACTAAGGACTGAGGGCTGATTAGTGGAGCTGTAGATGGAGAAGAGCAGTGGCCCGCCAAACACTGCAAGTTGTTGTTGAAAACGGCTCCGGATACCAGCTTAGTAGGTCCGTCACTCCATCGCTCCATCAACGCCCGCATAACGTCTGTTGTTGGGAGAGGAGAGAACCGAAGGTTTTTAGTGCTAGATAAGATACGAAACATAACTTCGAAGAAAAGAAAGGTAAGAGCTACAACGATGAGCAAGAACAAGAAGGAAAACTACAAACTCGATGGTTATGAACAAAAAAAAAGAAAAACAAACCAGAGGATTAGAAACAAATAGAAGCAAAAATTAGGAAACGAGAGCATAGGAACACAATTACACTTTAACAAAGTATTCAATTATATGAAAAGTAGAATTAAAAGAGGACGAAAGAACTAGGATGCTGCCTCTAGGTGATGTCAACGAGGTGCAGTGTTGAGAGTAGGTCTAATTTCTTCAACCTCTTTCGGAAAACGAAAACATTTGGTGACTCTAATAGACCTGGAGGCAACATTTGTAACCAACGAGCACCTCGGTAGAAAAGAGAATTAAAAACCTTTTCGCGGTTTTTCCGCTTTATATTTGGGTATTGAAAGCGGAACCTATTACTATGACCCCATGTAGGTAAAAAGACCCAGTATTTGGAGGGTTTCAGTTGAGACTCTCCTTTAAGTACCTTGAAGCAAAAGACTAAATCGCTAAATGTACGTCTGTAGAGAAGACTTTTAAGGTTAAAAAGCTTAAGTCTTTCCTGATAATTTGGGATTGCCCTCATGCCACATCAACTTGGTATACATCTGCAGAATAGAATTTTGGTGAAAGACTTCTGAACCCTCTCAATTTTGGTCTGGAGTTTTTTTGAAAAGGGACTCCAAACCTGCGAGCAGTACTCCAATATAGGAATTACATAAGTTTTGTATAAGCTGATCAGTATGGAACTGTCATTGCACTTTATGTTTCTACAAATCAAATGCATAGTAGAAAAAGCTTTCCGCACTATATTATTGATGTGCTTCTCAAACTTCAATTCACTATCTGTGAAAATGCCAAGATCACGAACTTCAGATACAGAAAGCAACTCGCAACCGTTAATTTTATAATCCATGGCAGGGGTATTACCAATGTGAAAAACTTTTGTTTTAGAGATATTGACGGGAATTTGCCAAGCGTCGGCCCACTCCAACATATTGCCGATGGACAGAGTTAGCGCTTGGTAAACAATTGTTTTGTTATCATGGTTGTAGTCTCCATAGATCTTTATATCGTCAGCATACATCTTCACTTTGACATGGGGGATTGTAACTAGTTTCGAGGGAAGATCGGAAGTGTATGCAAGGAACAGAGTCGGCGATAGTACACCTCCCTGTGGTACTCCACTTTTGCAGTCATAGCATTTCGAAAAACAGTTACCGACTTTGAGGCGCATATGCCTTCCACACAAGTAAGAACGTATCCACCTTAGAAGAGACAATGGATTCCATGTTTACATAGCTTGCTTAAAAGTTTTTGGTGATTGACCTTATCAAAAGCTTTAGACAAATCGAAGTGAATCACGTCAACGGAATTTCCATTGTTAAGTGCAAGGTTCCAATCAAATAAGCAGTCAGAAAGCTGAGTTGCGGTGGAAGCACCTGCCGTGAAGCCGTGTTGTTCGCACGGAATCGAACTACCTCTAGATAGACAAGTCAACAATTTATCTCTGACAATGCTTTCCATGACTTTTATCGGGGTAGGAGTTATACTTATGGGCCGAAATGAAGACAGCAATTCAGGTCTAGGAGTTTTTGGAATGGCTGTAATTATTGATTCTTTCCAAATTTCGGGAACTTCACTGTAGATTAAGGAAATGTTGAAATTATGGCCAAAGGCTTAGAGAGAGTCTGAGCACATTTTTTGTAAACTATTTGTGGAATTCCGTCAAAAGGTACTGATGTAGAAGCTTTTAATCTTTTATCTACTAAACGAAGGCATACATTGTGCAAATCTGTATATCTGGTCAAAAACTGGTTGTGGTTAAAATCCTACTGTTTTTGAGGGTATTCATCAAAAATTGACTGCTCGAGGAGACGTCTCAAACTCCTCGTCATGAAGTGGACTATGTAATCGCAATATCCGCTTTGCCGAAACCGTATTAAAAATACTCCCTTTCACACCCGTGAATCTCTGTTGCTAGAGATATCATTCCACTTTTGCCTTTGTTCTTTTTTCACTGCAAAGTTCGGAATCATCTAACAGAGAGGTTGTAAGCCCTTATGGGTAGCCCGAGATCACAGATATCTAAGCTCTGCCTTTTCTGAATTACGTGCATATTTAGCCGCTCAGGTAGCGTGGCGTCCGTAGAGATTTTCGCAGGTGGATTTTCACCCCCATAAACCACAAAATCGGGCACGTAGTAGCGCGGTCAGAAGGTGCGCCTGCTGTCGCGTGATCTAGGTTCCTGGTTCGTATTTCTCGCACAAACAACAAATCCTTCCATCCCTCCGTGGTCGGTGAATTGGTGCCAGACTTGTCAGGGAAGGATGATTTGTTCATCGGGTGGTCACCGCAAAACACAGTTTGGGTTAACAACACATCCAAATCGCCTGCGAGACTTCCGCTAGAAGCAGAATGCGTGTCGCATCCCAAAAAAGAGATTGACTAACGCCGTCCTTTGAACCCAGAAACCGATGTTATTTAAATTTTGCTACCTTTGATGGGCAGATGCGCTGCAGCGCAAAGAGATTCTTCTATCATTTCACAGGTGAACCATTTTTTCACTCTGTCTCACCATCAGTAACCAGAGGCTCATAGGTCATAATAGGTAGTCTCCATGCGTGAAGGATCGCACCTCCAAGAATGATGGCTCGGTTGATTCTTCAAGCGTTGCAATAATCTGGTTGAATAGCTATAGCGAACCATTTCCACGGCGACTAACAGTAAGTAACAAAAATGTTTTCTAAGCGTGCTTGGTATTGCTGCATCTCTGGTCTTGCCTTGGCCTTATAACGCATTAATCACGCTTCAGGTATTCAAAGAAGGTGCCGAAGGAGGAGGTGCTTCGCCTCCAGACACCTCATTAAGAATGCAGTAATGCAGATACGGTATGCAGCAGCAACAAGCGGTTCAAAACAGGGTGAAGACCCAAGGAGCGCCGCCAGGCCTTGCGTGATCAATTGCAGGTCGCCGTTAACGCTATTCGTATGCATACCCATCATTCACCAAGAAACCCGTCATTGAGGAAGAACCGCACATGCGCCTGCCATTATTGAATCCATTTTACCCGAAGCAGTATCGAAACAGACGATCTCGTTCTCCTTCTCCAAGAAATTTGTGCTTGAAAATTAGGCGCCCTAAAAACCTGTGTGCTAAATCCCCTTCCTAGCATCATAGCCTTCACGAGGAACGATGAAAGCGTGTGCCACTAGCATTCTGTCTGCTCATATTCTCTGAGTGTTCTTGCCTTTATATAAATATGCATGCTTTCGTTATCAGGTGGGACCTATTCTGCTCTCCTGCCTATCCTTGGGAATACGTCATCATGGACCACATCGATTACGAGTAAAGCCCTTTCGTGCACCATCTCCACGACAGTGCTGAGGGAGCCAAGAGCTTAAGGACCGCCAACGGACATCTGTCGCTGTGCATCATCAGGCGAAAGTTGCAAAGATATGCAGTATACTGCAGTATAGCTGTGATCGAAGATCTTCGGATAATTGGATGAATCGGATAACGGCGATTTTGCGGACCTCGGATTTTGGATGGTTCGGATGTGGATATCCGAACCGGATATCTGAAATTGATTCGGATCCAACGTATATTAAGCAGAAATGCGACAAAGCAGGATCTTAAGGAAAGAAGAGCGCGTGTAGACTGAAACTGCGGGGGCGGATACGAGCATCCGCAATGCCCGCCTGAACCTTGCCATCTGCCCGCGGTCCAACGCTCTGATGGAACCATCACCTTCTTCATAAGGGCATTGGAGAAGGTCGTCCAGACTTCTATTCCGATCACTTCGATAACCTCATTCACCTGCCTCCATGCCGTCTTCCTCAGGATGGATGCGTCGTCCCCTCTGTTCTCCCTTCCGAGATCCAACACACCATCTCGCCATCACAGCATCCGCTCCCGAGAGGATCAGACCGAAAGTCTGAAGAACCTCCCGTATTTGCTTATCAACACCCTCTCGGAAATTCGTTATTTAGGACCACAACCAGCTGCTATTGTGGTGAGAACCTGTTGCAGTGGATGTGGTGTGCTGCGCCGATTGGCCAGGTGAGGGGGCCCGGCGCGATTACCTGCACCTTGTTGACGCTCCTGTGGAACTGTACCATTGGCTTTAAGGGTCGGCTCCTGTTGCTAAAGTGTTGCTTATATCCTCGTATAATCAGCTCGTACCTACATATATATGTGCATACGCACATAAGTAGGTATATACTATGTATACACATGTATATACATCTGTATAAAGGATAAAGGACGGCGTTAGTCAAACCTTTTTGGGATGCGCCATGCATTCTACTTCTACGGATCTCCTGGAGGCGGTATGAATGCGTATTTGGCCATACAATGATTGCGGTGGCCAGTCGATGTAAAAGTCAGCGCTTTATCCTTCCCAGACAAGTCTGGTACCAATTCACCGACCGCGGAGGGATGGAAGGTTTGGTTGGCCTGGGCGGGAAATCCGATCCAGGAACCTGGTATCGGGTGTAGGCGACAGTCGGCGTCTCCCCGACTGCGTTACACGCGCCTTATACATCTGTATATACAGGTATATACATAGGAACGATTCCCACCACACTAGCAACTGGTTGTACGGGTCCTAGTGATCATTTGTCCGAGCTGGTGCGGCTCTTCACACGCTACCTGTCGGAGTGCAAGGTTCTATCTTAGTGGAAGACCAGCAGGACCGTCCTGCTGTACAAGAAGGGAGACGTGCACGACATTGGCAACTATCGCCCGATCTGCCTGCTGTCCGTAGTCTACAAGCTGTTCACTCGAGTGATCCTGAATAGGATTAGCAGAACGCTGGACGAAGGACAGCCATGCGAACAAGCAGGATTCCGGAGAGAATTCAGCACGATCGATCACATACACACCATTACGAAGCTCATCAGAGTGTCGCGAGAGCAAAGCTGCCGTTGTTCCTCAGATTGATCTCCCTGAAGTACACAATCGTAAAAAAAGATCATCCTCCAGATTAAAGCACATACTCTCTAGGAGATCAAAAAATTTTGTTTCAGGAAGACTTGCTAAAACTTTCATAGAAAATTTTCAATTCATTTTTCCAAAAAGATGAAGTCAATGTTTGGGACCTTATAAATTTTTATTTTTCCAAAACAATAATGGATCTGAGTGCGATACGGCAGCAATTTTGAAATTATTGGCGGAGTAGATCGCGCCTAGGCATGTCGCAACTTTCGATTGTTTGATAATGTTAATCCTGCTTACTTGAAACTGCGAATTGAAGACATGTTTGTATTCCACATTTGATTTCGTTGTATCATAGAACAGTCTTTAACTTCACGAAAACGGTATCACTAAAATAGGCTTGGATCCATTGTTTTTTTTTAGAAGTGCAAGCATTGCATAAAGTTCCGAACACCATGCTCGCCTTTTTTGGGGCGACGAATTATAAATTCTCAAAAAAATTATTTGATGATTTGCCTATGATAAAGGTCTATTTCAATCTTCTTAAGGAGGGTCTGCTTTCATCTATAGGATTGTTTTGATTTGGACGGTGTTCAGTTTGGCGCGTCACCGTTAGAGTTATGCGTACACGCACGTGAACGTGCGTAAAAAGTAAGCAGAGGCTTTTGAAAATTTCAGGAAAATAATGGTATAAGGCTTGTTTAGAACAGTGTCCAACTTGTAGAATTGGTATATAAAAAATGGTATACATGTATCGTATATGCTCCTGTTTTGACACTCATATTAGTGCTAAGTCACAGCATATCCTAGTTATTTCTTCCTCACATCATAAGGAACTAAACGTGCTCGGCGACTTGCACTTGGGATGTAATGCAATAGTCAGCGGTTGCGAGCACCTTTTTTCTAGTGTTAAACTAGAAGCTCATTAAAGTCTGGAACAGACTGCATGATGTGTGCTTCTAACCAAGCGAGCGACGCTCCAGAAGCTGCCATTATTTTTGTGAATAATTTTTGCAATTTCATCGAAATTGTTTTGCTGACTTCCACTGAGCCAGTGTTTGTTGCTTGTTTAGCAGGTCACAGCCATCGACGATGTTTTTACGTGCTTAAAGTTCAGGCGCTCATCATTTTTTTAAAGCCGGAGTTAACTAAAGAAAAACTCGCCATTAGATCTAACTCCTATGTTGTGATGTCAAACTGTCTCGTTAGAGAAATTGATGTGGTTGAAGAAGCCTAAATGGTTGCTGTAAAATGATTGTTGGCAGTTTTTTCAACAATCCTAGCCCTTCATTTTCTGACCTTTTCGTGTCACCAGGAGTGACTACGGTTTTTGTTTATTATGCTAATGACAAAATAGCAAAATCAACGAGCGAAAAGCATGACAGATCTATGATTGACTGTTTAACAAGGAACGAGAGCATGTTATATCAGAAACAAATGTGCAACCTCATGAGAGCCCGTGCTTTAAATTCATACATATGTATATAAACCTTGCTCCCATTGTGAAAACTTTGTTCATTTTTTCGACATCGCTCACTGCGTACATATTGTGAGATCCTATTCCTTTGAAGTCACTTACAAAAAAGAAATAGAAGGCGTATTATCTTTCTAATTCATACTTAGCCTAACTGTTATACAAATTGACTGTGAGCGAATTGTTGGAAGGCAAATGAGAGCATTTCGCAAAACTGTGACACATAATGGAGTGCTTTGGCAAATCCAACTGAGTTATGGTGTGGCAAATTCATTAATTCCGCACCACTCTCGAACAACATTCTTGGCTCGTCACACCTAAATAAAAGAAAGCAGTGACTAATATTATGGTTGGAATAACGTTCCAACCATAATATTAGTCACTGTTTTCTTTAGGTGTGAGGAGCCAGGAACGTTGTTCGAGATTTCGGGATTTTGCTTCGGGATTTCATTCGCAAAGCTTTAACGGTATAAAGCCGTTTCAAGAAAAGTCATTTTTCTCGTCTCAAGTGCGCAAATTTTGTTAATGACGTATTCCTCCTAGACCTCTTGTTTTTCGAAGAATGCTTTCTTTGAAATGTGGCATACGATGGGATAAAATAAATTTTATATGCATTCTTAGGCGTCCTTTCATTGCTCGATTCTTTCAGCTTTTCCAAAGCCCTTCCTGAGTGAATTTCAGCTTGCCAATGACTGAGTGATATTTTCAATGGCATTGAACGCCTTGATCGCTTAACACCATCAAACCACACGAGTCGTAAAGCAGAGCAAATCAGGAATCAAAGTCGCTAAGCAACTTGAACGTTGGGAGAACGCTGCAAACTATTGCAAATCTGCTGCTCTGTTCAATGCAAAACGTGGAGTAGTATTAGGTTGGTCTGATAGTCCTGCAAATATCTGCGAATCTCTGCTGGCTGCGAGTTGAAGAACCTAGAAATTTCACCATTCACTTGGGTGAGATTTTAGAATTTCTTTTCTCGTAAATGAAGCCTCAGGGCATAAACGATGATAATGACACTTCGTTTAGTGCAAGAAGGAAGAAGAAGCAAGTGTGGCTGAAAAGAGTAGACTCGAGTGGTCACGCACGGTATACTCAAGTGTCTACAGTTCTCAATACAAATACGGCGTCTTCTCCGAGCTTTTGACCAAGATTGTTTTACGGTTTTATTTTGGCCTAGGTCTTAGCGCTTCTTCAGAACCTGGAAAAGTCGGGAAAATATTTGCTACACGCTGCAACCCTCCCAAAAAGTGTATCTGTTCGTAAGACTATGGAAGCGCTTTGGATCACAGCTCCTAGGTTAACCGAAAAGGAGATTGCCTAGTGGTAACCCAAGAACTGGCACCCTTCGTTGAGCTCCGTGGGTTTTGATCTCCGTGTTGTTACCTAAGTGAGTATTTGAGTCGGGTGGTCCCGGGCTAGGCTCATTTACCCATGTCCATTTCCATCTGCGGGTGAGCGGCGGTTCACTTCGGCAACCACCTGCACGGCTACTCGCTCATTTGTAACTCGGCCCTTTCCTCCATTTTAGTCAAGACTGGTACCCTGAATGAAGGAATAATGTATGAGCGGGTAGCATCGTAACTATTTCCGACTTTTCCACGCCCTGAAGAAGGCGAATGCGCCGAAACGTAAGCCGAGATAAAGTCGGGTAACAATCTTGGTCAACAGCTCGAAGATGACGCCGTATTCGTCTGAGTCAAGATTTATAGAAAACTGAACTTGGATAGTTTTCAGTGCATTCCCTCGAGATCAAACTCAGCAAACTCCCTCCCTTTTCTTGCATGTCTACTCTCGGCTCTTTTGGAGGTGATTCTCACACGAGTCAGCCTTTCTACCGTGTGTGGTCAACGTAGCGCCCAACTTTCCTCTACAGTAATCAGTTGGCGGGGAAGTTCCTCTTTGAGGACGCAGAGCCAGAGACTGACACACACTAGTCGTTTGGCCAACTGGAAGGAGTTGGTATTCATCGAAGTTACAGTTGGAAATGCGAGCGCAAATATGCCATGCTTTTCTACCTTCAGGAACATTCTATATTCTGATCCCAAAACTTCTGGATAAAAAATATGCAATTCTGAATTAAAAATATGTTTTGGCGTAGGGTCTTCGAACCAACTTAATAGTAGGCAATAAGGAGCAGAGGCAACAAATGTGAGGCAACAATAATCATAGGACTAGAAGGAGCTCCGGCTTTTTGTGTTCCTGCATATCCTGTATTTTAAGAAGATTTGTTGTGTTAAGTTCATACATTTCCTGGCATCTGCGTTCTACTTGCCAGGATTTCCTCTAAGGGCCTCTGCAGGCTCTCCGAAGAACTCCCTCTCGCGTGCTTCCGAGAGCGATTATCTTTTTATTCCTTTTATCTTTTTTTAACGATTGGCTTGTAATTTTCATGTCAGCAGGGACGCTTATTAGAGGAGAAATTGCGGCGGATAGAACACGAGCGGTGATGGAGCTCTCCCCCGTCTCCAGGATTGTTGCGGGCATCCTTTGTAATCCCTCATGTGCACCTCTTCTGCCGCCTTCTTTCTTCGACCTTCATATGTAGGCATTCTGCACAAAGTGTAGCTCCTAATGAACGAATGGAATTTTGCAACTGCTAAAGCTGTGATATCTGTAGGTGCTGGGCTCCTTTCGCTATTAGTCATGGTGAAACAATGCGCTCTGTTCGACTCTCACCATTAGAGTAAAAGCAATCGCAATCTGCTTAAGTCACTCACTTTCCTGCTGGTGCACCACTGGCACTAACCACGTAGCTGTGACATCTGCAACGACTGTTCTCAGATTCTGACTTGTCCTCGCTAAGATCCAAGCCAGAATCGCTGCGTGACGAATTCCGAGCTTTTTCTCTCCACAGAAAGTGGCCCAAATTTCGTTTTTGTCAGGAACTTTGTCGCGAATCGTGTTTTTTACGCATTCAAAATTAGATATCGTTCGCAACATAAAGCTATCTGAAGCTTTACAAAGGTCTCGTAATTCAACTAACGGTTTTCCAGAGAGAAATGTTTCATAACTAGGGTGACAACTGTCAAACGAAACCTAGTTAGAAGATATCGGATGCTCCTTCAAGAAGATGATATTAGCTATAAATCCTAACGTTACACCTTGTCACGGTATGAAGCATCGCGAGTATGTCTTTCAAAGAATTGGAGCGGTAGTGTAGAACTGCATCGAGGAGGGGATCACAATGATGCGAAAATTTTTCAAAAGGGATGAAAATTAAGACGAGTACACCAAAAAGACAGAAAGGATGTGATTACCGCGGCATTTTTCATTCTTTATGGTGGGCGCGTGTAGCGCAGTCGGAGGAGGCGCGACTGTCGCGTGCACCCGATACCGGTTCCTTTTTAAGATTTCCCGCCCAGGCCAACCAAGCCTTCCATCCCTCCGGTGTCGATGAATTGGTACCAGACTTGCCTGGGAAGGATAGAGCGCTGACTTGTTCATCGGCTGGCCACCGCAAGTCATTGTATGGCCAAATACGCATTCATGTCGCCTCCACGACATCCCGTAAAAGTAGAATGCGCTGGCGCATCCCAGAAGGGATTGAGTAACGCCGTTCTTTATCCTCATCCTTATGGTGGGCATTGTTTTTTGTTAAATACCTCTCGGCTTTCTTTGTTAAATATTGTTAATATACATATCAAATAGAATTTGTCGAAAAAAGCAGCAATAACTATAAATCGGGAGCGAGATAGCGCAGTCGGAGGAGGAGCCGGCTGTCGCGTGCACCCGATACTAGATTTAGAGGTTCGGATTTCCCGCACAGGCTGACCAACCCTACAATCCCTCTGGTCGGCCTAAATTGAGACCAGACCTGTCTCGGAAGAATAAAACGCTAACTTATTCATTGGCTGGCCACCGCAAGTCACGGCCAATTACGCATTCAAGTCGCCTCCACGTGATCCTGTAGAAATAGAACGCGTCGCGCATCCTTAAAG
Source organism: Heligmosomoides polygyrus bakeri (assembly GCA_947359475.1). Taxonomy (NCBI): domain Eukaryota; kingdom Metazoa; phylum Nematoda; class Chromadorea; order Rhabditida; family Heligmosomidae; genus Heligmosomoides; species Heligmosomoides polygyrus. The sequence goes on along the minus strand of OX375865.1, from coordinate 80,436,608 downwards.
GGAATGAACGTAACGCAGTAACGCAGCCTTTACCCTTCTTACCCTTATGGTGGGCGTTGTGGTTGCGAAAATCCCAAAGAAAGGTAGAACCCACTGAAAGACTGCTAGTCGCAATCCGGCCCAGCTAGACTATTGCATGCACGTTGTTACTACCGTGGTTGTCATACGTCTGCCTGATCTCGCAGTCATTATATGTCTATGCTTCGATTCGCCCAATTATTACGGAATAATACGGATAAAACGGGCCTGCACTGCAAAAGAAATGTCCACGTAGTCTGCCTATAATTTTGATACAGGATCCTCATGCCCATTCGCATTTATTTCAACAACTAAATGTTGACGAGGCCAAAAATCCAGAGAAAAATCCCGTTGCAAGCAGAAAAGAGACAGAAAAAAGAGCTGCTGTGACAGTAGAAGCTTTGTTGTAACAATGCAAAAAATCGAGTGCGGAATTCTTTCTTTCCGTCGTAATCAAGTTCACTCAGATTTCCCATGCATTTAGTGATGCCCTACTGTAGTTGCTGTTCGTCTACTCGTTCCGTAACGGCTTGGGTTGTAACGACTTAGCGAAAACCGTTAAGTCGCTGCGACCTGGCTCTACAGCTGTTGCTTGGAGTGCGATTCAGCTAACGACGACACTTCTCGTTAGAACACGATACTGAATCCGCCTTCTCTCCGCTACAGCGGAGTAGAGAAGGCTTTATGGTAGAGGCCGACGTGCAGTGGCGTTGCCTTGACTTCTGTACTTCGCTCCGCATTTTGCCTCCTTGCCTGCGTATTCGACGGCTCTTCTACTTGATTCGCCTCATGAAAGGCTTCGTCCGTGTCACCGCTCCCGCCGGCCTTCGGTGCCACTAATCATCGCGTCATTTAATAACTCCCACGCCCAGCTCCACTTCGCGCTCTTCTGATTTCTTCGCATCACGCGCGATATGTTCTAAGCGCAACTCTCCGACACAATCAGCTGCAGCACTTCCTCTTCTCACTTCCACTGGATGGACTTCGTCGAGATTACCCGCGCGCGTTTATAATTGAGTGTCGCCTAAAAGTCGTGAGACTAATAGAGACCAGACTTTGCTCGATGTTTGCGACAAGCCTTCTGCACATATCACATCTTTCTTAACAAATGAGTTCTGGGTGTATGTCTAGAAAGAGCAGTGTATCTGCTCCTAAATACAACTGGCAATATGTACCTGGCTTCCTTCGTAGGCAAATTTATGCAGATGCCCTGGGTAGATGTAATGCACTTGTATATGGTCTCTACGCTTCTGTTTTGCAAGGTTTGAACAAATTTCTAGATTCTATGACACGGAAGAGGTTGGGCACTCCTTCTCCCCCTTCTTAAGGTTCTGTCCAAAAAAGGTCTCTGGGTGATACAAGGGTTTGCCTTGCTATTTCAAGGTTTCGAGCAACTCTGCTTTCCATTAAGTTTCTTGTAGAATGTTTTCTCTGCAGTTTGCGAAATTATCCCAGAGTTTGCCTGTGACATGCTCAAATATCACAAGTAAAAAGCGCGACCGGTTATACCAACGACTATTCTCTAAGCACCATCCTCGAAAGCAGTTTCCATAATGATCCTTGGAATTTGAATGTACTGAAATCGAGGCGTTTTAAAAAGCGAATAATGAGTTAGTGTGACATATAAGTTCATTGTTGGATGTTCCTCGCTGAATCGCTTCATCGACTCTCGGCGATCTTCTTTCATCTGTTTTCCACTTCAACGTTGACAGCGTGAAGGTTCTAGCTTCATAGTCGCTAATAGCGGACCAGTTTCGAAAAAAGAAGGTGCTAGGCTCGCCTAGAGTTTTTGTGTTCTTTTCTTTCCCTTCCTGTCTTACCTCTAAAGCGCCTTCATTATGGGCGTCTCAGTCTTCCACTGCTTATCGAAATCGGAAATTAATGATACAGGTTACATGATACATTCATGACATATACATTAGACGGCTCCCTTTGTGGAAAGAAACATCAAAGGGGCTCCACTTTGGAAGGATAAACCCTGGCTACACATAAAGTTAGGCAAATTTAGATTACAAGGACTGATGAAGCGATAGGTCTTGGGTTTCTTTTGGACGCGCATTGCGAACAAACTGCTAATAAAACGATGGCTGGAGCACGCAATCTTTTAAGAAGTGTTTCCAATGTTCACAATAAAATTCCTCTGTTCTCGTCAAAGCTTATAAGACTTACGCTAGCCAATACTTGAGTATGGAACAACAACACTCTACCCTGGTAAGAATAAAAACATATTTTAACTTGAAAAACTCTGCTTTGCCTAGTACGTGGCGGGCGATAACCGTGAGTTTACTCCTCTATGATTCTTACCTGTTAATTAATACTTCATTTTTTCTTTAGCCTTTTTACATATGGCATCTCGCCGCTTCATTGAGCCATCGAGGAGATGTTACATCAAAGGGTTCGTTGGAAATTTTGGCGAAACGAGCTTGTTTAAAGTTCTTTAATGTTTATAGAAATTGAAAAGCCTAAAACAGCTTCAATAGAGACTATTTATCAGGAAGTGAGGGTTTGATTACCATGCTACTCCCAATACTCAAGTATGTAAGAAACAGGCACCTTGGACTGCAGGCAACAGACGACGAATGCCGACCTCGTAATGCTAAATTTTAGATCACATGTTTTCTGTGGACTTAATTAATAACTAAATCTATTACTTATTCTATTACTTAGTCTGGAAAGTCAGCTGTCAGAGATATAATAACAATAACAACAATTCATGGTGAGAGCCTAATACCCGAGATGGAGGACGTAAACTTTCATTAAATTCTACAAAAATCCTCAATTCGGCATAATTTTTTACTTTAATAGAGCAAGTTCAGATTATATGAAATTTAGCAAAATTAAGCTATACAAGTTAAAGCCAATCATTGAGAATGCAATCCGACTTATGAATGAATTATATGGCGTAACTGAATCTTCTCGCAGAGTTCCTCTTCGTTTGTTTTCCCTTTTGTTCTGCATTTATCTCCTAGTGTTTCTTTTTGCATGTCCTTTCCAAATATTACTTTTGCCTAGAACGTTAGCCAAGGTTATACGGATGTCATTTTATACACACAGTTTCTCAAATTCCGCCTGAGATTGAGATGGCTTGCTTCGAGCAGCTGCAGGACGAATAAGTTGATCCCATTTTTCCACTCCAAGCTATAGAACGAGGGTGCCTGTGTTTGTATGCTTGTCGATTTGTTAACCGAATGAGATGTGAGAGTGTGAGCACAAGGGATGAGCAGCAGCGTTTTCTGCTATCCGGTTTCCGGGCGTTTTGGGCTATCCCCTATGTTATTGGTTAGCCGGCGGTATATGGACAGAATAAACGACACTGTTGTTATTAGACCTGGTGTACAAAGGTCGTGCAAACCTCTCTCCATGAGATTCCCTTCAATCTCATAAGAGAGTGTGAGCAGCACTAGCATTGAACTGTTTATTGGTCTCTCACTACAAGTCACTGTGTGGGCTAAATACACATTCAAACTGCCTCTTCGATATCACTTGCCGTTAGAGGTGGAACGTCTGAGCGCTATCCTATCGGTGAGAGCCTCACAAACAGGATCTATCATAATCGTAGGTGGCATAAAGTGATTTGCGACTCCAAACCCTTGCTTGAGTTTCTATGAGAACTTCAGCTGCTGTCCCGTGATGCGAGAGATTTATTTAAATTCAGGAGGGTACGTGGTGAAACGAAATGACGTACGAAACTAACACATAAGGATGGCCCTCTCCCTACTAGGATAGATCCCTCAAACATTCAAACACGTGCGCAGCTTAGCTATGGACTTGAACAAAAAAGAAAAGCTTAAACACAGGAAGCGGTCTTCCTCCAGCTAGTTGGGGTTATTCTAACAGGAGCGATTTTCTAAAGGCATTTTGTTTGCCATTTTCACCGATAACCCGAATGTGTTTATAAGGTCCCTTTGTTAAAAATCTGGAAGGCGTTAATGAAATGAAATAACCGACTAAAAAATATTAGTTAGTCTGGAAAGTGTCAGCGTCGAACGGAAACAAGTGTGAGCGAAATAGAGTCATTCATTCACTCATCTACCTTCAACCAAGGGAGATTTGCCAGCAATTAGGCTGTTTTGAAAAGGTCAGTAGGGTTTTCGTCGACCTGGTCTCGTTTTCCACCGCATTCGAAACTGCTGTACCATTAGGCGAGTAATCCTTAACCGATTAAGCTCTGCAGCTTAACTTGAGAATGCCTCCGTCGTTCCCAGTTGTTCCGTAGCAGATTTTACCGATCTCGGAGGAATCGGAGTTACTGTCTATGCACAAACCGAAGTTAGAATCGGTAAGGGTTACCGTAGCCATCACTTCCGCTTACGCTAAAGGCTCTCAGGGATTCCACAAAGCCAAATGATGTAATTACTTCATTACATTGTTGAAGCTCCAACGAAATATCAACAGTTGGCCTACGCATACCAATTTATGGTTCATTGTCTGTTGCAGAAAATAAACGTAAAGGATAATGGTGTGCGTTAGTTAATTCCTTTAGGGGATTAGCCTATTGTTCTTGCTCAGAATACTGCGGAGGCATGTTGAAATAAGATGCGCATTTTACCTACTTGTGGAGATCAACTGCTGAAAATTTAGCTTTTTTCCTTCCCAGACAAGTCTGGTACCATTTCGCCGCTCCAAAAGGGATGGAAAGCTTAATTGGCTTGCTTAACTCAACTTAGCTTAACTTCATCAAACAAGCACCTAATTCGGGGTGCAGACTAAGCGGCACCTCTTCTTACTGCGCTATGAAGCGCCGTAAATTTACTAAAAGTAGTGAAATGTAAAAAAAAATTTCATTTTTTCGTGTTTCTTGGCTACTCCCTTTATGGCTATCTTGTCACTCTCAGCAAAAACTATCCCTAAACCAATCAAAATTAAATATTATAATAAAATAATATAATATAAATAAATAATATAATATAAATATTTAATAAAAATCAAATTTTCAAATTTTTAATATAGAAAATATTTTTCATAAAATCTCAAAATTTTTAAAACATTCAGGCTAACAATCCATAACTCCATTGTAAGTTAGCAATCCATAACTCAAATTATGGATTGTTAAACTTAGCCTGAATGGCCTAAAAAGTCTAAAAATCTAAGATATCAAAAATTCAATAAAATGGGACAAAAAATAAAAATTACGAACGTGAATTAACACAAACACAATTTAATTATTTGGTTAATTAAAATATTTCAATAAAAATAGATTACAGAAAACTTCATTTCATTCAATAAAATATATGAAATGAAATATAAATACCTATAACTTCCCTGAAGGCAAGTAGCGGGATGTCAATGCCTTCCTTCGTTTCTGAGCAGCTCTTTATGCATCCAGTCTTTTTGTTCTCATGGTAACGTCTCTTCAAATGGATGTATTGCATATAGCAGGCAGGAATTGATGACTTCCTTATTTGTGCCTCTACCAAGCTTTCTATTTAGGTTGTGGATGCATTGTTTAAAAAAAGCTGACGTTGTATGGAAATCTCACGAAGTGAGCTGGCCAATACACATCGTAAGCGTTCACCCTGCCTTATTTAGAAACATCTCTGTATAAAAGAGTAACCCCATCCATCTGTGCACATGTCGTTCCATCCATCCTCCCGCACCTTATTAATGGCTAGTGGAGAGCTTCTCATCTCCATCGAAACCCTCAATCTGGGCTCAGGGCTAGTGACTTCTGATTTCAAGTAAATAGGTTAGATGGTGACAATGCTTCACAATTGGCAAACAGTATCGCTGCTCTATTCAATGAAGGTAATATCGATCTCTAAATGATTTTCTACCTGGTGGCAAAACAAGTGATCAGTAAGCCGAATGAATGCTCATGTGAAGGTAAGGGAAATGGATCTGATCGACATTCCATCCCCAGCCCAGTGTACGATGGATTGTTTGTGGTAGGGATTGAAGAACACATTTCCAATATGGTCGAAAATCTGAAGTTCACGAACTTCCTATGAATGTTTCTTATCATATTGCTAATTACAGGGTGAATCAAAATAACGTTAACAAGATTTTTTATCATAATTGTAGAACAACCAACGATCCGAGAAAACGACGACTAAATCACAACAATATGAACATTAAGATACATCATGTTCAACTGCTTTTGAAGTGGCCTCCCTTGGAGCAGATGCAGAGGACAATACGTTTTGTAAAGCCTTCGTCGATTGGCGGCGTAGCTGGGGACGGATTCTGTTCACGGATGAGAAGCTGTTCACCATGGAGCGGGCACGAAATGATAGGATCTGGTCGACAGAGGCTCCAAGCACCTCTGCTATCGTCGAGCACCGTCAGAACCGACAATAGGTTATGGCTTGGGGTAGAATCTGCGCGAGCGACATGACCCCTGATTTTCGTGGATAAAAGAGCGAAAACCGACAAAGATGTGTACTTGCCAGACTTTCTCGAGTCCGTAGTCCTTCCCTGGGCCCAGCAACACTTCCGTAATGCCCATTGGACGTTCCAACAAAAGTCTGCTCCCACACGTAGGAAGAGTGCGCAAGCGTGGTGCAAGGCCAATTTCCCCGACTTCATCACGCCTTCGGAATGGCCGCCGTATTCTCCGGATTTGAATCCAATGGACTACAATGCGTGGGGCATTTTAGAAGCTAGGGTCGGCGTCAAACACCACCGCAGTCTCGAATCCCTGAAGGAATCCTTGCGCCAGGAGTGGGAACGATCGCTTCCTGTAGACCTGCGGCAGAAAACTTCGCGAAACGTTTGGCCCTCTGCATCCGCTGCAATGCCACTTCGAAACCGCTTGGACACGATGTATCTTAATGTTTGTATTGTTGTGATTTTTTTCGTTTTCTCGAATTGTTGGATGTCTTATAATTATGATAAAAACATCCTGTCCACGTTATTTTGCTTCACCCTGTAATAAGCATAAATTCTCATCCGGCAGCATCACATCTCGAACCTGAAAGCCTTTCTTCTGTTTTAGCTTCTGCTTTTGATATCGACTGCGAGAAAAATAGTTTTCGAGGGCCCAAACGAGTACTGCCCTGGCACTCGAGTCTCTCTACATCCGACGTCGATGGACGAGAGATTTTTTCAGACTTGCAAGCGTTCACTGAATTTAGTTTTAAAGGGCTTCAAGTGTCCGCGTACTTTCGTAGAACTGAAAACGACCCCAAATATGTACATCCCTGCCAATCCACGAACCTTTGTACGTTTATTTCAACCCGTTAAAAATTGCGTGGTTTGACAGTCACAGTGCCGGTTTTAGCGAGGTAGGCAGCACCACAGTCCCAAACTGTTCTTTCGGGCTTTTATCCTATTTCGTATAACCCTTTGACTGCTCTCGCGTGCGTACTGTTCGAAGACTGCTTTGCCTTCGCAATTCTGGCAACGATTCATGTTCCTTGTTGCTTTGTACGTTTATATACGCATTGCGTCGTCCTATACTCTATCCGGGGTGCTTTCAATATTCATCGTTTCAGAAGATGGGACGCATCTCTACGAGGCTCGATCCGATTGATATAATGGAGCTGAAGGGACTGCTGAAGCAGGAAAACAGCACGCGACTGCTTGAGGAAGTGAAGCGCAAGCTGCTGGAGCTCAGGATGAGGGTGCGACATTATTGCCTTTTTAATGGCATCAAATGATGGGAGTAATGTACGAAAACTGCAAATAATTAAGTGTCAATAAACGGCAACCCAACGATAATTTAGCAGGCCAGGGATTGAAAATATAATAGTAACGTATAGTCGTCGAACGTAGTCATTTCTCCACTCACTGCAAGGGAGAAGTTGTGAAACTTACCCAGTTAAGAGATATGCATACATTGAAATGTAGAAAAAAATCAGCAATATGTTTATTCCTATGTATCGGCAGAGTTTACACTATTGAGTCGAAAAGTTAGACATTCTTTTATTTCGGTCACCCTTCTTAATACACGGTACCAAGATTAAGCCATGAACTGCATTTCCTAATTTTTATAGTGAAGGAACATAAGAAGAACACAGCATGTGCCCTTGTAACGGCGTGTGGGAGATTTGCAGAATTCAGGACAGACTTCGAGGAAAAACGTTGTGGTTGAGCGAAGTTCCTTGTACAGGGAGGGAGAGAAAGCATCTATGATGTGCTCTCGACAGGTTTCTACTACGAAATCTTTCGCTGCAAAATATTCGAAGAAACTGTTCAAGGTGTACCTCTGGAGATTATCCCTAATCTTGAGATTACTTCATTCCCATGAAAAGCCACAGATCATCTAGAGAGGGGCTGCCATTACCCACTGATTGAGGTGCTCCGCAACCCGTGATTTTCTTTCTCTCTCACTCAGGATAGCGTCATCTGGTTGAATGGTCGCAAAGTTGCTGATCTCTAGGTAGACCTGAACCTGCACGCTCTTGTTCTCCTTCTGCAGGAATTCCCTCACAACTAGTAGCCAAATGAAGATACCAAAGGGTAACAGCCGACTTCGACGCACAACTGCTCATACCCTGTTTGAGGCTTTGACTGGATAATGATTTTATCAATAAGATAATAATTTGGTTGAAGGCCTTAGTATATTACCTCTGCCTCACTGACCACATTAGCTATGGATGTTTTTTCGAAAAAACGTACTGAGATACTAGTTTTTTCGAATTAAATTAATTGCTTCAGGCATGCTACGGTAGACGGAATAGGCGCCCGCTGTCATGGGCACCCTGTTCCAGGCTCTTTGCTAGCCTGATATCCCTCAGGGATCGGTAAATTGGTACCAGTCTCGTCTGTGAAGGTTGAAACACTGACTTGCCCATGGGTCGGCCAGCACATGTCACATATTGCACATGTAGGCCAATTGGAAACACTCCACAATGTCCCGTAGAAGTAGAATGGCGCATACCAAAGGGCATTTATTAACGCCGCCTTTTATTTATTACCTTTTTTAATAGTTCTTTGAGACGTTTATTGACAGTTCACCGTAACTAATCCACCAAGTCTTCCACCCGTTCGCACGCACATTTAATGTCCTTGACGTAGTAGGTACAGTATATTGCTGTAGGAGAAAAGTGTTACAATGCGAAACATCAAGAAGGCTATGAATGAATGATATGAAGACCCAGATTCCTCTTGCAGAGTAAGGGCCTGAAGCGTATGTCTGAACAGGAAAGCGTGTCATATAGGGAGAATCTCCACCTTCCAGTTGGTATAATAACGTGTTCCCTTTTTGTCATCAAACGAGAAGGGGATCATCAAAATTTCATATGGAATCGTGACGATAGCGCGGTGCCCTCAGGAGCGCTAACGGAAATCACTTGCACGCCCGCATCGGGGTCACCCTCCTTGGCAGCGGTTTAGAGTGCAGTGGATAGCGGCAAGGAGAGGTGTTACATTGCTATTGAAGGTCCCGTCGGTGGTGCACTGGATCCTGTGCCATCTCTGCATTGAAAAACTGCTTACTTGTGCCTGATTGAGAGCTGATTATACGACGTCGCTGGTTTCTTTGAAAATCCTAGCTGGATAGTTGTTTTTCAGAAGCCAATGGTCCATGTACGGAAACAAGCCATGAGGATCCTGTTACCTTTGCCTGCAGCAATCTGCCCAAATTGTAAACAATCCCTTTGCTTCATGCACTTTGTGCCTATATATCACTGGTGTTCAACGTTCATACATCATTATGTTGAACATCTTTCTCATTTTTCTCTTGCCTTGTGGTTAACAAACGGTCAGTAACAGACAAGTCGCAGCAAGGTTACTTTCCATAGCGTACAGCTGGAGAATGTGCAAAACACGATTGAAAATTGAATGGACGTCAGGAGTTCTCAAATTTTAGCCGATCAGTTGAAATGCAAAACGCTGCAACGCACGAGAAGCAAGCCACCTGCTCTCCCACGAGCAACGCCCCTACCTACCGCGCTCTAAACCTCCCGGGGGTTCGGTCCACCAGCCCACCTCCTCGATTTTTTCGTGGTGGGTGGGTTTTGGTGTGATCATGGAGAAGGTGTACTCAAGGTGGTCTCGGCTGCTTCTCCCGTACGGCCTCCGCGAGTTTCCGGAGCTGAGTGGCGCAAACAACAAACGACCGTATGCCCTTGCGCGAGCCTCGTAGTGCAGCATTCCTTTCGAGTCCCAGAAGCAGCTTAGAAGAACCTTTTTCAGGTGCACGTTCGACTTTACTTGCACAGGCGGTTCTTCTCCTCGTGCGTAGGAGTCGTAGAGAAGTGAACTTTCTTCGTATGGAACGAGAGAAATAAATTAAAAAAGTGCGCAAGCGGCGAGATATCTTCTTGCAGCCTAATATTATAGAATGGGAAGCACGCTTCACAAGGGGATTTATGAGCGCTGGTATTCATCCTGTCCTATCCTGGCAGCGCAGTCGGAGGATGTGCTGACTTTTGTGTATACTCCGGTGCCAGCTTCTCATTTCGGGACCCAAACAGGCAGACAAGGTCTTCTAACTCTCTGGGATAGGTGAACCGGCACCAGATCTGCCAGGGAGCTGTGTACGTCTAGTATACATATGCCCTAACCGAATGGGTCAAACTCCTTTCCAGACTCCTCCACCCGATCCTGTAGTGGCGTGGCGTGTTAGTTAAACGGATTGTTTAGGGGCGACATTTGATTTTTATCTCCAATATGTGTCCTCTCAACAGTGTAATTCAACAGCTACGTGAACGTTTTCTATTATATTTAATGGTATGCCCAAATAAGAGCGGTTATCGAAGGGAGCTTCGGAAGGGACAACAAATTCTTCATTCAGAATCACATTTTCACGGTTAGTAAGTAAGTTCCAGAATTATGCACGATGCACGTAGTCTCTCTCAAAATCAGCTTACCCCTGCAATATTACTTTCACTGGATTCCCAACTATTCTACCCTGAAAAACATGACTAACTAGTTATGACTGACTGGATCCTAACGCAGCGCTCATCAATTATTTACGTGGGTGCTGTCAGACGAACGACATGCAAGTGGCGATGAAAACGAAAAGGCGAGGAGGGTGCCATGAAAAGAGAGAGCGGAACACTTCGACCAGCTCGCCTCCTCGAACTTGCCGCCTGCCGTCTCCTCCTGGCGCTCGCTCTTCTTCGTCGCCCACATGCTTCCACATGCTGATTTGCTTCCTTTCTGAATAAGATGACCGTGCCGACGCAGCTTATTGTGAAAGTGTAGAACAAGTATCAGCTTCGAACACCCGGAGCCTGGCCAGCATTGCCAAAACTATTCAAAATTGAACGGGCGAACAAAGTCATGTACGCTTTTCACAACTCGAAGGTTTTTTGGATAGAATTTCGTTGAAAAAGTGTCTATTCCAGATGCAGTTCCTCCTTTATTCCCATTTTCGATCCGGCTAAAATGATGGGTAAAGCGTGCTTCATTTTGCCATGGCGCGCTACTCACTTTTCACTTTCTCGGCCCACTATCACCTCCTAACCCTTTTGAGACTGAATAGTTTCCGTTTAGATTTTTGCAATTTGTTTTCGCCACATTCAATGCAGTTCAGCTTCCGATATCAGCCTCCGCATATGTTTTCCAGTGACGTCGTTTTCGTTTAAAGTCATACACGCACGCGTGTAAAGTCACTTGTACACAAGCTAACAGCTCTAGATTCGTTTGAGAATGACGAACTCTCAACCTTACACAGAGTGTTAGATTTTCGTGTTTGCACGTAACCGTCGCCGCTGAACAGACTTCTCTTCGTCACCGAAAAGCGGGAATAAGGTTTCACGTATGTATGGAGACTGGCTATTAGCCCATACACCGAATCTGGTCAAAAAGTGCAACGAATGCTTAATTCTACCAGTAAAAGTGAATGGGGAAGGAGCCCGGGGTTGTGTCTCTCTGTCCCTTTTTCGAATGGTCGTAATCAACGGCAATGAAGGCGGATACTATCATTTACCCGTGGACATACATAGCTTACCGCTCCTTCTCCTTTCCCGCTGTTTGATCCACGTCATTTCTTGGAGCGTTCGCACACCACTGCGCTTCAAAGTGGATAGACGAAATGTCTCATAAATTTCCGATCTCCCTAACAGTTACAAGGTATTATTTTAGCCAAAAATTTTTTTCGCTTTTCTCATTCTGCGGCCAGTACTACATAACCATTTGATGTGTAACTATATTAAAAAGTTTACCGTTCAATAACTAACGAGAATGATGTTAAAGCTCTTCAAGAGGTAGTGGACCTTGTACAAAAATGGTCCACTGATTGGAAACTGCCACTATCTCAGGATAAATCCAAAACACTCTACTTGGGCAAATGCAATAAAAAATACCATTATTTTTTGGATGGAACTTCTATTAGATGCGTCAAGGAAATAAAGGATTTAGGGTTTATGATAACAGATAATCTAAAATTTGACAAACACTGCAAAATGATTCTATAAAGGCTACACGAGCTTTATACAATTTATTCAGAGCGCTGTCGTCAAGAAATAGCTCTGTTCTTCTTCACGCTTATAAGTCCTGTATCAGACCTATCCTGGAATACGGCACCCCAGTCTTTAACCCCTACACCGGTAAGGTCGTTAATAGGCTGGAAAAGGTTCAAATTAATTTCACTAGGAAACTTATGATAGGTGATCTTGGTTTCACTTATGACCTAATTCCATCCTGTTCTGTTCGTAATCTGAATTTTGAAGTCACTTGCCGTCAGAAGGAAGAGAAACGATCTTTTGCTTTTTCATAGTACTGTATTTGGTAAGACCAGCATCCAGATCGGAGATCTTCTTTCCCTGAGAACCGCAATAACTGGAGGGGACACCGTTAAGTTTGACATCGACAGAGTCAAACTTAATTGCCGACGTTACTTTTTCACTGCTAGAACTGCTCCTTTCTTTGAGACGATCCGCAAGAAGCACAAAATCTCATTTAGCTTCAACACATTTAAGATAATACTCAATTGAACTCTAGGCTCCTGATACCTCAAATGTGTTTCGATCACATTTTCTCCCGCTCTTGAAGTCTCTTCGTTATTTTCTTTGTTTCGACTTTGTTTAATAGCTCTTCTCAAACGGCATTATGGAATCACACAAGGCAACTTGTGTAATAAATAAATAAATAAATATATATATATATATAACCACAGTTCGTTATAACCGTATGGACATGTGAAATCTGCTAGTTCAAACGCCTGGGGAAACGTAGAAATCTAGAACTGACTATTCCTATGTTCTAGAAACTATACCACTTTACTATCGCTCAACATCATAAATGGTAATAAACAATTTCCAAAAAAATTGCCAGTTAACAGTTCACAAGTATGCCAGCGTGCAGCATGCTAGATTTTTCTTCCGAAGAACTTTCTTCTCAGACGTGAGAACAGAATGGAGTGTTTTTTGAGCACAACACAGACAACAAAAATAACACACAAAAACCTAGAGGGGTAGAAAGAGAAAGCTGGAGCTGAAACAAAAAGTAGGTGCGTCAGTACTTTTTACGCACCCTGTACAGGTTGGACGTGTAGGCAAGCTCGGTGCTATGCTTCACAAGCAGCTCCACTCCTTGCATTGCAACAACAAAAAAACTAACGGTAGAAAAGATGGCGACGGAACTGTGAAGTCGTGAACTGCGGCGTCGCAGCACGAGGTGACACGACATCATTCAGTACATCCTCAAAAACTTTACTCCTCAATAACTCCAGTAGGTAGTTGGTCCAGTGCAGCAAATTTCCAGAAAAGTAGGCATGTTCCGCATTTTCTCTTGCTCGTCATAAAGGGTAGTCTTCGATGGGGCATCTTGTTCTTTATTGAGTGCCCACGAACAAACAGAACCTGGGGACTATTAAAGCAATATGGCGACATTTAGTGGAGAATGGAAAGGCTAACAACGACGCCGTCAACCATGGTGTTTAACGAGGAATGGAAGAGCTGAAACTTACATGAAGAGAGCATATATGCAGCCGTGGCTTCCCTCATCCTCCGTGAGCTCATCGTGAAATGACGACATGTCATCCTTGCTAACTTCTGTAGAAGCGTGGGAGGTAACCCGGCCAAGATCAAGAACGTGCTGTCATATTATTGTTTAAGAGAAGCGTTCTGCGTTAGGAGGCTGGAATAAGATTTCTGCAGTAAATATACAATTAAATAAATTGGCTCTTCAATAAACGATTTTTTGAGATTGAAGCACTTTTCCGAATACCATACCAGAGCCAAATACACGAGTCATCAATTATTCCTCATATGAAGCGGCGCTTGGGGTGGCGATGTCCGTTCCTCCACGTGGTCCATTGGAAACTGCTCGCTTTGTGAGCTAAGCTAAGCACGGACACTCGAATGCAGGCGACAAGCCCTGGTGACAGGCCGGCCTACGAAGACCCATGTCACATCACATGGTGTATGAATAGTCATGTTTTTCGAGATTGTCCTACGGCGTCCGCGGGAGCCGACGCGCACTCGCAGAGCCCGGCGAGTGTGGAAAGTATGCGAGGGTCCCTGATGCGAGGACGGCATCGGGGGGCAACTGAGCTAGTCCGAAAGTCCCGTAACGTAGGCAGGACCCGCGTAGCAACGCTGAATGTGGGTACGTTGACGGGCCGCTCGTGCGAGTTGGTTGAAGCACTGGAGCGTAGAAGAGTTGATTTCTGTGCGGTGCAGGAGACGAGGTGGTCCTGCAGCAAGTCGAGGGACATAGGAGGTGGCTTCAAGGCCGTTCTATGTGGAAGTCCCAGGACCACCAGTGGTGTCGGAATAATCGTCTCCGAACGATTTCGTGACTCGATTGTAAGCGTCGAACGCTATGACGATCGGTTGATGAAGATCGTTGTCGCCGCGAAGGAGCGACTCTATCACTTCTTCTCTGCGTATGCTCCGCAGAGTGGCTGCTCCGATCAAGCCAAGGAAGAGTTTTGGAGCCTGCTTGATGAGAAGACAGCAGAGGTACCGCCGAAGGATGTCATCATAGTCGCTGGTGACCTTAATGGGCACGTAGGTGCTGCGAAGGACGGGTACAGCTGTCATGGTGGTTTCGGATACGGGTCTCGTAACGCCGATGGTGAGCGCATTCTTGAGTATGCGGAATCGCATAATCTCACCATTGTGAACACCGTTTTCCGAAAACGCGACTCCCACCTCATCTCATACTATAGTGGGAGCTCCAAGTCTCAGATAGACTTTGTCCTTGTCAAGGATCGCGACCGAAGCATTGTCACAGACGCGAAGATCGTGCCGTATGAGACGGTCGCCCCACAGCATCGACCGCTTGTCTGCACCTTTAAGATCACCCCTCCGAGGATGCAGCAAGTTGAGCGATGCGGTGCTGCGAGAATCAAGTGGTGGCGAATGAAAGAGAAGGAAGCAGCTGTGATTTCTCGCGTGCGGTTACCGACAGTCACGACTGTCGACGAAACTTGGAAGAGAGCAACCGACGCGATACGCCAAGCTGCAAGGTTGGAACTCGGCATAACGAAGCCTGGGCGACGCAAGGTCGATAAGTAGACATGGCTGTGGACGGACGATGTGAAGGCAAAGGTTAGAGAGAAGAAGTCGCTCTATCACGTGTTTCTCAGCGATAAAACAGCCGACAACTGGCAGAAGTATCAGAAGGCGAAGAAGGCTGCAAAGAAAGCCGTGGCTGTTGCGAAAGCCACTCATTATAGTGATGTCAACGAAAAGCTCGAGTCGTGCGATGGTGAGCGGTATTTGTACCGACTTGCTAAGACCCGCCATCGCCAAACCGAGGATATTGAAAAGTTCTTTGGCATCAATGATGAGAGCGGCCATCTTCTGACAGACCGCAAAAAGGCGCTGAAGCGATGGCGTGATTACTTTGAGGAAATTTCCACTATGGAATTTCCTCACCCGGCCATCCCTTCTGTGGGTTCTGTTCACGGTCCTGTTCACAAGATCACCGTGGAGGAAACACAAGCGGCTCTAAAGAAGATGAAGCCATGCAAGGCGATAGGACCGGATGATCTGGCAGCCGATGTTTGGAAGTCGAAGCTCTGGTATCCTGCTGAGTGGTTGGCTGAGTTCTTCAACCAGGTAGTAAAGGAGAAGAAAGTACCGGAGTGTTGGCACAACAGTACGACGATTCCGATTTGGAAGAAGAAGGGCAGTCCTGCAGACTGCTCCAATTACCGTCCGATTCGCTTGCTTTCGCACAGCATGAAGATCTTCGAGCGAATCCTCGACAGACGAATTCGTGAAATCGTCAGGCTCTCCGACAACCAGTGCGGTTTTGTGTCTGGTTGTGGGACCATTGATGCTATACACGCCGCCCGCCTCCTGGTGGAGAAGCATCGTGAGAAACAGAAGCCGGTGCATATAGCCTTTCTCGACTTGGAGAAGGCCTTCGACCGCGTACCGCGTGAGGTTATATGGTACGCCTTGCGACAACACAACGTACCTGAGGAACTCATAGTGTGGGTGCGGATGCTCTACTCTTGTCCAAAGAGTCGAGTTCAAGCTGCAGCTGGAACCTCGATGGAGTTTCCCATCTCTGTCGGGGTGCACCAAGGTTCTGCGCTTTCTCCACTCCTCTTTGTTGTCGTCATGGATGCCATTACGCGAGATCTTCAGCAGCCTGTTCCATGGACGCTGCTCTATGCTGATGACGTAATGCTCGCTTGCGAAGAGAAAGATGATCTCGAGCGGCAGGTGCAAGCTTGGTGCGACCGCCTGGCGATGTTCGGACTCAAATTGAACGTCAAGAAGACCGAGTACCTACCGACTGACGTAAGCGAGTCCGGCTCCATTAAGATTAACGGTACTGAGCTTCCACGCACTGCGGTCTTTAAATACCTGGGATCAGCAATAGCGTCTGACGGCGGTCTGATGGTTGAAGTGAACTCACGAGTGAGTGCAGCTTGGTCCAAGTGGCGTTCGCTGACTGGTGTGCTCTGCGATAGGAAGATACCAGAGCACCTGAAGTCAAAGATCTACAGAACAGTCGTGCGGCCGGTAGCAATATACGGCGCTGAGTGTTGGCCTGCGACTAAGGAAGTTGAAACGCGCCTCAGCGTCATGGAGTCGAAGATGCTGCGCTGGACGGCTGGAGTCACCCGCATGGACCGCATCAGAAATGATGCTATTCGGCAGAAATTCGGTGTCGCGCCGATAGCGGACAAGATGCGCGAAGCTCGCTTACGATGGTACGGCCACGTTCTGCGTGGAAAGGAAGACAGCGTCCGCAAGATAGGCCTTGAGTTAGAAGTGTCCGGAAAGCGGCCTAGAGGACGCCCGAAGCAGCGTTGGTCGGATACGTTACACATGGACATGAAAGTAACTGGCGTCCACCCCGATCAGGCGCATGACCGGGAAAGGTGGCGTCATGACACCAGAAGAGCGGACCCCGCGACGAAGCGGGACAAACGCTGAAGAAGAAGAAGAAGAAGATGAAGCGGCGCTTGGAACGCAGTCGAAGGAGGCGCCGGCTATCGCCTGCACCCGATGCCAGGTTCCTGGTTCAGATTTCCCGCCCAGGCCAACCAAGCCTTCCATCCCTCCGGGGTCGGTGCATTGGTACCATACTTGTCTGGGAAGGACAAAGCACTGACTTGTACATCGGCTGGCCACGACATCCCGTAGAAGTAGAATGCGTGGTGCATCCCAAAGAGGATTGAATAACGCCGTCCTTTATCCTTATCCTTATGAAGCGGCGCGCGGTGGTGCAGTCGGATGAGGAACCGACTGTCGCCTGCAACTCGAACAGAGGTCCTTTTGGTCCCCACGCGTGTTCACCGGCTGGCCACCGCAAGCCATTCTGTAGGCCAGATACGCGTTCAAATGGCATCACCGACATCCCGTAGAACTTGCATTCATCGATGCCCGTCTTTCCTCTCTTATTTCAATGCTATTTAATCTGTGGTAAAGCGAACAGGATATTGGCGTGTCCCTTTCCTGTTAAGTAAAGGAATTGATTTGGCATTGTTATGTTCAAGCGATGCGCGCAATCGACAGGAGCCATTATTAGTTGTAAAAAACTTGCACAACTCCAGGAGTGGTGTCAGCTCACCATCACAATATGGTGGCGAACTGACATCAGTTCTGGGGTCCTGTAGGCATGCTACTGTATAAAACCGAAGTCCGTAGGCTGATAATATAATAGGCTGTGCTAGAATAGCTCTTTAACGAGAGCGAATGTCTGTAACTTATTGCAAATGGGGGTTAACTAGAATGATTAATATAAGAAGAACTCATTTCTATTGGTCAAGGTTGCACTGTATATCGGCAGGGGCCTCTCTGTTGATCAATACTGGCTGAAGTTGTCGCAATTTATTATGGATCACAACAGCCGCCAACCACCACACAGTGACCATTACTTTTTTTGGTGGAGGTTCGCCTTTGGAAAATGCCCAGGGGGTTCGTCGGCGTCCAACCACTGTCTGGAATGTTTCCGCTTCGTTAAGAATCCACTTTTCATCACAAGCGATTATACTATCCAAAAACGGGCCATTGTTTTGTTGCGTAAAAGTAGAGAAGAACAAATCTCGGAACGTGACAATTTCTGCCGCTCACTCAACTCGTGGGGCACCCACTTTTCGTGCTTTTTCACCTTCCTAAGACGTTTCAAAGCATACGCAACAGCAGTTTTACTTACGCCTCGCTCTTCCGCCACCCCGCGAACTGTTTGGGATGGTTTGGCTTCCACCCATTCCTTCAACTCGTCGTCCAGGATTGCTCTAGGTGGACCGCTACGGGGGTCATCTCCGAGGATGAAATATCCTGTCCGAAATTTATTGAATCACTGGCGCACAGTGCTTTCTCCAACATTATTAGGCCCCCACACTTGATTGATCTGTCGAGCTGTCTCCGCTGCGGATTGTCCCAATTTGAAGTTAAGATAAAATATCGTTCGGTATTGTTCCTTCGACACACTTCAATAAGCCCTTCAAGAACAAAAATTTAAAACAACGTCGAAACTTTATTTAGTCAGATTGAGCGAACAGTTGTGTACAGAAAGTAGCATTAATGCACAATGCAAGTTGAATTTTTACTTAATAATAGACGAATGAAAAATAGTAACCCAAAACGCTGAGTACTTTCCGGGCAACCTAATACAAAGTCACTCACTCACTGCAACCGTTTAGCCCATCCAGGCTATTAGCACGACACATTATATAAATAAATAAATATTACCCCAGGTTGACAAGAGGCGAAAAGGCATCAGCCGTTTCCGAACATATTTGAAATACGGCCGAATGGAATCCCCCGATAAGGGTCATAGTATTCAAATGAATTCCTGTCTTGAACGTGCACTGTATGATGCAGCACGATTTCACCTTCTACTGGGGCTTGAGGCTGTGGTTGGGAGCTAATGGTAAGACCACGTACTGGCGTTGATATGCGACCGACCAATACTTGAGCAGATGTGTCCTGGCTAACCGAAAATCATCCGCATTTTCACTGAAAAGCCGTTGCAACGTAGCACCTGCTCCGCGGCTATGTCCATCCAGAGGAATGATCGGTTTTTGCACGAAGACAGCGCCTGCAGCATAACGGGGTTCTGTTGTCGACATCACCAACCGCCTCCGAGAGCGTCTGGGAAAGTGCAGCTCTTGTAGGGTCTTTCAGAAAGGTTTTCCTTTTCAAGGTCCACCCACAAGGGTTGTGAGTCTTGAAGAGGCCAGCACGATTTATTCATGAGTTCTCGAGAGCCAGTAGGTGGAGTGTGGCTGTCGGTCCCTCTCTCTTACCATTTGTCATATCAGAGCATAAGCACAGCTGACGAAGAGCGCAACAATCATGCTTCAATTTCTGGTCAATTTTTAGGCAATCATGGGATAATGGTCTGCTTGTGAATATACTTAAGAAAGAATTAATCTGTTAGTTCATATTGTGGCAAATTAAAAATTAAAATAAATGTAAAAATATAATTTTAAATAAAACTTACTTTAAAAGCATAGCTTTTAATCGGAGTGTTTGCTTCTTTCTTAAGATTCCCATTTTTGTGCAAAGAAGCAGTTGGCGTTTGTCGAACTTGTGGCTCATGAAGCTAAATGTACGAAAATCTGTAGCATACACACTTCAGAAAACGGTATGATAACTCGTGGGGAGTAGGAGTCCTTTTGAAAAATTGTCCTAGAAGAAAATGTTTCGGCTTTCCTTCAGTCACTGACTGTTGATAAGAGCATGCGCCATTCAAATTTAATGCCTTTTCTTCTTATGAAGGCTGAACACTAACAGAACTTTTCTTAAAACCCTATACAGGTTTAGATTCCCCCATGCCCTCCTGTCCAGTTCGCAACGTTTACATGATTCATAGCGTAATTCCCTCTATGTGAAACTGTCCAATGAAGATGTTAAATAATCCTTCGCTCTCTTCCTTGCTGAACCAAGCAGCAATTTTTCCACCTTGGATTACAGAGCATCCTTGCGTTAAACCTAAGAATTGAGTAGCCAAAACACCTATAGACTGGAGAAGCTCAAAATGTTCATTGGTCGATCGGCCATCCCCAGATCATTCACCATCACGATAGTACGAAATGTATGCTAGTTGGATAGAAGGCATGACTAGTGATAAATATAGGATGATAGGTCGACTTAGTCGTAATCCAGTCCTAGAAGATTTTGAAGACTGATTGTCTCATGAAATTTCTTGGAGGGACAACAAGGTGACCACACAATTGTTAATTTCCGCAGGAAACGAACTACCAAAAAGCGATGCTGTACGCCACACTGCTTAGCTTTTCTTCAAGGGAGGCGTTCTCTGCGTTTTTCACTCGCCTGCTTTCTCTAGCCCTGTCCTTTGATTCTCATCCTCATCAGGAGCGGTTTGTTCTTTTCTAGGCGAATTTGATTCTTTTTCTTGCATCGGCCATCTATGCGGTGACCCACACTTTGTCGTGCTTTCCTAGTGAGCGGTGTACGGGAAGCGCTGCTCAGTGAAGGAAGCGATTTCTCACACCTAGACCCTTTCATGGTATACCTCCTAATTTACTCTATTCAGGATGCAGCACTTTTTCGATCCGAAGCGCCATTTCTTTTCTTGCCTTAAAGATTCTTTTGAAAACGTGCATCAAATGGACTGAAGAAAAACAGGTATCAGGCACATCTGAGAACTTGCTGGAGCACTACCTTCTCTGGAAGACACTGCGGATCCATATATTGGAAATACTGCATCTTATCGCGGTGACAACTTCAAACGCGAACATCTTATCGCGGACAAAAGAGAGAAGTTCCTTAGGGAGAACGACATGTGAGCGCTGTACTTTCAAGTTGTAACTCACTTATCGACTTTCCCGAGACGAGTTCTTGTCAGTGCAGCGCTTTACTGTGTTCTCCTGATGGAACCACGTGGACAATTTTCATCCTTTTCTGTAGTAAATTTGCAGAATATGCCTCCTGCATTCATTACACCGAGCATTGGCTGTTAGGTATCCCATTTGGATGGAACGAACTACCAACGAAAGAAAATGAAATGGCCATTTAAAGTGAAACATTGTCAGCTGTTCCGTCCGTCACAAGTATAAGAGATCACTGAACTTTGAGATTTCAAAGCAAAGACTGATGTGCGCATTAAAACGCTCTTACTTAAACGCTTAATAACTCTTATAAACGTATAATCACGAAGTTTGGCTTTATAAATGTTTAACTTCAGAAGCCTTCTTTCCTTTACACAACCTAATTATAAGAGAAATTTAAAGAGTTCATGCTTCCTTCATTGGCCGATCGCGTTCTATTCCACGGCGCACACAGACTTCATGCTACGGCTGATTTTTGCGCTTGCATTTTTCGCTCTTCTGTGACGTCCAGACCCTTAGGCGATGCTTGTTGGACTCCTTCTGTTCTTGTGTTTTGCATTTTCCTCCGGAATTCCATCTCACGCACCTTCACATATTCTGAGGCGGCAGACAGGTGCTGAAATAAGAACAATGAAAGCAAAACCCCGACGTCAAGGATTGATTAAAGAAGAGACTAATCACTTGCTATCAGGACTCACTCGCAGTTTCAATTCGCGCATTCTCTAGTTCAATATTCACGCCAACCTCGAGCCTTTCGGAAAGCAGACATTTCAGGTGTTTCATCCTTCGTACCAGCTTACGTGAATTCTGAAGCTGGGTAAAAGATGATTCGACATCATACGTTTGGCTCAGAATGTTGTGTAGGAAACCGCCTCGCAAGTACACCTTACTTGACCCTTTAAATTAATGGACATAGAGGTTGAACGTCGCTACAAGGTAAAGGCGTACGGCTAGTATGGGCCAGGGTGTTGCAGCTCTTCTCTAATAAAAATTAGCTCTGACGAAATATTTCATCACCGAAAGCTGTTCTGCCACTGAAAAGTTCTGCACCGCAATATAAAGCGTCCGGCGTCGCGATAATGCTGAACGAGTTCACGTAATTAACTCTTGTGTTGGCTGACAATTTGAATGTTAAGTGGCCTTCCACAATAATTACAACAATTAAGAACCTTTCCAATTTTGCGGACAGCTTCTGGTCTGCGTTGATGACAAGCACCCTACGGTCATCCGCTCGGGCTGCAGTTGCGGATAATACGCCATTATTTTCCTAATCGAATTTATAAATGGAAATGCCTTCCAGATATGATCATATTTTTTAATTAGAAAGAATGGAGTGGGCTCACTTGTATGTAGTTGATTACAATTCGAAATGATTACCATATTTATTTACGATCATCTACTGGGTGGATCAGGTATAAAAAGGTGAGTTATTCTCAGTTGAATTACCCCTCAAAATGCATTTCTCACCTATTTTGCGAATTTGTTCGGACTTTTTTCAGAAAGAAATGAATTAGAGCTTTTTGCTGTCACAGAACACTGTGGTCAATAACAACGTTAATTGGGTAGTTAGTATTCTCAAAACTTATCGTGCCTAACTCAGTTTACCTTATTCACTGAGCAAGGTTCATACTGTCCTGAGACAACGTGCTACGCCACAATGGATTAGCCAGAGTCCAATACCCAAATCAAGTTACGGTAGCTCAAAATCTTCTCATCAAGGAATGTGCCCATCCTTGCACATCTCAGCTTCGTCTTCTGTGTGGTTGAGGCGCTCGGTTTTTTTTTACGCGAAATAAGCACCAGCAGTTCCTTCAGTCTCTTGTTTGACGTGCTCACGTAGAGCTCGAGTGCCCTCTACAAGCTCCTCTTTTATTCAGTGTTATACTAAAATAAACCGGTGCGTGAACCATAGTGAGATTATATCCTGGTCGAGCGCGGCGTTGGGTGCTTCTCTACTGTAGAAGGCGGAGCGACGCGCTCGATTACGGTAGTGAACTAACTAGCCTTCCGCGCCCTTTTAGGACGAGATTTCCCTGCGGGATGAGGGACGAGAGCAGCAACCTTCGTGCTTCAGCTGATGAATTGTAATACATCGTGGTCGGGATGGACCGACCCTAATGTGACAGTGCCGGCCATCCTATGCCTCACCACCACACTCTTCCAGTTTGCATGAACGTTCTCGTATCCTCGGGTGGTAGATGGAGTTCTCATACCTCTCATACAACTTCAATGCATGGACAACACAATGTCCTCCCCTCTGCTAGGATAGATCCACGAATTACTTCTAAAAAACCGAACTGATAGGACTCGAAAGAAACTACGTGGCTCGAGGGTCACCGCCTGGACTACACATACAGCACGTGGACTCAGTATAGTCTTGTCACGTTAAGCAGATTACGGCTGCAATAAATGACGCAAAACATAGAAAATAGTGGTTAGTAGCTGCACCTCATATGTTAGGTGTCAATGAAATTAAAGGAAAACCTACAAAAAAACCTTAAAACAAGAATCAGAAAATTAGGCAATGCATAACGTTTGCTCTTGTTCTACCCTTCCTCGGCTCTCAGCTATGGTCAAGTCATATTTTCTTTTCTCCTTTTTAGAAAATTATTTTACTTTTGGGCGCGTGTAGCGCAGTCGGAGGAGGCGCGACTGTCGCGTGCACCCGATACCAGGTTCCTGGTTCGGATTTCCCGCCCAGGCCAACGAAGCCTTCCATTCCTTCGGGGTCGGAGAATTGGTACCAGACTTGTTTGGGAAGGACAGAACACTGACTTGTTCATCGGCTGGCCACCGCAAGTCATTGTATGGCCAAATACGCATTCATGTCGCCTCCACGACATCCCGTAGAAGTAGAATGCGCTGGCGCATCCCAGAAGGGATTGAGCAACGCCGTTCTTTGTCCTTTTTTATTTAGTTTACTCTTGATTTTTTAGATAATCTTCTGCTTTTTACTTTATTTTTGTATGCGTAATCCCAGCAAGTGTTCGCCTAAGAATATATTGATCCGTAATCCTTTTGCTAATAACCCTTATAAGATGACTCCTCTCCATAATCTCTCCAACTGCCCCTTCTCGGAACCACTTTACGTCGTCAAAATACATTACGGCTAGAGAAAGGAGGGCAAAAACCTACACTCCGTTTGAAGCCGAGAGCCAAAATGGGCTTCACGACGTAAACTTCACGCTGATATTCCGTTACAACTCGTCCGAAGCTGCTAGACATCAGGTCGCCCTACCATAATCTAAGATAACCGCAGCCGTATGAACCGTATGTAATACGGTACCGCACCGTATGTGCGACCGTATGCGCCGGCAGCTCTGACATGCACCCTGAATCGATTCATGGTTCAGCGGTCTCCGCGCAGCCGCCCAGTTCACACCAATCTTCCACCCATCCGGGAACGATGAACTGGAACCAGAGTATCCTGGGAAGGACAAACTGGGATGGACACCGTCCTTCACCTTTCGTGCTTTTATTCAACAGTTTTTCTATGCTTGAATGCTATCTTGCATTATCACCTGTTCAGAGCGCAATAATAAACTGAGAAGTTTAAAATCTCGTGGTCAATTGACGAACTTTGTCCCTTCCATATTACATGCCATTAGGTTGAGTCATAAATTTTGCAACATTTCTGTTTTTTTCTGGAATTCAAAGTGAACCCGCTGAAATATTATACTTTATTTGAAAGCCTGTTCCCTTGCGATCATTTTGAGTTATTAGTCGTTAATTTTCCTAGCGTTGTTGAAAAGTTTTATTCACTAGAGCGATGACTACTCAAAGTGAAAAAGTGTGGGATTTCATTTTCAATTATTTCCAGCTTGGCAGCAACCCAGCGACGGAGATCAAGCATATTCAGAAAGTCACTGGCAGGTTCTTTCCTAACCGAGTAAATTATTGGAGATGGTATCAGAAGTTCCTTTCCGCCAAGAAGGGCAACAAAGACAACCCACTCCAGGGAAGATCAACTCTGTAAACAAAGGGCACCTGCGCCAACCCATCAAGTCGAATTCTTCTCAAACCACATCGGGACTGACCGCTAATCTCCACGCCTCCCAGTGAACCACCGCTCGTCGGATGCAGTGGACTGGAAGGTCGCCAAAATCGCCTTCGTCAGTGCCTCATGCGGTAGCGGAAACCCTGGTAAATCGCTGTGCTTCCGACTGCCGAGAGTGACAGGGCCTGGATGGAACCCTCATCAGCGATGAAAAGGGATTTTTTTAGAACTGTAAAGGCAGAAAGAAATGGCTGGAACGCAACAGGCCGGGGTTCTGACGTCGAAACCGGAGTTCCACCGGAAGAAGATCCCGATATGCGTTTTGTGGATGTGTAGTGATCCAGTGCACCAGGAGCTGCTCTAGGTAGTAGTTATAGGTAGTTAAACCATCCTCAACGCTCGCTTCTTTTAAACACTTGACTAGATCCAGATCCAGATCAAGTTGATACGAGGTAATGTTCCTTCCAACAGGGCAACAGCCGACCGCTTCCAGGGGCCGGATTCATCAACGACTAACTAACCGGTATAGGGGTAGAGATACCCACGATGAAGCCTGTGTCTCTAACTCTTACCTTATCTCTACCCAACTCTTATCTTGTCTCTACCCCTTCAACTCCGCATACCCACGGGTTTAATTGCTGATGAATCCGACCCCAGCACTTCAGACGCTGGAAAAAATCTGGGAATTGGGCTGGACCTAATTCAAGCGACCACCATACACCCCGGACACTGCGCCGTCTGACTGCCATCTGCTTCGGTCGATGGATTACTTCCTCCTTGGTAGGCGCTTCGCCGAAGTCGATGAGGTCACGGTGGCGGTATATGACTTCTTCAGGTCGAAACTGACCAAATTCTACAGAGAGGTAATCCGCTCAGTGCATGAAAAGCGGAAGAAACTCATTGAGAATAACGGCCATTGCTTCGTTTAGGTCAGTCATTTTTCTTTTGTGGAATAATCATATTTTTGCTGTAAGACACAATTTGTTGCAAAATTTATGACCTAATATTAACCTAATATTAGTAAGAAACAGCAATCGAATTCAGGAGAATCCAAAGCGAATCGAGAAGCCGCATTCTGCCTATTATGTAGATGACTAGAGATTTTAGGCTGCTATGATCAAATTCAAACTTTATGCTCCTCACCAGAACCCTTCCAAATTTGCTTGAAAGCTCTAAAACAAGAGCTCAGATAAACACCAATATCGAGAAAATTGCTCGCTTGAGATTCCGACATTGTCTCACCGCCTTTTATCCCTAAAAGTTATTACTCCATATCGTTGTGTTTCTGGCAGGTTTGCCTTGCAGTGGGCGAAATCTCAGTAGAAGAACTCAACGACACTCTTTTACGATTAAAACAGTTGAAACACCTCAAGAGCTGCTCAACAGTAATAACAGGTTATCGCCTAGCCGTAGAAACAAGATAGCGATGCAAGCCTGGACACTGGGGATGCTCCTAGTTCATACCTGATGCTTTTTCATTGCTACGCTCTTCATTTCGTACTGCCTCCACCCCTGTGTCTTGCATTCTTTGGTCGGCTACTTCAGTGGCCAGAATTCCTATTCTCAGTGTACGCCGCTTTTCGGCAAAACCTCTAATGTTTGCAACAACGGGGATTGTCAAACTGGAAATTCAATGGGAACCGTAATCCGCTTCGAAAATGTCCAGTTTTCCAGTCCTTTACAGTGTTGCCTTTCTTGTAATCATGAAGCTGCTCGAAAAATATTCCCGATTTAAGTCGCTGAAAAGAATTCGCCCGAAGAGAGTTCAATGGAATGTCATGTCATGAAAACACCCTTTTTCTACCATCTATCTAGGCTAGAATCTTGCTGACGTAAAATCCAGAATTGCTGAAATTAACGCAGTATCAGTGGAGGCTGGTTTTATCATTGGTTTAGTATTCAACCTACACCATCACTTGGAGCTTTTTAGTACTTGGTCGTGCTAGATCTTGAAAAGGTCTGAAAAATTATGCCAAGCATGGCTTTTCAGGAATGTTATCACAGGACTCACAGGACTAGCTTATAGTGAGTTTAAATCTTCCACGCGTATTTGAGCAGACTGCATTTTCAGTAGAGGGACACTGAACCTTCTACTGAGATTTCGCCCAGTACTAGGCAAACCTACCCGAAACACAACGAGATGGAGTAATATCTTTTACTGATAAAAGGAGGTGAGACAATGTCGGAATCTTAAGCGAGTAATTTTCTCAATATTGATATTCATCTGAGCTCTTGTTTTAGAGCTTTCAAGCAAATTTGAAATAGGTTTTGGTGACGAGCATAAAGTTGGGGAGTTGATCATAGCAGCTTAAAATCGCTAGCCATCTATTAGGCAGAATGAATGCTTCTCGATTCGCTTTGGGTTCTTTTGAATTCAATTGTTGTTCTTTCTAATAGCAAGTCACATGGAAGGAACAAAGTTGGTCAATTGACCACGAAATTTTAAACTTCCCAGTTTATCATTGCGCTCTGAACAGGTGGTAATGCAAGCTATCGTTCAGGGTTAGAAACACTGTTGAATAAAAGCATGAAGGGTGGAGGACGACGCTAATAAATACCTCTTTTAAATGCGCCACACATTCTATTTCTACTGTATATCGTGGAGGCCATATAAATGCGTTTTTTACCCATGCAATGAATTCTGGTAGTCAACCCAGTTTGTCCTTCCCAGGTTAGTCTTGGTGCAATTCACAGTCCCCGGAGGGCTGGAAGGTTAGGGTGAACTTGGCGGAAGTCGCTGAACCATCGGGGTGCTTGTCAGAGCTGGCGGGGTTCATACATTAGGCTCTCCCTTTGCTACTGCAACGTTGCGGTCGCCCTCGATGACGGCAGGGTGACCGTATGATTGGCCTCGGTCGACTTGTGGCAAAAGAACAGCGTGCACTTTGCGTTGTGGGCCCATTTTGTGCCATACACTCTTGTACGGAGGTAGAAGGTCTTTGTCTCCTTTCTATGACCGTAGTGTATTTTGAAGACGTCAAGTCCTTCGGGGCTAATGGAAGTGTCTGATAGCAGTGGCACTTTGGGCTTCTCAATGTACATCAGTTGAAAGAGAACAACTTTTATCTCATGAATGAAAACATCGGCAAACGCCCTTTGCATTTTCCCTTCGCACTTCAAAAAACCGTTGAAAGTCGAGGGACTTATAATTATGTTTGAATGACGTATAAAATTTCACCGCTAGAGCCAAGCTACCACTTTTAAACAGTACAGCGCAGTGGTTCCTAGGAAGCTTTAGATCTTTATACATTAGGCAGCCGAGCATAGAGCAGCGAAATCTTACATTAAATAATAAGGACCAATCTAGATAATATGATGATCGCGTACAATCAAAAAGTTCTCTTATTTGTTTGATCTTAGGCTTACAGATGCCACTTCTTTTTTACATTAACGTGCGCCTTTTATGCATTTTTCTATGTCACTTGTTCTCTGTTGGAGAACGACCTAGTGATATTAGATACCTTCCAAAACACGTGGCTTTTTTCCGAGCAGGAAGCGCAGTGGAAAGGAACCGTCTAAGAGTTCCCGTCGTTCTCATTAGCCGTTCTCGTGAAAGGTTTCCGCTAGAATTTGATAAACGCCCGAGCGGATTTCCGCGGGTGTTTTTTGTTTCGTCTACTGCTAGTACTCTTCTTTTTATGAATGCGAACTGAAGCGTGAATAACCAGACGCCGTCATCCAGCGAAAACAATTTTGCTGAGGAGACAGCACGGGGCACGTGGGCTTTATTAATTTTAAAATGAGATCTCCTCTCTGCTATCGCTGCCGCATTCCTCCCAATTTCACAATAAGCTACTTTCAATTAATTTGTTTTTGCATATTGCGCAGCTATGACAGCGCCCACACGGAGTTCGAGACGTTGGCACAAAAATGTGTTTCACTAATGCAAAACGAGTTAGTTTGAAACTGAGGGGAAACGAGTGTGTACGTCAGTGATTGAACTGTTCTCCCTCGCTTGTTCGTGTAACCAATCTCACTGTTTTGGTCGTATCTTTGGATTGCGATTGGATCAGTGGTTTTAATTCGTTTAGTAGTAATCTTGGTTATTCAGCCTCTGGTCATGACCCGAAATCAATTCATTTCGCATATTTATTTGCGGTAATCTATAAAGCACGGAACGACAAGCCGGAACGTAGCTCGGCACAAGAGAAAATATGTCGACAACACATAACGGGAGATCACTGGGCACCGGAGTGGGACGAATGCCGGCGTGGTCGGCGGAAGGAGCAGAAGCACCGCGATGAAGGGACTGGCCGGGTCCCAGGGTGCAGCCGCGCGTCCCTCAACCGTCCGGATGGCAGTCCTCAAGAGCCCTTTGTCCTCGCATATATAGATAGGTCCGTCCTCCTCAAGTCCGTGCCTGAAACAAAGAAGGGCAAGGGGCCGCGACGTTTCGAAAGAAATGGCCAGCAAGGAGAGAGGCAACACGGGGGCAAAATGTCAAAACGGGACTCACCACACCGATTCCTCCTTCGTCCCTTACAGTTTTCCTTAATCCGGGGTTAGCGGACTATCCAGCTAGTATGACCCTGATCCTCACCTTTGTTTGTGCTTTTAGGTTTCCTGCTCCTATTCCAACTGACGTCTGTCTGAGGTCAGTGGCGAAACGAACCTTTTCTCCACTGCTCTCCCTTTTCTCCAATTTTCTATGCTTTTCCTAATATTCTCCTGTCTTCCTTCTTTCCATTTCGGGTCGGTTTAATACAACCAGACCTGTTCGGGAGGGATAAGGCATCGAATTCTTCAGGTGGCTACCGAAAATTGTTGTATAAGCCCAATACGCGTTCACACTGCCTCCACAAAACTAACCCGAAGAACTAGACGACGTACATAGTGCATTCTAGGAAGGGATTGGCTAATGGCGACCGGCATCCTTTATCCTTAGTTTAATTTTTGGCTACGATTTAGAAAGCATAGAGCATGAATGGTCGGCGTTGCTTGTCAGCGGTTTGAACCTATAAACAAGTAGAAAATATCGGAAATTATATTCTTTTTTGTCTTCTTGTCGAGCGAAAAACAGGCCTTCAATTGAAGTTCATCTCACCGCTTATTAAATGGGAGCAACTGCCAGTTGCAACGCAGTATTGTTAGAAGCTGACACCTATAATCAAGCGCTAGCCCTATCGATGTACTATTATTGTAGGAAACATTGACATTCGAAACGCGTACACTTTTTCGTTCAGTGGCTGCCATCCATATGTAGCTTTGACAAGCGAACAGCATCGCTTAAGTAATATTCGACTTCGCAAACCATCAACACGATGACATCAGTCAGCAAATGACCAGAAATCAAGCACACCATGTCCGCTCAAACCTGCTCATCTGCTCCCTTTTCCAAGGTAGCAATCATGTAGGGTGAAGATCGCCTACCTTCAAGAACTGTGTGGGAGTATCTTGGTGATCAGATGCTGCGTAGGCTGTTTGTTACTTATCGATCAGGACTTAACTCTAAATCTTGAGTTGGTGTTTAAAAACATAACAAGGAATGTTTTATAGCACCTCAGAGAACAGTTTCTCTCCTTAGAAACACCTGCGGCACCTCTTATCGAGAATTCAAGCTTAATTCACTATTGTTATACGTCAGCCACTCCCTCAAGACTGATAGAGTAAGTCCGTTCTTGGTGTTGTGAATCCATTAGTGTGTCGTGTATCTACTGCACTACTTGAAAAACTCGTAGGATACACTTGAACTGAGGAGGTCATCTCGAATAGATCGCATGAGCAAACCTGCCAGAATGTGGATGCACTAGACCTCAAGACGATCAAGGTGCGGCCAGAGTATCATTTTAGTTGTTTTGTTTTGCTGCAAGATATCCTAGATAGAACATGGAGGCGAAGTCGGCTTTTACAGTGTCAGTTCCTATCCTTTCCAGGCAAATATGCCAAGAATTTACTTTTTCCGGGAAGAAAAAGGCGAGATGAGTGGCCCAAACCAATAACATTGATTCGTGATGCACGAGATAGCCGACGTCTCCTCCGACTGCGCTACACAAGGTAGTGCAACACGATATTTGGACCTTATACTTTGTATATTACCCATGGGGCGATACAGCAAGTATATAGGACGAAACGTTATGTAGCTTCGTCCTACACGTCCTCCGTCCTGGCGTCGCGGGCACTCCAATTCAAGGTTCTTGGTTCGAATTTCCAACTCAGGTCAACCAAACCGTTCATCAGTCAAGTGTACATTAAGTTAAGTTGAATTGAATTAAACCAAATTGTATTATCAGTCAGTAGACTGCTACTACGAAAGAAAGAATGCAATGACATGTCCTTATATCAACTGGCCTTCGTAAATAATTGTAGAGTCCGAATTCGCACTCATGTGACCTTCACGATTCCCGTAGAATTTCGTGGGAAAGAAACGGATTAGCTGAATGAAGGTTATAGTTCTAGTCCTTGCAAGTTTCTCCCCAAATATGTATGTACGGCGTTGTACATAATCGTGCTTGGAGAGCACGATTACAACGCGTAAACGTGCTCTACAAGCGTTCATGAATAATATTGTATTGAAAACACTAGCCCCATTTAAGCACATCTTTTTCACGACAACTCTTTATCCATTTGATCCGAGCGCAGCGCGTTTGTTTGCTACCATTAATTGTGTTGATATCAGAGTAATGCACACATCTATGTAGAGAATGCGCATCGTCTAGGTATTTGAAACTAGTAGCCTAATGACTCTCGGTTTTATCGTTTCGTTCTTCGTCCATTGGAGTGCAGAAGTAGGGCTTCCTCTGTGGTTCAATCTGAACGAGAACTCTTATATCTTACTCGTGTTCTCCTAGCGTTAGGTACCTATTCACCTTCCTAGCAGCGGGCTGAATCCCATCCAGAAGATGCCTTCGCGAGCGAAATAGCGTCCAACTTGAATACAAGCGACGATGCTGGTCGTGGAATACAGTAGGAAGGGTTTGACAAAAAGTAATGAAACATTTTTAATGATTCCACCCGAATTCTCGCCCACCTCCTATTCAACGCCCAAATTCCCTCGTACTCAGGAGAGCAGGTTACAGTGCTGACTCTGGAATAGTGTTGCTGAGTATTATTTACTTGTTCATAACGTCGACAATAATCTAGTGTAAACAAACAAAGTAATGTAAAAACCTACACTTATGTACCTTTTAGGCATGTAAGCAGTACATAATCTACAATGTACCTAGATCTCTAGGAAAATCTTTAATTTTAACAAGCTATTTGAGCTAGATGTTATATTCCTTTTTTTCCGTTTATATTTTTGCTCTGACTTCCTCGGTAGGTCACCGTCCTCCCCAACAAAGAGACAAATTCCCTAGTAGTTCGATATGTTAGGAGATCCGACGTGGTTCTCAAATTTGCAATGGTAACTCGAGGCTGAGCTTCCTTCTCACGGCTCTCGACATTATTTTACCAAGAAATTTAGTTGGATTGGTAGACTGCTTTCTGGGAAATAATTGACTATACTTGTGCTTTTTTAAAATTTTTCGAATGAACGAATAATCGAATAACCCCATTTTTTCGGTTATTCGAATTTCCGAATAATCGAATAACCCCATTTTTCGAAAATTCGAATGAGCGAATAATCGAATAACACCATTTTTTTAGTTATTCGAATTTCCGAATAATCGAATAACCCCATTTTTCGTTTATTCGATTTTCCGAATAATCGAATAACCCCATTTTTTGGTTATTCGAATTTCCGAATAATCGAATAACCTCATTTTTTGGTTATTCGAATTTCCGAATAATCGAATAACCCCATTGTTTGGTTATTCGAATTTCCGAATAATCGAATATTCGAAAAAATCGAATAATCGAATAAGCTTTGTTATAACTTAATACACCCGTTGCAAAATAGCTTCACCCCTGGATTGTCCATTAGTACCCGAAGAACCCGCTGCCGAGGTCCAGTATTGTTACCATCGTATTCCTCACTATGGAAACTTCTATAGGAGAATTCTAAGCACTTTATCTTATCAGTGCAGGATACCACGAACTTTAACTGAAAATTTAAGAAATGGAGACCGGTGCAAAATATGAGTTCGCTTCATAGAAAATCTCATTAATCACAAAAGTCCCTATAGACGAAGTAAGATTAGTACATTGTCACATCACCTTTGTTGCAACCAATTCTATTTTGCATGCTACCGATTAGGTTATCAATAACAGTTCGCTCAAAATTGGCCCATGCATGAAGTATGGCGTTCTTCAGATCAGAAATCGATGTCTCAGCGGTTCCATTTTTGTACACTGTGTACAAGAATGTCCCACTAGCTTTCTAGTTTTCGGGTTGAGATATGAAGAACAGCTAGGCCACTTCAAATGTTGAGTTCTGTTGGAGTTGAGCCAACCTGTAGTTGACTGCGATACGTGTATGGATGCATTATCTTGTTGGAAAATGAGGTTGTGCCTACGAAATCTTCTGAAATATGGCAGAAGGTAATCTCCGAGCAGTTTCTGGTAGTCTTCACTGTTCATCCTACTCGAGACGAACTCCAAGGCAACAAGCTCGTATCCAGAAAACGCAGTAGAAACCATGAGACTTCCACCGACAAAGTAGCACTTGTAGAATACTCGCTTCTCTCTCCCCTCAAATCTCTCGAATAGTGTCTGTACCTGTCGGGCCCATCAAGATTCCACTTCTTTTACACTACTGGAGAGATTTGAGAAAAGAGGTCGAGTATCCTCTAGGCGCAACTTTGACGGCGAAAGTCTCATGGTTGGGCTCCATTTTCTGGATGCGGACTTGTCTCGTTCGTTTCGAAAGTTCGTCTCGTGTAGGATGAACAGTGACTACCAGGAATTGCTCCGAGATCACCTTTTGCCATATTTAAGGGAAGTTCGTAGGCACAACCTCATTTTCCAACAAGATAATGCATCCATACACGTACCGCAGTCAACTGCAGGTTTATATTACTTATTTATTTATTATCTTCAATACGTTCTCGAGGTAGGCGCAAGCGGTAGAAAAAGGTATTACAACAACACAACAACATGAAGACACACCTAGAGCGAGTCAAACCAATGTCCTATGAGGAGAAAGGGCCACCTTCGGCTTACTCCTAGGTCGGCTGATAAGAATCTTCTCAGGCACCCCTTTTGTTTGAGACGCACGCAGATTAAAAAATCTGAAGCCTCAAAAGCGCGAAAAGTGAATTAACTTATAAACCCGACAAATATCAAAGAATTTCCTGCGAGACGCCAATGTGTGAAGACCCAGGTACTTGCTCCTTATCGATGCTTTAGGTACCATAGAGTAAAGGAACCCGCCAATGCGAATAAGAGCTTTGTAGTTAGTTATTCTGTACCTTTTCCACAAGGTTTATAAGAGGTTGGCTCAACTCCAATACAATTCAACTTTTGGAGTGGTCTAGTTGTCCTCCAGATCTCACCGCTGATAAAGAACTTGTGGGGCATTCTCGTACACAAAGTGTGCAAAAATGGAACCACTTACACTTAGGTTTATGATCTGAAGAACGCCATACTTCATACATGAGCCAATGTTGAGCGAACTGTTATTGATAACCTAATCAGTAGCATGCAAAATAGAATTTTCGATATGGTTGCAACAAAGGTGATGTGACAAAGTACTAATCTTACTTTGTCTGTAGGGACCTTTGTGATTAATCAGGTTTTTTATGAAGGGAACTTATATTTTGCACCGGTCTCCATTCGTTAAATTTTCAATAAAAGATTGTGGTATCCTGCACTGATGAGATAACCTGCTTAAAATTCTTCGATAGAGGCTTTCGATAGTGAGGAATACGACGGCAACCGCTGAGCATAGGCAGCGGATCCTTCGGGTACTAATGGACAAATCGGGGGTATCTATAATTTTGCACCGGGGTGTATTAATAAGGACGATGCGATTTTTGTGTTAGCCAATTTCGTTTGATACCGCTTACTCACTCCAAAAGCGCTTTGTGTAGGCTCAACTAAATGTAGTAAAGTAAGTTCAACGACAACATTCGCCAGAGACAAAATAAAAGATTTGAGTTCTTCAAAAAAAAATGAAGATATTCAATATCTTCTCAGAACCGTTGACAATACTCGTTAAGATGGCAAGACATGAGAACTTTTTTCCTGCAAACAAAATCCTACAAAAAAAATCCTACAGAAATACGTGTACAAAACATCTACGCACAAGTGCAAAGCTTTCAAAAAAGCTTTCAAAAAGCGAAAGAAAAGCCGTTCACTCCATTTTTTCATTTCATTATCTCACAGAAATCGTCAGCCAATCAAATTGTAGAGTTATACGGCATTTTCAGTCATAATTCAACGTTTTTGAAATAAATTTCAACGCTTCAGCAAAATTGTGTGATTGAATCATTTGACATGACTGCGTTATATACCAACGTAGATAATGACGCTGCTTTGCAAGCACTTTCGGAGATGCTAGATGAGCATGGAAGAAGTATTACTACGTTTGGTTTGAATAAATCACACATAATGATGCTGGTACAAGAATGCCTAAAGTATAATGTTTTCAAGTGGTCCGGGAAATATTTCTCGCAGTGTAGAGGACTGGCGATGGGACAGCGCTTAGCTCCAACCCTAGCGATCTGCTTCATGAGCAGAGTGGAACGACCAGCACTGGAGCGCCTCCCCATAATGTACTGTCGATACATTGATGATTGTTGTATAATAACGACAACGCAATCCGAGATGGATGAGTTGTTCAACATCCTTAATACACAGTCACAGAACATCAAATTCACTCGAGAAACTCCGTGTGACGGCTGGCTACCCTATTTGAACACTCAAATTAGGGTAGCAAACGGCTCTTTCAATGTGAAATGGTAGCGTAAGGGTAGCTCCAAGAACATCATAGTCCATGCAAAATCTGCTCACCCTCTGACTGTGAAATATGCTGTGCTTCGCAACGTGTACAGGACGGCAGTGGGTGTGTGCACGGGACATGAGGAGCGCGAGGAATCACATATGCTTGCCCGCAATATATCACGTCTCAATGGGTACGATCCAAGACAACGAAATGGCCGGATGGGATCTGGGCGTGGTGTAAATGCGCGGGAAAATAAAATATGTCTCCAGTTACCCTTTATTTCTGAGGAGATCACGGCAGCTGTACGTCTATGCCTAGTGCGAGCAAATTTGGACGATGATGTTGTGCTGATCAACATACCAGGACACAACATCAAACGACTGCTAGTTCGCAATAGGCTTTACGATCGTTCATGTATAACGAGAGACTGCGTGATCTGCCCCTATGGGAGAAGTGGAGACTGTGCGCAGAAAGGTGTGGTCTACCAAATCCAGTGTTTAAGCTGTGGGGAGCTATATATTGGGGAAACAGGGAGAGCGCTAAGCGTTCGCATCAGGGAACATCTTGCTGGTAAGGAAAAGCGTAGCTTGGTAACCCCACTCGGTAAACATCGAGTGGATTCCATCACGGAGACGATTTTAATATTAAATGCACTGTGTTGCTTCGTGAAAGTGAGATCGGTCCCAGAAAGGCCCTAGAGGCCTTCTGGATCCGCGAACGTAATCCAACAATGAATAACCGAAGTGAGTGCATTTCGATCACCAGTGAGTTTTTGCCGTTCATCCCGCTGTGCGAGCTCTGAGACCGTGCAGTCTATACACTTAACATCAGTATGGATCCGCAGATGGTAGGTCTCAGTTGCTCAATGGTGGTAGCGTAGTTGAGCGTTCCCTCAGTACTTGTGGAACAACGGTGAGTTCGGCTTGCTTCAGTTAGATTCTGCTTGACACTCGTAGGAAATATTGGAACTAACAGAGCTGGAGAAGGGCGTTTTTGCCGAAATGAATGTCTGGTCTTAGGTTTCGAACTTCTTTCAGGCCTTTGAAAACGACGAAGTTGTCGAAACGTCGGCCGAATAAAGTTGTTCCACTATAACAAATCTGCGTGGCACAGAAGCATTAAGACTACTCTCGCAATATGCCCAGGTTTTATGAAAACCGAACATGGAGGATAAATTTCAACGTTTTTCTGGAATCTTCCCCGTGTAACAACGTTGAATTTGATTTGAAAAACTTCGAATTTCAACTGAAAATGGTATATAGTCGTGTCACATATGCAAACTGTGAGCTTCAGTCCCGAAGTAATCGATGTCGCTGAACACGAACCTTAAGTTAGTTTTTACAGTAACGGTTGCCATCAAGAGATATTGATCAAATTATCGATTTTTCGTGAATATTACTCAACAGGCTCGAAACTTTAGGCCTGAGGTAATCGAGGTCGCTGAACACGAATCTGAATTCATTTTTTAATTTTCCGTCGAAATTTGTGTTTATTGTGCAAATTCCGTAGAGTATTCAAGTGTATGACATTGATGACAGTCGGGGTCGCAGAGAACGCAAATGTGAAGTTGGATTTTGAAAATATCGACGAAGACCGGTCATACAATTGATTCGCCTCAACGAATTCCCCATAGAAAATCAATAGCTCGATCAACTTCAACCGATAATTTCAAAAACGAACTTCCAATTTGTGTTCAGCGAGATCGACTACCCCAACGGCTGAAGCTTCGGACCGCAGTCGATCGCCATCAACTGTGGTCAGTATCACCAATACGCCTTTTCCCCACGCCAGTTGTGATGGACTGATGGAAACACGCACGCACACACACACACACTACCCTTCTATGTATAGTAGAATATTGAATGCGTTACGGTGAGCTCCTCGACAGTATGCTATCGAAAACAATCGTCAACGAAATGAACGCCGCTCACAAAAAATCATCATTATGCCACATTCGAAACAACCACGTATTCGAAATTCGAATATTATTCGAATTTTCGCACCTCGAATAATCGAACTCGAATAATTATTCAAATTTTCAAACCTCGAATAATCGAATTCGAATAATTATTCGAATTTGCAAAACTCGAATAATCGAATTCGAATAATTATTCGAATTTGCAAAACTCGAATAATCGAATTCGAATAATTATTCGAATTTGCAAAACTCGAATAATTGAATTCGAATAATTATTCGAATTTGCAAAACTCGAATAATCGAATTCGAATAATTATTCGAATTTGCAAAACTCGAATAATCAAATAATCGAAAATCGAATTCGAATAAATTATTCGAATAATTATTCGAATTCGATTATTCGAGCACAAGTATATAATTGACACGTCAGGTTTCTTCAGTGAAGAGAGACCAGAGTGGACAGATCGTTGATATTCGGCAACTGATCACGGAGAATAAACATTTATTTTTTACGCATACACACATATTTCCTAGTAAGGTGGCCGCACTCAAACGCCATTTCAACGAATTATTTATTTATTGCACTTGGAATCCACGCATAGAACTATTTGCAATCAGCTGTCCGAAACGAGCAAAACGAGCTATACACAACGAGAAGTCAAACACATACGTTTGCATGATAGAATGCAAACAACATCACCCTAATGAATCATCATTTGAGATCCGTGTGGAAGAATAGGAATTCATCCTCGATGTATCATGTCTAGGGGATGGGGGCGGGTCAACGGCCTACTTGGCTTACTATTGTGATGTAGTCAAACTTCTTTCGCTTTGCCATGGTTTTTTCTCGTCTTGAAAATGGCCGTCTTCCCCTCGCATTAAGCCGTCGGCCATTATCGTATCCGATAACATTCGAGAAGACGTCTTGCGATCCTAGCCCGGAGATAGCCGGGATGATGGTCAATTGCTTCGATAAGACAGTAGGCGTGGTTATGGAAACAGCCTCAAGAAAACCAAGCATCCATTCGGGTCCCTAAGGACGGGGCTACCAAATCATTAATTCCCGTGGTGTCCCTGAAACGGTACCACGCTTGTCCACGAATCGTAAACCGATGAGTTAAATCCTCAATTAAGGCGTGGGTCGACCATGATTCATTTCGTAGGTAACAAAATACGCTATCCGAAACCACTAAAATTCTGCGATTTGTCGCACTTGGATGGATCGCCAGAAACAGGATTTTGGTGGCGCTGTCGGTGGAGGCGTCGGCTTCGTGCCTACCCCAAAACTAGGCTTAAGGCTCTGTCTTACTCTTGTCAACTAGACCATCTATTCATGTTCTGCCGCCGAGTTGGTGCCAGTGTTGTCTGGGAAGAATACAGTCTTATTAGCTGGCCACCGGAGTTCTTTACATTTACCATTTTCACATCGAATTGGACACATTCAAATAAAATTAGGCAATTATTAGGTTGTCACATAAGTTCTGTCCGATCCCGATAGGCGTTACTTTGTGATTGTTTTTTTCATGTATAGAGAAGGCAATTGTATATACCGTCGACTCAACCGTATGTGGACCGAGGTTGCAAAGTCGGCGAGGCTCCCTAAGAGTATCATAACACGGCTAAAATGTGATCTTCCATCATGTCCCGTGTTATACGTGCTCATCAAAACCCACAAATTGCCTCCAGAAGGTGCAACCATCGAAAGCCCTTCCTCTTTTAAGGTGAGGCCCATTATAAGTAACGTAAATGGCCCCACAGACCGCATATCCTGGCTGCTTAACCTAGTCCTGGTTCAACTGCTCGGATTTATACCCTCACACCTGCCCAACACCAATGCTTTCCTCCAAAAGCTCCGCGCAATTAGGGCCGGAGAAGAATACGTTATGGAATCCTTTGACGTTACGTCACTGTACACCAACGTTTCAAGGGAAAGCGCTTTGCAGGCCGTGTCTGAAATTCTCACTGAGCGTCAAACATGCGTAAACCTGTACGGTCTCAGTGTGTCTCAGGTCATGACACTGGTCAATGAATGCCTAATGTGCAACGTATTCAAGTGGTCAGGAGAGTATTACAGGCAGATTAGAGGGCTGGCCATGGGACAAAGGTTAGCTCCTGTGCTGGCGGTCGCCTTCATGTCTAAGGTGGAAAACCCAATTCTGGAACGCATGCCTACTCTTTACTGTAGGTATATAGACGACTGCTTTATATTGTGTTCCACTCAAACTGAGTTGGACACTTGTTTCGAGCTGCTGAATCAGCAGTCAGAACATATAAAGCTTACCCGGGAGAGTCCTACAGAAAACTGGCTTGCTTTTCTGAATGTCCAGGTCCACCTTGCTCATGGAACCATCAAAACCAGATGGTATCGCAAGCCCAGTAGCAAGAACATCCTCATTCACTACCGCTCTGCCCACCCCTCTAGTACTAAAGCGGGCATTATCAGAAACATGTTCCGAACTGCCAGCTCAGTCTCGTCTGACAGCGAACAAAAAGCGTTGTCCATGAAGATGGCACTAAACATCGCCAAGATCAACGGCTACCCAGTGCAGTCATGGCAGAGGAGGCGCAGGAGGCAAGCCAATGCGCCCCGTCGCGAGGAAGAACGCAACAAGGTACCGTTCTGTGTGCCCTTCATTTCAGACGAGATGAGCACGGAAATTCGAAAGTGTGTGCGCGCAGCTGATCTCCAAGATATGGTGAGCATCATTGATGTTCCTCCCACCAACTTGAAGGCACAGCTGGTTCGGAACCGTGTCTATGACAGGACATGTTCCACTCCGTCCTGTGTTGTGTGCCCTAATGGGAAGGAGGGGGATTGCATGACGACCGGAGTTGTCTACAACATGTCATGCAATGAGTGTGGTGAGGTCTACATAGGGGAAACGGGCAGACCCCTATGCATCAGGGTTAAGGAGCACTTGGACGGCCTTAGAAAAGGCAATGTCCGCACTCCATGGGGGGAGCACAGGGTTCGATGCCATGCGGGCGCAATGCTGCAGGTGTCTGTGTCGATTTTAGCTCGAGAGAGTGATATATCGGCGCGCAAGACCCTTGAGGCGCTCTGGATCACGGCTAGGAATCCCCAGGTCAACCGGAAGGAGGAGTGTCTCGCGGTAACCCAAGAACTGGCACCCTTCGTCGAGCTCTGCGGGTTCTGATCTGTATGGTCTGACCACCAGAGTATTTAAGTCGGGTTGTCCCGCGGGGTAGACTCATTCACCCACGTTCAAGTCCAGCTTCGGGTGACTGGTGGTCCATCTCGGCATCCACCTTTAAGGTCAGTCGTTCCTTCATAACTATCATGTTCGATCTTGTCCCTATCTCTCCTTAAGATTAGTACCCTGTAGGATGAAATGGTGTTTGGGAGGGCAGTTTCATAAATGTTTTTCGACTTTTTCAGGCTCTGACGAAGGCGAGGTCGCCGAAACGTAAGCCGAGTCAAATAAACGTGATACCAACCTTGGCTACCAGCTAAACAAGTCAACATCGATCTGAAGTCAATATGCCAAGGTTTATCGAAAGTCGAACTTGGACAATTGTATATATGTTGTACACTATTTTGTAGAGCTTGTTTCGCTCTATAAAACATGGTGTGTTGCTTTTAAAAAGTCGTGAGCATTGCTTCGTTTTAGGTGCTGGACGAAACTATGGAAAAACGCACTTGCGGGTAATAATGCTTCATGAGTTCAAGCTTCGCCAAAGTGTTAGCGATGCAACTCAAAATATCAAGATGGCATGGGGAGAGGACTCCGCTAACGAACGCACCGTGCGCAGATGGTACCAGAAGTTCCGGGTTGGAGACGTGGACCTCGAAGACAAGGACCGCTCAGGACGACCAGCCAAATGTGATGACGGACGTTTGAAAGAATGAGTGGAAGCCGATTCACGAGGAACTGTGGGTGAGATGGGGAGAGAACTTTAAGTCAGTCGTACAACCATTTCGAGGCACCTAGAGGCGATAGTAAAGGTGAAAAAGCTGGATAAGTGGGTGCTCCACGAACTCACTGAGGAGCAGCAGAGGTATCGCCTGGAGATTTGTTCTTCCCTTACTATAACGAACGAGAACGATCCGTTTCTTGACCGGATAATTACCTGTGACGAAAAATGGATAGTGTACGACAATCTAGGAAGATCAGCGCAATGGCTGGATAAGGAAGAATCGCCGAAACACTTTCCCAAACCTAGCCTCCATCCGAGAAAGGTCATGCTCACTGTCTGGTGGGCTGCAACTGGTATTATCCACTACGACTTCTTGAAGCCTGGTGAAACCATCACGGCAGAGAGGTACTGTCGTGAATTAGACGTGGTTCACCAAAAGTTGCTTGAAATGCGTCCTGCACTGGTGAATCGAAGAGGACCGATCCTTCTTCACGACAACGCCCGTCCACATGTCTCGCATCTGACCATCCAAAAATTAAACCAGTTGAGATATGAAGTTCTCCCGCATTTCGCTTATTCATCAGACCTAGCCCCAACGGACTTTCATCTTTTCAAACATCTCGATGGTTTCCTCAAGGATAAAAACTTTACTAATGTAGCAGATATCGAAATTGCCTTCGAGTGTTTCATTGCTTCTAGAAATTCAGATTCCTTCCGAAATGGAAGTAGTGCTCTTGCATATCGTTGGCAGAATTGCATTGATTGAAACGGTTCTTACTTTGATTAACAAACTTTATTTTCTGCTGAGATATTACA
Source organism: Heligmosomoides polygyrus bakeri (assembly GCA_947359475.1). NCBI lineage: Eukaryota > Metazoa > Nematoda > Chromadorea > Rhabditida > Heligmosomidae > Heligmosomoides > Heligmosomoides polygyrus. Next base: position 80,394,118 of record OX375865.1, on the reverse strand, counting down.
CTGCAAAGTTGCCGTCGAAAATCGGACAGAACTTATGTGACAACCTAATATCAAATCAAATTGGACATTATTCTAAGCTAGCCTTAGGCTTTTGACATCAAGGCGAACACTTCCAAATCAAAACGAGCTTCTTCTTCCTTAAAACAGGGACTCTCCAAAAGGGCTAGAATAATTTTTTGTTCAAGGAAAATCTGAAGGTTTATTTATTCCCATTAAGTGAGCACACTGCTTAAAGCTTTATAAAATTTTTATTTTCCTGGAAGTAAAATTTTTATAAAACTAAATATTATACTTTTTGGGGCAGGTAAACTAAAAAGTTTAAAGACGTTTTACCGATTTTTCCTCAGGCAAAAAATTATTTTAACTGTCATACTGAGTCTTTAGTCTAATCTGCCTGAAGGTAGTTTCGATTGGGAAAAATTGCTCTAATTTCAAATGCGTTAAAGAAAGGTTGGACGATTGTCCAATTTGATTCCAAAGGTGTCTAATTTGACCTGAAAAGTGTCCAATTCGGCTTGAAAATGGTATAGGTCCAACTTGAATTCCCACTTCCTTCATAATTCCGCAAAACTAATAAGAGTTCGTGGCGTGCCCTGCTAAAGACTATTTAACAGCTGCCCTTACTTACCCCTTTTACTTAATACTGCTGCAGAAATAACGACTTGACCACTTTCTGTGGTTTCAGGGGGAGGAGACCTGATCCTGGAGATGGAAATCCGCAATATCAAAATTGAGGAGCGAAAGTGTCCCTTCGGCGCGTGTTGAAATAACATAACCGCTCTTGGAGTGTCTCATACGCAGTGGCTTGGTGTTGTCAAGATTTCATCTGTCTGGACATAAACGCCACCAGTGGTCACCTTTGGTCGTCCTCCCTTGAAGAGCTGACTCCACCCTCGGCGGCGTAAATCCAGGAGGAGGGAGTCCATTAAGGCAATTCTCCTCACGCATCAATTCACCCGTTTGCCAGCACTATCGGAGGATCCGCCCGTACGTATTCTAGCTGCTTCTTGCTCTGCTGATGATAAAAACGCAAGACGCGGTTAGTGGCTACACTATGCACTCGGAGATAACTTTGATACCACAGGTAGTTCACGCTAGATAGGTAGTGATGATTCCATGAGGGAATAGGATGTCTTCTTAGCAAATTTTCAAAGAACCGTTAAGCTGGTTCACCTTTTCCTGTCCTATGGCAAAACTTATAAAAATTGTGCTCTGGGGCTGGCATTGCGCAGGCAGAAAATACATAGATTTTTCCCTTGGTCGTATTATTATGATCCTCTTTAATTCCCGGAGAATACACAACTTTTCCTTCCCAAAATATTTTTAATTTGGAAAATAAAAATAAATAACCAAGTCGAGAGAGGTGGAGAGAATTTTCGTTTTTTCGCTTTTCCGTAAATACCTTTTACTTTTACCCACAGTGTGCTGGTTTTTAACTTTTTCAACTTAATAGGCCAAGAATATTTGTATAAAAGGAGGCTTGAGCATCAATAAGGAAAGTCATTTATTGTCACTGTTTCATAGCTACATATGTATTAGGGTGTCCCATAATTTTCTGTGCTATCATACCATCTTTATTAAAAGTTATTAATAAAGGATAAAGGACGGCGTTACTCAATCCCTTCTGGGATGCGCCAGCGCATTCTACTTCTACGGGATGTTGTTGAGGCGACATGAATGCGTATTTGGCCATACAATGACTTGCGGTGGCCAGCCGATGAACAAGTCAGCGCTTTATCCTTCCCAGACAAGTCTGGTACCAATTCACCGACCCCGGAGGGATGGAAGGCTTGGTTGGCCTGGGCGGGAAATCCGAACCAGGAACCTGGTATCGGGTGCACGCGACAGTCGCGCCTCCTCCGACTGCGCTACACGCGCCCGTTAAATTGCTCCATTGAATGGACTTCCCAGGTTCCTCCCTCAAGCGGTGATTATTTTCCTATTCATGTCGCAACAGTTCTGAAGGGACGACACGATCGGATTCAGCTTCCAAACCTTCGCTATCGGTGCAGGCTGGAGCAGTCTAAGTTGCATTCTGAATATCCTGTTGACGAAAGCAATGCGGATGACATTTTCGACGACATTGACACTGTAACGAGGCTATGCTTGGAGAACGATGTTCGCATAGCAATGGACGCCACAACGGCGTGCCACCTTATGACTGACTCCTTTACTGGTCATAACTACTCGTATGCAATGCCCGTTCGCGTAGTTGAGAAGATGATTCAAGGAACAATAACAAACGTCGTTGTAGTCGGCAAGCCGCGTGTACTGGGAGCGGTGGATCCTTCTGTTATCCAGAGGCTGTTCATCAAATATATGCTGAAGGCGGCGTATATTCTTAAAAGAAGGGAAGCTCGACGCGAAGCATCTGAACCGTCGCACAATGAGAGCGGCGAAGCAGCTCGTAGTAAAGGGGATTTCTGCGATCCACTCGACGCTATTCTTCCCGCACTGAGTTCGTCGTCGCTTCAGGACGGCACCAATCATTCCGCTAGCGGGAGAACGTATTCAATATTCTCTATCACTGGAAAAAATATTTTGGTGCGGTCGCGGCCAGCTCCCTTGTGCTCCGAAGGTCACCAGTCCTTGAAGGGGACAACACTGTCTTTCCAACCAAAAGTCGAATATGTGCCGAACGCTGGAGCGATGCGTCTGCAAGAGGCGGAAGCGTTATGGAACTACTGCAAAGGAATTTTCAAGCAGTCCGCCAATCACGCACTGTTCAGAACGCATTATATGGGAAATAATCAGCTTCAGATCCAGCACTGGGAATCGCAAAGTTTTGCTACCATGAGCGTTGTGCAGCAGCTGACTGGACCAATTCTGAGACAGGACGCAAAGCGGATACTGTCAGCTAGTACTACGCGTTTCTCGCGGCTTCTCGAAGAGATCGGTCATCTTGCATATGGCGACTACATGCTGGTCAACAAACATGATGGCTTTGTTAAGGTTCTTCCTCGTCGTGAAGATGATAAGGAGTCGAGAGATGTTTTGGACTGCGAAAAGCAAAACGTTCTCGTTGCTAAGCCTTCTGTGCGCATCTGTGATGCTTTCGAAGGCCTCGAGCCCGTCGTACCGCTACAGTGGCAGGTCGTACAAAGTCGTGCTCCCGGTTGTTTCGTGGCCCCGGATAGCAAGTTGAAGCTCATCGCCAGCACAGCATTGCGCGATGGGTCTGTACAGAGCACTGGTGGTGGGAACGCTGGAGTGAAGAGAAGCCGGGCACAGCGGAAAAGTGATTACAGCAAGATAATTACTAAGGGTAGTTAATCGATATATTCTCCATGTGTGGCCACAACCTTTCTCCAACGATTGGGCAGAAAGTTGATTGCATTCTACCAGAAAAAAGCTGGCCTGCTGCTGATCCATTCGTCGATTTCGCACTGAACCTCTTGACGTTGCGAGCATCGTTTGTTCATGGAAAAAGGAGCAAGAATCTCTAAATGCAGCATAGCCGCAAAGGATGATATCTGATGAATACGCAGGATGGGCCGTAATTTAGATAGACTCCTTCCTCGCCGTCTCCTGCGTTCATTTCTCTCGATGCGGTCGTGCATTATCCACTAACACACGAATAGTACCGAATCTCGGGTACTTCTCAAGCAGCTTACGCTTCGTCTCCAGCATATCTTTAATGAACAAGTCTGCTGTAATCGTCTGCCCATCCGGCAAAAGCGAGTAGTGCAGGACTTCCCAACTCGTGAACCAAAATGAAAGCAAAATCTTCTTCCCATGTGGGGACGGTTTCGGAATTCGTTCTGGTCTTGCGTGCTTCAGAAGCCACTGGATCACCCGTGTGGTGTTGTCGTACATGCACCACTTCTCGTCCTTGCTCCAATCGTGCTCAACCACGCAGTCGTTCTTGCGCGGTTGAGATTATTCTAACAGGTGACCACTCATTCGCGCCTCTGAGACGGAGTCAGTGCATGCGAAATCCATCCTGGCAAGACTGCCCTTCTTCCGCTTTGTTTCAGGTAGCGATAAACAGAGCCACGTGGAGTACTGATAGCCTTCGATATCGTCCTTACGCTTCTAGCAGGTTGCCTCCTGAATGCTGCAAGCACTCGTCGTTCATTCGCTTCGATCGCTCTTCCAGTATGCTTCTTGTCCGTAATGTTGTACATTCCCTTCCGGAGCCAAGTTTAACATGTGAACTTGCTGCATACGTCTGGACCTAACAAAGCAACTATAGTTTTTTGAGCAGCGTAGGCAAACTGTTCAGAACGGTAGTGATGAGGAAGCAAGTCGCGATACGTCGACTTCTGCTTCATTTTTGAGAAATTGCCAAAGTGCGGGCAGCAGGCCGATAGAGGTAATCGATATGCTATTGCGAAGCATATTCGAATCGCCTTCCTATGCCAAGAGAACATCCCGTTTTATCTTGTATAAAGAATTTATAACGCGCCAAACCCCTATGGTTCAAATAGCCCAGAAAATTATGGGACACCCTAATATGTTCTTTTAAGAATGCTTCCCACCTCTTCTAGTTTTTGACATTGCCGAAGCATGAGCATGTACCGTCTGAATAAGGGAGGAGATTTCACAGTAGATAATCGCTTTCACACACTATTATCGTGTGATCTGTTGTACTATAGTCTCCAAAATGCTTTAAATCGACTTTAGCTCGAGAAGCACATTTGTCATGCATCCTAGAGACGCACTTATTTACGTTGTCTTTTACATTTTCCTTCTTCAGTGTTTTGATCGAAAAGTTTTAAGCCCTTAAGCCCCACTGAAATTAAACCTGCATTTCTTCCTAAAACTTCTAACACATACTAGCGCGGATAACAGTTTCAGGAATTTGCTACGATTTTAGCTAGATACTCTTAAGAGTTACAGCCTCTGTTCTTATCTGCAACTGATTACATGATGTATCCGATACTTCTTGGCGTACTTACTTTCAAAGCATGTCTACATTGGATGCCCAGTCGCTGTGCGATAATGCGAACTGCGCTCCTGTTCTGTCTAAGTACCTTTCGCCAGACCGCCTGACTGCTTATGCAACTAATTAGATAGTTGTTGTTGCGGAAGAGATGGCATTGCTTTTTGAGAAGCTCTACAACGGCCGGTTACTTCGGATATCCTCACTACGGCACAGTTTGTCTCGTCATGTCTGGTTTTCTTTCTTGGGATAGCTGTTGGACATCCTGCACCAAGTGTTCTCTTGCATAAGCACTAGTCTTGCATTTATGAGGTTTTAATGCGCGACTGAGCACACAGGCTCTTCTTATTATTATTTCTTCTTCTCTGATACCCTCTTTTTGAATGAAGGCTTACTATGCTACGTAAAACGTCAATTTCTTACTAGTAGATCAATCCTTTTGAAAATCAGCGAAGGAAATAAAAAATTGGAGTAGAATAAAGGTCGAAGTTCTGTGGCCCTAATTATATTCGCTAGCTCCGCTTATTAGACATATGTATGTATTACAATAAGATATCTTCCAGCCAGCACTTAGGTGTAGCCTACGACTAATATCATAAATAGGAAAGTTGACCAAATTTTTGTAGTTCTTGCTTTTATAATAGTAGTAATAAAATAAGTGAAAGCGAAGAATAAAACCAGAAATTTGTGTCTTCCCTCCAGGTGGTTCGTTTCGTCACATATTTTTAGACGACCCTTTTTGTTATAGCACCTCCCGGTGGCTCATCTACTATCGGCTATCAGTAAAGGTCTAGGTTAAAATATTCTGCTTTATACGTGGCGGTTATTGCCGCTACTTATCCTCCAAATTAACATGTGAACCCATTCAAACAACTAATATGGGAGGAAGATATGGATTTGAGCTGAAATGATGAGAAAAAGAAATCAGCCTTCAGAGCGTATTCTCGACAGCTCTAGCTTCGTTCTTGGTCTCTAATCGTCCAGTTGAACCCTTCGCAGCTGCGCGCATGTCTCAGAATGCAATTCCATTCATCGGTGGATCTCCGAGACTGAACTCATCTTTGGCGAGTAATGAGACTCGCGAGTGCCTCTTCGCCAAATTTCAAAATTTACACATTTGGCGCATCTATGCTGCAGCCCCTCTCACCTGTAGTACGCTTGAAAGCAAAAATTTTGTTTAACTGCCTCTCTTATGAAATTATATACAAATTAAACTTAAACATCCTTTATAGGCGAAAATATACTGCTATCTTCAACAAGTTACCTATGGATGAGTCTTGCTACTTGGTAAAGAAGACCTGCAGTGCCTTCAGATGTGGCACAAATGCTTAATTTATTTTCAAAATCAGATAAATCGTTTAGACATTAAAGTTCAAAAAGTGTTCAGATTCTACTCGAAGACGCGTCCCTTCATTTTTCCTCAGCGGAGTACAAAGGGCTTTCTAGCTATGTGCGCTGTCTGATACAAAGCGGTCTATCCAAATGCCTCAGATTTTTCTCTGCGTTCTTCTCCACAGCTTTTTCCTGTAAAGAAAATGTTTCTCAATGTTAATGAGGAAAATTTTTTTACGTTTTCTTATAAATAAGTTCCCAATTAACAAATGATCAGCGCTGAGCTTGTGAAAAAGCGTCGGTTCCCTGTGCTCTTCGACCACTCTGTGCCAATGTTTTAAAATGTTGTAGAGTCCTATGATGCTTACTTCTTTTTGAGGAGTGAAGAGCAGAAGCTGGTTTTTATGTGTTAGCCTTCAGTGAATTCAAGGTGGAATGCAGATAGTTCTGCACGAAACTACACGTTCGCTACATGCATGTACATACAATACCAGCCCTATCTTTTGTCCATTGGGCGCAAGAGCGCGTCTTTTGCGCCGTTTCAGGCGAGAAAGCGCCGCTTTGCACTAACTTCTTTCAAAGTGATTCCTCTTTGAAAACAAGCTCATATTTGAAATGGGGATTGAATTTCCTATCAGATAGTATAAGAGTTATCAAATCATTCTGAAGAAAAATTTTTGGGTTTTTGAAGGTTACGGTACAGGCCAAGGGACTACTGTAGGTTTACGGCCGCTCCTTCTTCGCACGAGATAATTACCTCCTGAGGACCTTTAATCCCTTTTGTGACTGTTGGCAGCTGACTGACGACTGTATGGCCGAAGGAGCATGTAGTAAGAGTCTTTACAAGGACTTCACAACCTTCAATTTTGAGAAGAGTCATCGAGAAACAAATTTGCGCCAGAAAAGTGTCATACGACAACAGTAAAACCTCACGAAAAAGTCGAAGATCGCTTCGAGGATCTGGGCAGTACATCATCCGCTTTGTGAAATTCCATCGCAGTATGAGGACGCACGGTGCGTGTAGCGCAATCGGAGGAGCTGCCTGCTCTTCCGTGCACCAGATGCTACAGTACCGGACATGTGGGGAGCGGATCGAACTTACGAATATTTATAGCGACTGCGGCAGCCACCGCCGCGCCTTAATTAGCCCCTGCTGCGGCGCCACTGACCACCGTCGCATGTGCGGAAGCCGCTGCCGCGAACGCGTCGACTACTTCTTGGGACTTTGCTAGAATCTCACAGTGGTTCTTGCCCAGCTATTTAGCCAACGGAGGTTCTTCTTCGTCAGAAAAGCCACTGGCTACCTTCTGAGTCGTAGAGAGGACGGGTAGGCTAACTGATCATGGGTATGTACAGGCGATAGCGAAAATTAAGCTAGGATTGAAGCTTTTGAACACCTAAGCTTACGTAAACATAACTCAATTCAAAGTCAAGGGTTTCCTGTACGTTTAGCAAGCGTGCAGTTTCGTGCGAAGCTAAACGCCAAAGTTATATAGACATTTTGATGCGAGCTTGAATTCGCGAATTTATTTTGGTTTCAGGGTTTTTCTTCGTCTATGATAGCTCCTTATATGGATCTAATGACGCCAATCTTTACGGACCTGCCCTGTGCACTTCTTCACTGAGACAGCTCACTACAATGCTAGCCAAATAATAAACAGTGAAAACAGGATGTGTTAGATTTATTCTTCACAAGAAAAGTAAATGCAAAGATAACTCCAGCTGAGGATTCAGGACGGTAGGGACTGGAGAGCTTTCGGTGCGCATTTGTGGCATGCCTTGGCTCATGGTAACATTCCTCTCTAGAAGACCTTCTCAGTGATATGAAATTTTGATACGGTGGAATTGACATAAAACCCCAGTCTGCATAAAATCTATGCGAAGGTTTAAGTCTCTCCTAGTTAGTTGTGAAGGAATCCTCTTCCAAGCAGCGGTGAAATTACAATACCAAGCGACGGATAGCTCATGGTCTAATGACATACAAACACGACTTGCGCCTTGTTCTTGAACCGCCTCCTTCGAGTGTTCCTGAAGAATTCTTTGTGATAGCTTTTTATAAGGGTCTATTGAGTGCAATCTCTCCGATCCTGTCCCACGAACATTGTAGCTGTGATAGCTCACTACAGTGCCACAGAATACACTGTGGATTTCCCCGAACGGCGTTTTCCCCCAGCGATCGGGTCAGGACCCTGTCGAGTCCGCCAAGGTTCGCAGCTCAGCAGCTGCAGGTTGTTTTGCGAGCTCCGTGCCTCGTGAATGTCTGTGCGCGGATTCCTTCGAAGACTGCCCGCGTTTCCTGTGCCGCCATTGTGCGGTCGTGAACGACGTCGCCTTGTCCACTTCCTTCTTCTTCCCTTTGCATTTCTCCCTTTCGGGTTTTCTACTCAGTCTCTCGCCCCTAGTGAAGGTGGTTTTGGGACCGAAAATGCTCTATTTTTCCACTCAAGGAATAGACCAACACCATTGCTCTCCTTGTGGCATTATTTATCTAGAATTTCACAATTCATTTCTTATCCAGTTCGTTGTTCACTAGCGGAAACACTTTGCTAGTTCATTCTTAACCTGTGATTACATCTACAGTGTGATCACCTGAATGATCCTCGTATTGGACTTGGAAAACGAACACTTATTCGAGCACACACAATTAATTAATTCACCAAGTACGCTGTAAACATTAATAAGTCTAAAAAAGGTTTCCTAACATGGTGAGAAGTTTTCATGGAAATGATGGAAAGTTCTGATTAACACGCAACAGCAGTGGTACTTGCTGTTCTCTATCCCACGCATATCTTCGGACTTCGTCCAAGGACTTCCTTTGAGCCGCGGTTTAAGCTCATTTTCATGTCAACGTCATTCTAAGGAAGTGCAGCGATCCATTTTCTCATTCCTTCAAACGCTCCAGTTTCTTTCCTTCACTTTCATCCCCTCGTCTTCTTATATTCCTTCTCGTATGGGAGGATTACGTCTTGGAGTTGTTTTTCAAATGTTGTATAGACATTTACTTTCATGATTTTTTAGATATCGTGTAATGCTTAGCTGCTGAATAGGTAGCTAGGTAATGCGCCATTTTTTAAAACAATTTAGCTTCACAGCCTCAACGAATCTCTTTCACGAGCATCCATAACAGGAGATTCGAGGGCTATCACCATATTTCTTCCACTTGAACGAAAAGACTTGAGATCTCGGTCCGAAGCTCTTGAAATGTGGAACACTTTAAGTGCGATATTATAGGGAATCCTTAATTAACCTAGGCAGTACTTCAGCCCCCCTGATTACGCCATCTTTTAAGAAATCTCAGCTGAACTCTAAATCTTCAAGCTGTTCCGCGTTTGGTTGAAATCTCAGTACAACTGGACAGGGAACATTGGACCGATCAAAAACGCTTTGTTGAAGAACTGCAAACGAGCGACAGCAGCAGCGCCAGAACACATACAAATCCGCATCCAGCATAGCTTTAACTATTGGGTTGATTGAAATATCTTGCAACACTTTACGCTACTGCCTGTTGAATTTGTTGAAGCTCTCACAGTATCGAACTTGTATGGTGACATCACAGTACATTCTCGAAGCTTCCTCAAGCATACTATATAAGGCCTCGTCGAGTACGAATACAGCAACAATGTCAACGATAAGCAGCAGCATCCTACGACCTATCGTCTACTACGAATTTCTTCAAGGCCTTTCCGCAAGGACTACAGTCTCTAAGAGACTACATCAGACTACATCTGCGAGGAATTCAAGGAGGAAGTCCTTCACTATTCCACGGTGGTATTAGCGCTTCAAGGCTGGAGGTATCTCTCTAAGATCGACCTCGTTTCCGGACGCCCCCCTGTTGGACTCAGAGGGGCGTCCGGAACGAGGTTGATCTTAGAGAGATAGGAGGAGACATGCTTTACTGGGAGTTGCTGGATAGTGAGACCGTAGTCACAGCATCTGTCCACGCTACCCAGCTCCAGGGCTTGGCCGACGCCATGCGCCAAAAACGTCCAAAACGGGAAAATGTCTACCTGCTGCACGACATTGCGCGTCCTCATGTCGCAAAAGTGAGTCGCGAGAAAATCCATGAGTTAGGCTGAGAAGTTCTGCTCCATCCTCCATACTCTCCAGACCTTGCTCCTTCTGACTACCACCTGCTCAGAGCTCTGAAGCAGCAGCTTCGAAGTAGAGAGTTCGACAATCGACATCAACTGGAAATGGAGGTTTCTGAATTCTTTTCCTCACAGCCCTCGGAATTCTTGCGGGAAGGAATTGAAAGGCTGCCTAAAAGATGGAGTAGGATCTTAGACTTGGATGGGGAATGTATTGTGGACTGAGTTTTTGTTTTAGCAAATAGGGACAATTTTGAATGTTGTTGTGCTAGTGTTGCAAGACTTTTCGATCAACCTAGAAGTTCAGGAACTTGGTATGAACGTGATCAAGGAACGAAATTGGCCCCGGAGTCTAAGTATCAATGGGCGCGTGCTAGCGCAGTCGGAGGAAGTTCATGATGAGGATTTCCAGCGCAAGGCACCCAAGTGGCTTGCTCTGGAAATTCCATCACTGCGGTGTCGGAGAATTGACCTGGAAAAGATAAACACTCACCTATCCATCGCCTGGCCACTGCAATTCGTTGTTTGGATCAAATACGCATTCAAATTGTCTCTACCGCATCCCGGAAGCAGAATTTGTGGCGCATTCTAACAGGAATTAACTACCGCCATCCTACATCCTCTTTTGTGAATAAAGCCCGAGTGAAGACTGCCAGGAGCAAAATGTACTATTGCTGCGTAGCGACCGCAGATGATTTCTGTCAAATGGCTGTGGTGTAGCGACCAGTAATTGCGGAAGTGATCCACTCATTTTCATCGCTACTGAAACGTCCGAAATTACCAGATTGACCGTTCAACGTTCCTACGTTGGCGCTTTCCTGCAGGTTAAGCTCACAGCAGTGAACAATCAAAGGCCTTAAATGTCGCTGTCATCTCACCATCAGTAAAACCTGCTTTCTCTCATCTCTTTCGTGATAATTTACGTCGTATTGAAAGACACGTCAGTCCATCATTTAAAGTGATTGGGGAGAGAACTGCTTTTGATTGATATTCTTTTCATGAGCAGCCGTTGTTCTCCAATTTGCGGACTCAATTCGTTTGGGAATGACGTTCTAGCGAAGTGAATTATTAGATTACTGGGCGTTTCTAAGTGCGTTCTCAATATGCCAAAACATCTGAGTGACGAGCGCATTACAGAATGCCAGCTAATCCTACGTTTACGTTTTCAATGCCGATGCAGCTCTAGCAGGCCTCAGATGAGCAAATTACCCTTTGATGGATCTCCGCTTGACTCTTGGTGGAGTTGTTTCAAGGTTTTCACTTCAAAACAAAATACTTTGATACAAGCTTCTTCTCCTGAGCGTTTAGTCCCGCGCAGTCGCAGGGTCCGCTGTTCTTATGATCCGTCGCCTGTCGCCACCTCATCCTATCAAGGGCGTCATCTGGCGTGGCGCCGAGTTCAGAGAAATCTCTCTTGATGACGTCATTCCACCTTTTCCTTGGGGCTCCTCTCGGACGCCTTCTGGATGCCTCGAAATTAGGGCGAACTGATGGGGTGATCCTCTGGTCTTCTAAGGATGTCAGGCGCTGCTGTCTTCAGCTGGATCGGAGCTGTCTTCATCACTGCCCTAACATCCTCATTTCGGACTCTGTCCCGACGGGTCCATCCACAAGCCCACCTGAGCATCCTCATTTCTGCCGCGTGCAGCTGCCGCTCCTGCGTTTTACCTAGGGCCAAGCACTCACTGCCGTAGAGGAGGGCAGGTCTCACAACTGCTCTATAGAGCTTGCCTTTGAGCGTCCTGGAGCATCTACGGTCGCAGAGCATTCCTGTGGACTCCCTCCATTTAAGCCATGCTGCATTTATCCTTCCTCTGACCGTCTGCTCCACACTTCCTTCCTCAGATAGGTCACTTCCGAGGTAGCAGCATTCTTTCGCCTTCTCGATGGCCTCTCCTTGGCAGTCTAGGATTGGTCTAGTGCACTGCTCAGAGCTGATAAACTTGGTCTTTTTCACGTTCAGCAGCAGGCCGTTGTTCGCGAGAGCTACTTGCCACAGCTGTACCTTCTCCTCCAGCTCCTCCCGGCTGTAGGCTGCTAGAGCGATATCGTCCGCGTAGAGGATGGTCCTGAGAGGGCCTTCCTCCAGGTGCTTCACTATGCAGTCAAGCGTCAGCACGAAGAGGAACGGACTCAGAGCCGACCCTTGATGTACCCCCACTGTAATGTCCATTGAACTTTGATACAAGCTGAAATCATATTTTACCCCTAGCTTTCCGACAGAGTACTCGTCTCTCAATTATGCCTTAGTTTTATTCCAGACTTTTATTGCCTTTTTTCACGTAAGACAATCGGCTGAAACTCGACACGTCCACAACCGATTGTCTTACGTGCCACCTTGTTAGAATACGATATTCACCCTTGGATAGAACACCCCTTGCGGGCGCAAAAAATGCTACGAAACTACGTACATATCTCTGCAATCTGCAAACTCACGATTTTTGGATGAAGCGGTGATGCGATGAAAAACCGGAAAGAGTTTGCAATGTGACTTATCACGTGGCAGTGATTGTGGCTATAAATAAGACTTCTGATAGCCCTTCGAGTCGAGTTGATGGGAGCCTTGAATTGCTTGTATCCGGCCGAACACGATCTATGGATACAGCAATAGAGCCCATTTCAGTTCCAGTGCCCGTCTCGGTTCATCTTAGGATTCACAGAATTCCGCAACTTTTTCTGCGGACGTACTGGTCAATACTATTCTATTATGCAACGAAATTTCCAGAAGATTTTCTTTTCCACAATATGTTTTTCAAGTATAAGCTTACCAGTGATTATTTCAACCACGACTGTTTAAGACGAAGGCGGACTTGCGCTTATTCTTTGATACATTTTGTTTTTAGCATCATATCTTGGGGCCGAATACCACAGAGATAAAACATAAAGAATGGCTTTATTCAATTCGTTTTTAGACGCGCCACGTTTCTACGGGATATCGTGGAGGCTACTTGAATGCGTATTATGTCTATACAATGATTTCCGGTAGGCAGCCAATGAAAAAGTCAGCGCTTTATCATTCCCAGACAACTCTGGTAGCAATTCGCCGACGCCGGAGAGATGAAAGGCCTGGGTAACCTGGACAGGAATCCGTATCAAGAAACTGCTATCGGGTGCACGTGGCGGCCGGCACCTCTTCCAATTGCGCACCACGCGCCCAACTGACGACAACTTGCGGACCATATTCACATACATTCCCCTTCGATTATGCGATATTTCGGTACTTACAGGGAACGAGACCTGTGCGCGAAAAGCTCTTGGTTGAGTTCTGTGCCATGGAAGGAACTCCAGGACGTGGTCTTTCTGACATATGTGTGACAGATGAACCAAGTCCTGGAGCTCTTTGAATGTGTACGAGACCGCTTCCCTATAAGAACCGAAGTTTCTAAGATAATGCTCCCAGTTCTAGCCCACTTTCAATCAGAAGCAGTCTGCTTGCAGTGGTGACAAATAGAGCAAATCGTACTCGAGATCCCTTCTAATCATTGACAAAGTGATAATTCTAACGCAAGGTTATGTAAGTCCTGGACCAATGTTTAGGAGGAATCGCATTTGGTGTTGATTAAATATGCAGAGCTGAGCTTTTCACATTTGAGCACTTTGTGGCCTTGGTTCGACCAATCTGTGGTTCGTAGTTTTGTAATCTTGTTGCATTCCCAAGTCAGCTGTTGTTGATTACCACCTACGATAACGTGTGCCAAGTGAGCAACCAGATAAGCTCAGCAAAAATGTCGTTTACTAACAACTCATAAAGAAAGCCGCTCTCATTTGCAGAATCCGATGCTTCTGTCAACTTACATCACCTCCCGTAAGCAGGCCTCCTCTAAAATATTAGCATAGAGCGGTTAAGGCGTTTGGTCGAGTATGTAGTTTGTATGTCAGAAAGCTTGGGCACTTTTAGGCCTCTGATGACGACGGGCCAGTCCAGAAACGTTAGGCCGAAATAAACATCGACGTACAACCTTGTGCTTGCCAAGTTCTAATATATACAACTGAAACTTACCATGCCGAGGTTCCAAGAAGAGAGAAGCTGGAGATTAATTTTATCAGATTTTTTCAGAACTAATTTCATACCTTCAAGGATGGCCTGACTCGCAGTTATAATCTTGGAGTGTTGGAATTTCTCCATCATGTCTATAACCTCTCCCTGGCAATCGCGGTGTGTTTGAGGGCGGCGCTGTGCGGAGAAGTCAGTGAAAAGTTCGACCAGAAATCACTATCTGACCGTGTTTGCTGTCGCAGTAGCAGCTTTTGTTCCGGTTCTCCCAGGGTATCCGCTTACTAGGACGAAGCCGCCGGCACAGTGTGCGATTTAGAATGGGTATTCTTCCAGTTGATTCGCAATAATATCAAACGTTCACAAAAAGGTGATTGAGCTCAGAATCGTCACTTTGTGTAAACTATAATAGCTGTTCTTTGTCCAAGTGATGAGGCTATTAAATGCAGAATAATGACCATTGTTGTTTGGAAAATGTCAATAGTCAAATGTTCGTCTTAATCTGTTTGACATTTCGGCGGTGCACTTTCGGATTACATTCGAAAACGTCACAGTAAACACAGTGATTAGCGAGGTGAGCAAGTCCTTTCAGTGCAGGCTCTGCTGCATCTTGTGGTTTGAGGAGCACTGAGTGTACCACCATCCAAATGAAACAGAGTCATTTGCCTTTCTAATCGAAAGTTGTTCCTTTGGAATAACGGATGTAGAAGTATGCAGAAGTCTTGAGATTGTACAATATAATCCAACTGATGTGCGCTTTGACAAAGTTTGAACCGTATTGCTCTAGTGTATTCGATAATTAATTCACATTTCCAACACAGTCACAAAGAGGGAATATGTTGATAAATTTCAAAATTACCATTTTCTGCTCCCTGCGTACTTTTCTCTGACTGCAGCTGGACTTTTATTCAAATATATAGAGTAAGCATATTTCAGCGAGTTCTCCCATTAGGACATTTTAAAAGTAAGTCAACTGACGATTTGTTCTCTTTTCTGCAAATTACTGTAACCATCTGCTAGCTATTTATGTGGCCAGTTTGCACGATCTTCACAACCACTGAGAACACTATGCAAGTTCTTGCATCTGCAGACTGTCATCTCTTTCTCCCCGATTGCGCCCCCCCCCCCCCATCTCGCAACTCAGAGCGTTTTCTTCGCAGTATCGCCGGAGGCTCTGTTGGTGATTTCCACCAGTAAGGAGTTTCCGTTTATTTTTCGGAGATCGCTTCAAGAAAACAACTCTTCTTCTGCATTTCCTACTCTGATGTCGTTATAATTAAATACGCCCTATGTTTACCGGAAAGAGATTTTTAATGAGTTTTTCCACACTATCTGATTACGCTCCCGATTAAAGGAGATCTCTCCCGATGATACTGCTACTGTGACTACACAGTACTCGAGTAGCCGCGGAAGGATTTCAACAGCTGAGTGATGGAGACGTTTCATTTTATCACTGGTCCTCCACGCATCAGTGTTGTAAGCTTCGAACAGCACATAGAGGTTGCGTTTACTTTTACAACTGCAGCTATCGAAAGAGCGCGAGATTGCAGGACGTTGACACCATAAGTTATGGCTAAACACAGATCAAAACTGAAGATGTTTGCGCGAAGTTCTGAACTTCACTCAAATATCTTCAGTCCTGATCTGGAAGGAAAGGAGAAGCCCAGGGAATCCTATCCGAGTGCCTAAACTCATTCGATCCCGCTCAGGTCACTACCGTTTTCTACGCTCCATAATTTTGACGAATTTCTGTTGCAGAATAGTCAACCTTCAGCGATTAAAAGCTCTCTTGTAGGATTTCCATGCTTTCGAGACCTCCTTTCGAAAATTATTGCTGCCGACGAGCGAAGTCGTGAAATGAAAGTAAACCCCTCGTTTTCGCGACAACGATCAAGATTCAGAACTTTTTAGGTATCACGACAAATCTGTAGGACACCATTAAGGCAATTCCGAATTGTGCTGTGCACGCTGAATCACAGTTCTTGGTCCCGTTCCCACAGGGGCCTTCCAAGCCTTGCATCTCTCCTGAAATGGTGGCGTATTTCTCTGCTAAAGTTTAGACACTTGCACAATGGCTGGACACTGGGATTCGCTGTATTTCAAACAGAGACTGAAAATGCACCGTCCCACATTCTTGTCCTTTAAAAGAGGCCAAATTCGAATTCAAAGTCGTGTCGCTTAGTGAAGGACAAAAAAGTGAAAGAGGATAGACCAGTGAGTGGAGAAGGGTTGAAGGATGGAGGCATGTGGCGATGTTTCCATATTTGCTTCCTATTCCCCACCAGCTCAGCCAGCGAAAATCTGGTTTAATCCGATAGAACTTAAAGCCACGCAACTGAATTGAATTGCGTCAGGCGCCTGGAGCTTCTTCTCTTGCTGTTTTGTCTATGACACCCAGTCCAGTAGCTTATTGCTTATTCATACTTATGCAGGTGGAAAAGGTTTTGAATACGTGCTCTGTAGCTTCGGATCCGCTAGACAAGTCACTGAACAGAGTCTATTTCATCCAAAGGCGTCGTCTTTTGCAGCCTCTGTTGAATCCTGTCATGGATTTTACCAGCTCAGTCGCTGTTGTGATTTTTTCTGCCTGCTATAAGCATGAGCAAAGTGAGAACTAAATCCATCCCCCGTCGGATTGATGAAGATTTTCTTCGGCCTAGCGCTTATCGCTTTTTTCAACTAGCTTTTGTTCACGAATGTGGCCATGCGTGCTAACAGCTCGTCCATCACTAAACCTATCCTATCCATCATTAAACTGAAAATCAAAAACCTGAATGAATTATGTGATTGTGAGGGCATAGGAGAGTTTCACGCTTCTTCTGTCTTCTGTGAGTGTAGAAGCCAAAGCGTTTGCCGCGGCGCCCTCGCCATCTCTTCGAAATAGGACACTCACAGCCCTCAAGGACAGGGTATGCTCTCAAACTGGCATTCGCAAAACCTATGATTTCCTTATTCCAATAAAAAATGTGGGAAGGATAGAGACCGGCATTAACCAAACCCTGTTTCGGACTAGCCACGCGTTCTACCGCTATGGGATATCATGAAGGCAATGTGACTGCGTTTCTGGCATGTGCAATGGCAAACCGATAGACAACTCAACTCACCCAACGCAGGAGGGCCGGAGTGCCTGTTATGCCTGGGCAGGACCCAAGCCAAGAATATCGATGCCGGCGAAGTCTATAAGATTGCGCTTCGTTCTGCTGCTCTACCACGCACTCAGATTCGCGAATACCGTTCCAGTCTAAACTCTTTCTATAAAAGGCCAGCTGGATCATCAGTAGCCGTCGCATGGAGGATCTTTGTTAGAAACTGCATCCGCGTAATAAATCGCGAAGAAAAGTATGACTGTCAATGAGAAATCCGGTTTTAACCAGAGTCTGAGCAGTAGCCAGCTCATTTTCCGAGCCTGAGTTGTATTTCACGACTAAGCCGATGAAACCGCATATCGCGGCTTGTATCAGATCAATCCGACAGCTGCTTGTGTGTCAACTGGTCCCCGAATCTCTGCAGCTTGATAGGTACCTCATCCAAATGCCTCTACGAGAAGACACTTGAATATATGACATCTATGGCCCCTGATGTTCACTAACAAAAAACGTTCCAAAGTATGTTAAACATAATTAAATAAAACAGCATAACAGGAAGCGGAGCATAAAATAGTCCGAACTCACCAGTGCTCAACGATTCAGGGCCTAAAGTCTCGAGCATTAATCGTAGTGCTAAGAGCTGTCTCGTGATCGCGTGTTGAAGGTGGATCGTTCTTCACTCGCTGTCGGTGATGGATTATCTGGCAGACGTGTCCCGTGATGAAGAAATTAGGATGAGCCTCTTTCAAACGTTACTGAAGTTGTGGAAAGCGAAGTTCACTAAGAAGAGTGAGCGCGCACTTTTCTTTTTCGCGAACAATTTTTTACTCTTCGTGGCGAGCAGGTAAATCTCTGGTCTAAAAGAAATTCTTAGACCCAATATTTACCTAGATAAGCAGCCTTTACACAACGTCGCCATATCTGCTAGGATTTCGGGAGGTTCAAAATTTGAGAGTCGGCGCTTCAAGCTTCACCTATTAGCAATGACTCGCGCTGCACGGAAAATTACTTTAATTTTCGGAACAACTCTGGATAGTTCTCATCCATTTGAACTCAATTTTCGTCCTGTATTTATGCTTTTGACAGTTTTTTTTCAGGTTTACCACGGTTAATTGTTTCAAATGTGTTTTGTCGAATAGCAACACATAGGTCCTCTAACCGTGAAGGAATGGGAATTTTTGAAAACAGTTACTCCTGAATGCAACTCTCACAAGTATCTATGAGCGTGATTTTGCGTTATCCAACGATCATAGCTAGAAACATTGGACGGCTAACGGCCGGGATATCTAATGCGTGGAATTTTGTTAAGCCTATTTCGAAGAAAACATCCTTGTCGCTTCCTGTTACCTCCATACATTTCGAATGAATTTAAAAATATTTCAGAAAAATAGTTCTAGTTAGAAACCTATGCTTGATGCAGTGCATGATTGTTAACCATGCACTGTATCAAGCATAGGTTTCTAGGGAAAATTTGTTTCAAATCTCTAGCAGACTATCTATTAACCTTAATTTGTAACAACATTAAAGAAGAACAACAAATAATGAGCAAAAGATAAAGAATCGTGTTGCATTGTATTGGCACTTTGACCGGTGATAGTACGGGGGAAGAGGAGCAGAAAGTTGCGTGAAGCCTGAGTCAAGGTTCTAGATTTGTGTCCCGTCCAGAACTATGCCTTTGATCCGACCCTATTCGATATGTCGGCATCGCACACCCCTAACTGATTCGGGGTTTGGATCCCACTCGTGCTACCCATATCTTTCGTCTTACATTACTCCGATGATTAGTGAATTTGTTATCTGCTAAAGATAATCAACGACATGTGCATTCAGTAGATAGGTAAAATACGCATCGAAATCGTCTTTGTCCTGCATAAGTAGAATGCTTGGCGTATCCTGCAAGGAGATTTATCATCCCGTCCTTCATCTCTTATCGTTTTATTGGCACCACTGTTTACATACGAAAGAACAGCTGCACTCCCCTCCTTTTAGCTGTCCGAGGTTAGCCCCTCTTCTTTCCCTTGTAAACATCGCGTTAAAATGAACTGCTCTCTTGCCGTAGTAGTCCACTGGGAGGTACGAAGAAGATGATGATGATGATGCAGAGCATCCAAGAAGCACTGTTCCATTCGTCGCTAATTGGACCTCACGAGAATGCCGCAGTTGATTGCAGTGCTCTGCCATTTCGGGCGCAATCACCGTGAGAGAGAGGTTCCCAAGGATCAAAGCCCTCCCTTCCACCACGAGTGAGGCGAATGGCGACGATTATCATGGAGGCAACTCGTTGTCCCTACCTTGAACCGCCCATCTGCCAAAAAAGCCTGTTTTCCATCGCAGGGCAGAGGCTTAGAGCATGACAGAGTCCCTTTTCGGTGCAGTTGAACAATCACCCAGTTCTACTAACGATGAAAGCAAGATGTAAATTTTGAGGCACATTTCTATGCAACAGCTTTTACTGAAGGGCTCCAGACAATGTCGTTAGCCTGGAACTCTTTTCTTTGCGAAAGCGAGTAGTTTTAGATGTCGTGTACCAAATCAGAATTTACAAGCACAATTTGCATGCCTTTCTGAGTGCGCAAGAACACGATGCGCTCTTGGTTTTTAGAAGTGGAAGCCGATGGTAGGGGGGGGGGGGCAAAATTTCTGTTTCGCTTCTTTATCGCGAAATTGAGAAAAAAGAGTTCATTTCCAAACGATTGAGTGTTGATGAAGCGCCATCAAAGCACCTTAATCTACTATGCTATTTCAAAGAAAAATTTGCTCCCTAAATTTTTTACCAGGATGGGAGGATGCGTCTTCTATGGAATGATAGTAGCGGCTGTAAAACGAAATCTGCTTTCGAAATGGTTACTAAATTGTTCTTCACCACGTACCAATATCCTCTGAACATTGCACTAATTATCCTTGATGTCCTCACTATGTACACACATATGTATGATGTAGCAGTTTTGCAGTACAGCTACAGCAGGTGCATGCCAAGAAGGATTGATTAATACCTGGGCTCGTAATATATAAAACATTTCAACATTTTTTCGACTAATGCACAGAGCGCGTGGTGACGCGGCAGCGTATGGAGACGGAAGGCGCCGCCTCTCGCGAGGCGAGGTTCTTCATGCTCTCGAATCGAGGTAACTGCTCAGGCTAAGAAAGCCTTCTAATCTTAGTGGGCCGCGAAATACGTATCGAATCTTCTTGGGAATGATGAAGCACTGATCATGAGTTATTCATTTCCTGACTACCGGGAATCATTGTATAGGCCAAATCTGAGTGACCAACACTGATGAAATATCATTTAAAAATATTTGGCCACATTTTTCTCTTTATGCGTTAGGCAGAGAAGAGATGCGACGCAGCCTGATGCACATAAACTTCAGAACAGTTTCACGTCATGTTCTTGATGCTCTGCTCCCCAATCCGACTGAGAGGCGTCCTTTAAAGCAACTCTGCCGCTGAAATATGGCTATACAACTCCATTCTCTCCGTCGCCGTCGAATTCGGGGTTACAGTAGAGCTGTACATACACGACTACAAAGCTGTACACACTATTATACATGACGCTTGAGCCAGTTGGAGTTTCCCTCAATATTCCATTTGAAATGGAAGTCGGCGCTGTCCCATCTCGAAGAACGAGCGGTCCGGTTAGCAAGTGATCTTCTGTTCGCCGTCACTTGATCCTCTTCGTTACAGTGCCCGCATTCCACTGTGTGCTGGCATTAGTTTTCCATAGCTAAGAATGCCGGTGATCCACGTTACGGTTTAAACATTGGTTCTACTACAAAAGTGAGAGTGAAATTTCTCGTATTTTCCTGAATTTCCCTCTATTCCCAAGCGCCAGCACTTGTTGCTCAATCTCCATTACCCCTTCGACCCATTAGAATTATTTCGGCTGTAAACAGAATTTTAACAACAAACGCAGTCTCCGCTTTTGAAGCAATGCTATCTTTTGTAAATGGAAAATGTTATTCCGTGACTTAACCATGGGTTTTGACAAAATCTCCCCGCCAAGCTTCCAGAGTTGCTCAGCTTACATTTCAAACAATCTGTAGAGGTTGACGTTGGCTGATCTTTATTTTCTGCATCATGAAGTGCTGTAACGCCTTAGTGTTTGATAATGGAATGTGGAGCCTTTCTGAACACTTGAGTTGTTTCAGTGATTGTTTCCGCGTTTTTTTCGATGTCGGTACTAGGCAGCGGAACGAAGCGGAAAAAAACAGTATTTTCGTTTGTAAGATCAACCGTTCGCCATCAACAAGAGTACGATACGACTAATGAATATCGGATAATCGATAACGGACGACGTTAATCAACCCTTCCTGGGATGCCTGAAGTATTCTACTCACCCGGGGTCTAGTGAAGGCATTTCGTATCGGCCTATGCAATGACTTAGAGTGGCCAGCCGAGGCACAAGTCAATGTTTTGTCTTTCTCGGACCGGTCTGATACCAATTCACCGGATCCGGAGAGATGGAAGACTTGGTTGGCCTGCGCGGGAATCTTAGCCATGAGCCTAGAACCGGGTGCATGCGACATCTGACACTCCCTTCGACTGCACAACCACGTGCGCACAACACGCACTTAAGATGGGTAAAAAACAAAGGCTGAAAATTTTTACACGTATTATACTTTTGACGCCCTCCCCCTCCGGTAGCATGCAGGTTTGAAAGGACACTGACAACTAGTTTACTAAGCCACCTTATTAATGATCTTCCTTCACTTTCACATGCATACATATTCTTGGCAATTTTTGCACTGGAATACAAATGCGTTACAGTGTGGTACAGCTACCTCGCTTCCCAGTGAACGCTATCTCTGCCCCTGCGATTGGTGCTGCATTGAAATCCTTGGGAAGTCGCCCTTCAATAGCGTCCTGTTCGACGCCGTGCCGGTGCCTCCGTGAATCCCTTTTAATTGAAGCCAATGATCGAAGACCGGCAATTGCTTCCTTCCAATCTCTGCCCGACAGATCAAGCTGCTCCTCGGGGCGTGGCCACCAGTGGAGTGGGCGGGAACGTCGTCCGATGAACGGAGGAGAGCCATTGCTGGCTCCTGCAAGAATTTGCACGCCTACCAGCACTCGTTTCGTTCTCTGAAATTTATTTGTTGTCGAGTGCTGCGTCTGAAGGTGGTCCCTATTCGGTGGATCTAACCAGAGGTGTATCAAAGTGACTTTTGCCTGCTTCTAGCAGTCTCTATGCCTGGACTAATCACCTGCCATATGTTTGGTGCTTTAATCACATGCAAAGAGAGCACTTGTCTTGTTCCCAACCGCGAGATTCTTTGAGACTATTAAGGGTCAGCGATTTGCACACTGAATGTAGAACTTTCATTGACGCGAATCCGAGAAAAACTGGCTAAACATACATCTTCCGAACAAATGTTCTCCTCAATCGGTTCCCAAAGCCTCTCTTTTAAATTTGCACACTGAATGTAGAACGTTTCTTGTTCGCTCGTCAAGTCCTGATAACCTACACGTTGTTTTCGTCGGAGTGTGGAGGGCTTCGGTCATGGAGATCCGAAAAACTGACCGTCCAATTGTGAGAAATTTCCTCTGCTAGACCTACATTCAGTCCTCACTTAAACGTTTCTTGTTCGCTCCTTAAGTCCTGATAATCACGATCCCTTCACTTATTTTTCCGTCACAATTTTGATTACTTAATGCCTTTATAGGAGGCACCGGCTCTTGCGATCACCCCATTTCAGGTTCTTGGTTCAGATTTTCTGCCTAGGCGAACCAAACACTCCATCCTCTCGAGACCGGTGACTTGATAATGGACGTCTATAAGAAGGACAAAACACTGACTTGTCCAATGCAAGTCATCTATGCGTAGGCCAAAGATGCATTCAAATTGTCCTCACATTAGATAGCCGGTAGAAGCAGTATGCATGTCTCATCCCAAAACCGTTGATAAACGCCGTCCTTTAACCGTTAGCCTTTACCCTGAGACACTCTCCGTCTATATCAATAGATTTTCTTTAATACAAATGTTCTTAAATTAAAGGATTATGAGGATTGGAGGGTTTAGTTGACATGGATGAGACCCGCCTGCTCAAACTGTGCAATAGTCACGCTGAAGAGGTTTCGAACACTTTCAAATACCGTTCATATAGCACATACACGGCTCCCCATAGCTTTAGGAGGCCAATTCTTCTCCTAGGTTCTCAAAAACTTTTTGAACTTTCCACAGTTCGTGTGCGCTTGGTAAGGGTAACCATTACCTTCATCGAATGGCTGGTCGACATAATGACATAAGCCCTCCACCCGTTTTGCGTCCTCGTCAATAAATCTATGACTTGCAAAGAAATCGCTTGGCTTCAGATCTAAGCCGCGATTAGTGAAGAACACCCTGAGCTGAAGCCAGTGGAGCTTCCTTGTTTTGAGCCCAGCAACATGCTTTCGACCACTTGTCGTCGACTGCGTAGTCTCAGTGTTTGTTTTACTTCCAATTTTGACCACGGATACTCCAACTTTGGTCAGGTGCCTGTAATTTAACGTTTGCTGTCGTCGTTTCTGATTTTCTATTGGCTTTACTGAGCTCAGCAGCTGATAGCATTTTGACAGCGATTCGGCCGAAGTTTTCCAAACCTTCCGAAAAGATTATCGGCCTTAGTTTTGTTATTTTCACTGTTCTCTGGTTTTTAGGCTTTTCACAACTGTTTGCCTAGTTTGCGGAAAAAGTTTTCAAAATTCGAACATTCTCTGAATGATCTGACTTCCATTCACGGCTAGAAATGGAGGTTCTCACCATATGACATTTGTTATCGTAGGAATAGCAGTGCTCATCAAATCACCTATGGCAAAAAATACACTACTTCACGGGAACTTAAATCAACTTGGGCTTCAGGAGCTCTCTCATTCCCTTTCCTTTGCGCACTTGAAAACGTCTACGTTTGGTTCCCACCATTTGCAATCACAACTCCGCGAGCTGAATCCAGTGCACAACATCTGCTGAGTCCTGAAATACGATGCAGAAGTCGGTAGAAACGTCGAATATCTCCTCGCTTGCATTTAATCGCGAGAGAAGTCGTTTCTTGAGAACGTCACTGCACTAGAACTTGTCATTCCAAAGTTCAGGAAATTATGTCCCCTAGATCCCTGCCCTCCTCTCGAACAACCATAGCCTTATAATAGAATTCGGGAGCGGTGAACGCATTTGTTGCGAGGAACCACATGAGAGCATCGGATTCCCCCCAGCAACTTTGTTCTGAGGTTATCGCATCCTTTGGTGAACACTTGGTGATAAGGGGCTTTCTGCCAGTTCATATTATGTGCTAGAGTCGAATCTTAAAAACAGAAGCCATGCACGGTTCTGTTCGATTTCTAATCTCCGTAGCATGTCATCAAGTCTTCATCCCACAGTGAAGCTACCCACCAACTACTGGAACGAGTTGACACCCGTGCCTACGCTTACCTATAACTGCTCCGTGCAGGTGAGCTATTGCTTCGGGAGGCTCATGGAAAGCGGAACGATATGGAAATGGACAAAAATAGTTCTGCATAAGGGGGCCGGGTAATCTTCTAACAGTTAAAGCCGTGCTGATCTCCCCTAGCACAGTCCAGTGGGTTAAACAGATACAGTACGCAGGCTCGAGCTGAATCAGCCGAAAAGTGCCTAGGCGATTTTATACTACATTGCCAGGCCAACTTGTCAAGTTTCAAACACTTTCTTTGCAAAATTCCCATTCTGCGCAGCCTTTAGCAACAACGTAGAGCATCCCAAGAAGGCTAGGATAGTTGTGTGAACAGTGAAGCTTCAGTTCCTGTTGGTTCAGTTCCCGCCAAGGTAAACCAAGCCTTCTACCTCCGCAGTATCGATGATTTGGCATTATACTTGACTGGGAGGAGCTATCAGCTGGCAAGTCGTTTTATGCACTAAAATGTGTATGTAAATTCCCCTCCCTCTCGCCCTACTCATCCCGTAGAAGTAGAATGCGCGATGCACCCCGCAAAGGGGTTGGTTCTATTTTATTGCAGAGCCATTGTTTATGCTTTATCATTTTGTGGTTGCTAGCTACACTTTCCAATCCCTTACCGCTTTTTCCAGAATTTTCTGAGATGTGGCGGAGGCAGCTGCTCAGCTTGGAGGCATATCTTTTGGCGTGAAGTATCGATACTTGTCTCAGATTCACCTCGAAATGGTCGCACAAAATTCCGACAACATTTACTAACAGTAAGAATAACACCGTAGCTTACGTTATTGAAGTTTCCCTTCATCTTCTTCTTGTGCGTTCTTCGCCAGTAAGGTCCTAAGAAGTTTTATCAGGTGGGGGGGGGGGGTGACGTTTTGACTGTCGCCGACTTCAGAAGCCTCTAGGCCCTATAGTGGCGTGCTGCCCGCCCTGGCGATTTACTCACGCTACATTTCTCATCCAAAATGAAGAGCGCTTGGTCAGATAGAGTGTGGATCTAACGATTCGTTGTTGAGCTGGTTCATGCGCATTTTCAACCGTAGCTTCTGAGATGGAGAAAATTCCGACGAAATACGGCATTCGTCCCCCATAAATTTGGACAAAGTGCCGGGTGCGCCGGAAATTACTCACTTTGCGGTGGCAATCAATTTCTTCCGGCGGTTTGCGGCGGCTCAAGATGAGACGCACACCGTACAATAACTTCGTCACGACTTCTGACAGACGTCCTCTGTGAAACTCCCTTCAAGAAGCTCTTAACACAAAGGCAACGAAACTTCCATGTTATAACACAGGCAAACCAGTGCCACGCACATTAGAAATTACACATACCACTATGCCATAGCACACTAATGGAATCGAAGAAAAATGCGTTTATTTTTGTTGAGACCAAATCTTCCCGATTGGAATGTGCTGCTGCTCAGTGCATGGGAATGCCTCAAGTGCTGCTCGACGAATTGACATGGGAGCGAAGTGATGTCATGGAAAAATCATCGAAGTCGTTATGATAGACCGTGGAGGAAAAGGAATGGACTTTGGCATCGCTGCCATCAGTCACAGATGTGCACGCATTCTCTGATGGTGTGGTGCTCAAGGCAGTCAAGCAGGATAAATGCTCTTCGACTGCGTATGGAAGAGCTCACACACAGCCAGTTCTTATGAAGATGAAGTTCAGGCTAGCGAATTGATAATTAGAAAGACGACGTCCCAGGGTGAGAAGCTTCACGTTAGTAAGAGCGCATCGGAAGTACTACCGTCGATGACCCTTGAAGGTCCGAGAGCTCGGCGCTGGGAGTAACTCATGTAGGTCTAGAAAACGGCGTTTTAATGGTATCCCGTGGGAAAGTGGAGTCGTTGCCAAGTGGGTTCATGCGGCAGGATACAGGGACGTCAGTGAGCGCGCAGATCAGGGTTTCTACAAAGTTTTTCGCAAGGACTCCGCGTCTCTATTGTGAGGAGGAACCACTGTGCTAATTTAGCATTTAGTGGGCAAGCTGCTGGAATCCCATGGAGCAGAACAAGGAACGATGAGATGGTAGCTTACACGCTAGAAAGTAGGCTCTTAAACAGATTCGTAGCAGTGTGGTTAGTATAACATTCAATAAATGTTAAAGGACAAATGACGGCATTATCCGTTTCCTTTGGAATGCGCCTCGCACTCTATTACACATCTGCGGGATGTCGTGAAGGAAATTTGACTGTGTATTTGTTCTATACAATGACTTGCAGTAGCCAACCGATAGAAAGGTCTGTTTGCATCCTTCCCAGACGAGCTTGGTACCAATTCCCCGATTCTGAGGGACGGAAGGCTTGGTTGGCCTGGGCGGAAAATCCAAACCGGGATTTCGAATAGGATTCACGGCGCCTCCTCCGAATGCACTATCACGCGCAGTTTCGCCATTCTTCAATTTGTTCTAGAATGTGTTTTAACCATAAGTTCTATATCATGCTGCTGCACTTTTTTTGGAATACTAGAGAAGTAAGGTACAACACAAGCTATCGGAGGAGTGGCTCTAGCACCACATGACGAGCAAAACATCGAAACTCTCCAAGACCCGATCTCTTCTTTCACCTACTCCTTCCTTTGTTTCGATTCATCTGTATGTTTTCTTGTGCCGAAAAAGTCGAAATGGCTTTTCCACTTGCTGCGTCGTAGAATTTAGTTGGCGTCGAAGGAGGAAAAACGGCAATCAAGGCCGCTTTGCTGCGCTGCCGTTGCGTGACTTCGGAAGAATGTCTCAACTGCCCACGCCATCGAATTCGCTTCCATCTTTATCCTACCTTCGCTTTACCCATTATAAAAAATTCTGGATTAAAGGGTAACATCGGGTCTTCATTCGCTTTTGTTCCGTGCTCTCATTAGGGGTGCGGCGCATATAGTTGACACTTATTAAAATTGCTCTCAACCTGGAGGCACGGCGAAAGCCGGTCAGCGTGGTGCTCCTCGCTAAGTAAGACTTTCTTTTATAGTTAGCACCCTGTGCAAGGGAGGTTTCTCTCGACTGATCTCCAGCAACTTCTAGGACAGAAACATTTCCGTTGCCTTAGCGTTAAGAGCCTCCTGAATCACTTGGTAAGCGGCGCTATCAGGGATTTCGGCTGTATTTTCTCTGGTAAATTGCTGTAAGTCGTTGCTAAATCTCGCCCCTGCATGAACAGCTCAGTAAGGCAGGCTTTAGAGCGCCGGTAGTTTGTCCAGACATCTGTGGTTTTGCAAATGCAGAAAACCATCTCGAGTTCTCACAAGGTCTAGTTGAAATCGAAACGTTTGCGATCGGCGAGAGTCGAACCCGTACCCGCCCCTTCGTAGATGGGATGCTAGCCCTCCATAACCTGGCCTGGTAGCCTGATACCTGATAGCCCTTGGCTTAGATACCAGCGCTAGTTTGACCGCACGCACCGTCCGCGATATTCAACCGTGATATCGGGATGAGCCGGCCGCTCATCCCGATATCACGGCCTATCAGTTAAGCCTCACTTGTCACAACGTTCTTCTATCTTTCAAAAAACAGTTGAGGCCTGAAGCGGTTCTTATATCAACTGCGAGATTATGAGGGATGGAGTGCAGAGAGGCCATTGCAACGAGGATGCCATCTATTTATGTTATGTGTGGTCAAAACAGCGTTGGTGGCGTAATGGGTAGCATCTCTCTTGAAAAGTAGATGGCACAGGTCCGAGTCCTTCCCGTAGCAGGACTTTGATCGAAGCAAAACATGCTGGTAACAACGTATAACGACTGCTCTGTGCCCCAGTAAATTATATGTACGAACCCCCTGCTCAACAGCGTCAACAACGATCGGGCTCCCTTTAAAGGCCCCCACAGACTTCTGCGGCGCCGCCGAGCGGCGCCGTCGAGCGGCGACGGCGAACGCGAAACCGCTGAGCGGCGCCGCTCAGCGGCTTGACTCATCATCAGTGGGAGCGGTGACGGCGAGGTACTGTACTGTTTCTAGTCGGGACCGACTGGTGCTTAACAATAACGCGCCCCGATGACGATCGCGCGCCCGCATCGACCGTCTCCGCTCTGGATCCCGCCGCCAAAGGGCAGAGCGCAGAGCGCAGACAGACAGACGCTGAAGCGGCGCCGCCGGGTGGAATGATTCAAGTCATTTCCGCCAGCGACGCCGCCGGTGCCGCCGGTGCCGCCGGCCGGCCAGCGGCGCCGCCCAGCGGCACCGCTGGCGGCAACCTCTGCGTCCCTGCCCTATGGTTAAGCATAGGGCAGCGGCGACGCCACAGAAGTCTGTGGGGGCCTTAAGCCTCGTTTTCCAACCACCTCCATCTTTGCGACGCCTGCTCACATCATGGCGTCCATATGAGATGTGAAACACCACACTGTTTGATCTGCAAAGGAGATAGCAAAATGTGCTATCTGAAGGATGTGGTCTACAAAGTGGTCTCTGCATGCTGCGAGGAGTTTCGCATCGGCGAAACAGGAGGGAAGAACTTGGAAAAGGATGGATGGGCATTTAAGAGCTCTTCATAGACCTCAAAGCTGGGCAATTCACTTTCTAAACACCGCACTCTAAGACACAAACGTGATCCGATTCCGCGACTGTGAGTCTCGACGCTACTCAGGAATCTAACAGATCCGTTGCAGAGGAAGATCAAGGAAGCACTGAAAGTGCAGTACTGGAAACCATCAATCAATCGGAGGGGGAAACGAATGCCCAATGAGTACCGGCAGACATTTATTCCTTATAGATACATTAGATACGTTATTGGACGGGCTATAAAGAATTTTCAGAGAAGTTCCATAAGGCATTGACAAAATATAATAAGAATGTTGAAAAGAGAATTATTCATGCCAAAAATAAGTATGTGTTCTTTAAATACGTAAACTCTAAGCTTTCTACGAATACAGGAATAGGCTGCTTCAGAGTTGGTGATCAGGTTGCTACTACAGACAGTGAGAAAGCTGAAATACTTGCTGATCATTTCGCCACAGTATATTTGGAAGATGATAACAGGCTTCCAGTTTTTGATTTTCACGATACTGGTCCTATGGTCAGTTTTCCGTGGTTTCAGGAGCAGGAAGTCCTTAAAGGGCTGATGAACCACAAAGCATCATATTCCTTGACTCCAGATCTAATTCCCTCCGTCTTCATTAAGGGTGTAGCTACGGCAATAGCTAGTCCTTTGATGTATATTTTTAACCAGTCAATGATGCTTGGGGAAGTTCCTACACGTTGGCGACATTCGTTTGTCACTCCA
This sequence comes from Heligmosomoides polygyrus bakeri, assembly GCA_947359475.1. NCBI lineage: Eukaryota > Metazoa > Nematoda > Chromadorea > Rhabditida > Heligmosomidae > Heligmosomoides > Heligmosomoides polygyrus. The sequence continues at coordinate 80,364,119 of OX375865.1, read as the reverse complement.
ATTTTGAAAAAGCAACCTGACAACGATCCTAGCAACTACAGACCTGTAAGCATTACTTCGGTTTTTGGTCGTGTCTTCGAGAGAATTCTTAAGGCACACATAGTTAAAGCATTTGGAAGCCAGCAGCATAATTTCACCTTCTCAACATGGGTTCGTAAACGGAAGATCGGTTGAAACCAACCTTCTTGAATGTGTAACTCAGTGGTCTAAAATACTAGAAGATAAGAGTGCATGTGATGTTATATACTTTGACTTTGCTAAAGCTTTTGATATGGTAAGCCACTCCAGGTTAATCTATAAAATCCAAAAGTTGAATTTTCACCCAGTAGTGATCAGATGGATTGAAGGATATCTGAGTGGCAGGACTTTCAAGTAAGAGTGAGATCTTCATTTTCTACGGTTCGATATGCGAGAAGTGGTGTACCGCAAGGAAGGGTACTTTCTCCGATTTTGCTTAACATCTTTCTAGCCGAGTTGCCTAACATGTTGGAAGGATGTGGAGTAATATGCAAACAGTATGCGGATGATCTGAAATTTTTTCGCAGAATTGATTTTCCCTGGGACTGTCAAAAAATTCTACTATATTTCAATGGTCCGAAGAGTGGCAGCTCCCCTTGGCTTCTCATAAAACAATGCATTTACGTATCGGGAGCTCACAACACAACAGTGCCTACAGGATAAATGGCGAAGTTATTCAAACAGTGAATTCTATAAGGGATTTAGGTTTCCTATGCAACCACAAACTCGATTTTTCAGACCACATTCAAAACATACAAAATAAGGCATATTTACGAACATTCCAGTTGTTTAAAGCCCTTTCGACTACTAGTACAAAAGTATTGTTGAAGGCATATAAGATTTACATTAGACCAATTTTGGAGACTGGCGCGACAGTATTTAATCCCAGCAAAAGGAAATATGTAGCCGCCATAGAAAGGTGTCAAAACAATTTCACGAGAAAGACATATATACGTAGTTGTGGATTGACCTATCGCAGTATCCCTAATGCTAGGACTCGCAACATCCATCTCAAGCTTCCATCCCTTCAATCTAGAGGGAAAGTAATTGATGCATCAATGGTGTACAAGATACTCAATGGTTTGGCAAAGGTAGATATAGAACAGCTCTTCTCTCTTAGACGCTCTAACACCAGAGGGGAGGATTACAAACTGGTAGTAGCTAGGGCACGATCAAGTGTCATGGCTAGCACTTTTGCCACTAGAGCGGGGTCATCGTATAAAGCACTGATGAGGAATACTCCCCATTCACCTGTCTCTCTACTTTCAAGAATTTCGCAGCCGGCAAGCTACTTACAGGTTAGTGATGCACAAGTATGAACCGAATTTAGAGAAAGCACAATCTTGTAGTCGTTGCTGTGCCTTATTTTGTCGCTCGTTTGAATTACTGCTTCATAATATGTTTGTGTCATCGCTTGCACTATGTTTACTGTTGGTCTTTTGCTTTTGCTTTTGTTTGACGTTCGTCTTATGCGACGTAATAAATATAATATAATATAATACAATATTAGGAATTCTTGAATAAACAAAACCGCCAATTCTTACAAGCAGCATTCTTGTGTAATTATTCTGAACCTCTTCGTTGGCATGTATATTTTTCTTTGAGCTAGGGCAAAAGACCGTTGAACCTGATTCCACTATGAGACGAACATACATTTGTATGTAGGTTTTCCACGCTTTAACAAGGGCAGATTTATTCCTAACTGAAAGCCGTAATGCCGAATTGATCAACAACAAAAAACGATTTCAAGCAGTATCTTCAGAATCGATGAAACGTGCGAGCGCTCCCTCTCTGTGCCTTCAAGCCATACTACTCTCAATAGATCTTTTTGCAAGAGATTGAACAACTAAATGAGCGGCCTAGCGTACATACAACACCAGAATCTTGACAACAATTTTCATTCGAATGCGCGAGCTAATCACCGTACAAGTAATTGACCTATTGTAAAATGTTATTTCCATTTCTCAGAAAGAGAGTAGCGAATACAATGTTGAAGGCTTCTGCGAACATCTCGCTCCGTGCTTTCAGTTAGTTATGTCAGTGACATGTAATGTACCACACGTTTACCAGAATTTCAAGAGCGGCTTACCTCCTCTTTCCCTTTCATCGGTTTTTTGTCTTTTTCGACAAATGTTACTTTATCACAATGTAGGCGAAAGATTTTCATAAATTGAGAGTTGAAGTTGCACGAAAATGAAATCAGAATTTCAAAGCAGTAGGTCCTTTCATTTCACTTCCTGTTGTTGACGTAGGACGTACGAGTAAATCTACTATGGCGTGCTCAGAAAGCGTAAAAGAGAGTCGTCTTCTAAGATTTCAAGATTTCGATTTCGCTTACAGTAGTCTACCCTAGAACGGAGCTTATGTGTGATATGGGATGAGAAATAATCCTTGTATGCCAAACATTGCTAGCTTGGAGGCGTGATTCTCGAAAAGGAATGATGCAGATTTTAGGATTTGGATGTAATAGAATTTCAAAGGAAGAATCTTAAACAAAGAGCCTTATTCGATAGTGATAACTGTAAAAAGCAGGCATACCAATAAAGTAGCAGCATACCTTGTGATTCCTGACGACGGCGTGGAACGGATCCAATTGACTGCTGGAGCTCTCTTTACAAGGGAAGGGTCTGAAGCGTACGTCTGAACGGGGGGAGCGAGTCATACAGGGTGAGTCCTCATCCCTCAATTGGTTTGAAAATGTGTTAATTTTTTGCCAAGTTAACCCAAGGAGTAGGGGGCTCACAATGGGATACGGCGCAGCACGCGTTTGGGGTCTTGTACGCCCACGATGCATCTGCAGCCTTGGCTCGGAGCGCAGGTGGGTAGAGGGATGACACATGCGAGAGAGGTCAGTGGTTTGACTCCTCTGCGTCGCTGCACCTCAACTCAACTGATTGGTAGAAATTTGGGGGATTCTGACGCCTATACCATTTTCAGACGTTTTCTGCGCATTTTTCCAGCTGTACGCTGTCGTATTCAACATGGTGATAAATGTTCAGCACCAGTGATACACAGGTACAAAGTGCACGAAGCACCACTGGGCACCTTACGGGTAGCGTATAAAGGCTACAGGCTCCTCATAGTCTGTTTCCATACATGGACCAGAGGCCTCGGGAGAAGCCATCCTGCTCGGATTTTCAAAGGAGACAAGGAGACCACGTTGTGACGTCGGAGATGGTTCAAATGAGAAACGAGGTGTGCGGATCCCGTAAATTAAGCTAAACGGCATCGATACACTCTTTCCCCCATGTCTGACTGTCACCTGGAAATCAGAGGTCTGCTGAAGGTTTTCTAGAACCTAACACCAACAATGTCCTCCGACGGTCGAGTGGTGATCAACTTGCTCACGCTGAAGTGAACTGACTGACTGACTGACTACCGCTGACTTCTTCTTCCACCTTTAGACAAGGAATCTTCGAGGGAAGAAATCAAACTGGCCAAACGGATGGCCAGCGTACTCAGGGACTTCGAAGCACGTCAACTTGAAGTTGACAGAGACGAACAGCTGGAAGTGGTGGAAGAAGAAGAGGAAGATTAGGATCCGCAAGATGAACTGATGGACGTGGAGAGGCAAGCAAGCAGTGGGCATATGATAGCGTTTTTCGGTGGAACTCTTGTTTCGGAGGAAAGGGTACGTCTTCAATTAGATTCCGGTTGCATGCTGGAGGAAGACACCGCGAGCGTACAGCTGGGAAAATGCGCAGGTAACGTCTGAAAATGGTATAGACGTCAGAATCCCCCAAATCTCAACCAATCAGTTGAAATGCAAAAATGTAGCGGCGCAGAGGAAGCAAATCCAGTCCCTCCCTCGCACGAGTCAACCCTCTACCCACCTGCGCTCCAAGCCACTGGCATCGTGGCGTACGAGACCCCCAAATGCGTGCTGACCCCATTGTGACCCGATACTCCTTGGGTTTAGCGGGCGCAAAAAATAAACACATTTTCAAACCAATTGAGGGGTGAGGATTCTCCCTATGTGACTCGCTCCCCCCGTTTAGACGTACGCTTCAGATCCTTCCCTTGTTAGTGGACCTCTGTTCAAGTTACAAACGAAACTTTTTGGAAATGAGCAGCTATCTCAAGTGTCGCGCCATACTGAAAATTTTCCTTCCCAACACTGGACAGATTTTAAAAATTGGTATAGAAGCAGATCGATGACTCCTGGAACCCACTACGTCGACAAATGCAATAGCAGTTTTTAACGCATCAGGCTTCAAAGCAGTAGAAGCAGCATTGAAGGAGAAGGGACGATGAACGATTGTTTTGGCATTAAACCTAGTGTTTTCGCGAACTGAACGAGGATATCTGTTCCTAAACGCAATCCACTCAGCCTGAATATTTTCGGCGAGGGTCATCTGCATAATGGTTACCTAGTAGCTGGCCGTGTACGGCTAACGTCGTTTGCGTCGGCAACACGCAATTTCCTGACAAGACCAACAACAGATGTGCTGGCTTCGAGGAACGAAATATGTAGGTCTTCAGAACACTCGCCCCTTGTTCGAGGGAACCTCGGCTTGGACGCTCCATATGGACACTTCACCTCAAGGCCTCAATACAGTGACTTGCTATTGTCAGGATTTGCGGTGTTTTATCCTCCCCATATGTGTCTGATATCATTTCACCGACCATGGCTAACTGGAAGCTTGGTTGGCCTGGGCGGAACTCAAACCTCGATTTGAGGTGCATGGGCTAAGCGACAACTCCTTCGACTGCATCACCACGCGCCGTTTCGCGTTATTCAATCATCTTGCGCTTCTACACATCTTTTCAAAGGAGCTTCTCTGTGGTTTATGCCAAAGTAAGAAGTCCCCAAGAAGCTCTTCTGAAGGAGAAAGCGAGGAAGAGGACTAAGAGGTCACTCTCTAAGATAAAGTAGAAGGAATCGGAAAGGGACACATACTCCAGAGAGATGTTTTATTTCTCCCAAACGTGAATTACAATTATGCTTGGGTTTCTAATGGCCTATTTTTTATGAGCAGTGATTTGTCGTTTGTAAGTGCACACCATTTTATGGCTCCAACTGGAGTGATCAAGTTTTTTATGAAACGTCTAAAAAGTGTTTTTGCACTCGCAACAGCTGCTTCCAGAATCTCGCATGATCCCACACTTTTTCACAGCGCGGGCTACAGTGTACAGCACTGGGCAGTCCAAACCGCTGACGAGCTGTTGTCTTTTCTTCTCAGCCACTCAGTCATCGCTTTTATTGTTAAACCTGATGTCAACTCCGCCGCGGCCGGAGCAGCTGTCATATGCTTGTCGAGGTGCCTCAGCGATTGCATGTCACGACACCGTCATCGTCTTTCCGTCGTTTCCGCTGGACGATACCTTTCCTCGCCCACATCTCTGATGCAAGGGTCAAAAATTCATCTCGGATAAAACATCGAAGCGCAAACTTTCTACACCTCACTGCTTTAAGACTCCAAGCATAGAATTATGAATGTATAGCGCTCCTAATTTTGCCAAGAATTCCTTTCTAAAAAAACATTCCTTGGGCTGCTTATGAAGCAAATGCGAGTAATCATAGTGAAATTCCATGAACCACTTTGAGTCATATCTTGCCCCGTCCACATCTCACTTTGTCAATCTCACGACACACTCCCAAATGCATCAAATTTTCCTGTAAACGCAACTCATCAAACGATCCTTAAATTGAGTGGGAAGATAGCTCAGGATGGTAGGCGAAACCCGCTTCATAAGTTATAAGAATTTGGCTTGAGGGTTTTGGGCAACTCTTGTCCAACCTTCTCTAACCAGCATTTGTTACAAACGTTATTTAAGAAACACTTCCTTGTCCTTTCCCTTTTTCCTCAGCAATTGTCCCAGTTCGCGGTGTAGCGCATCAACCCCTTCAACTGGCAGCTTCACTTTCGATTCGTTTCTTCCGTCATAAGTTTATCACATTTGCAAAAGGCAAATATTAGAAAATCGACGGTTAAAGACTCAGTTAGATCAGTCTCCAAAAAAGAACACAACGTAGCGCATACTACTGACTCAACAACGGAAAAAAAGCAAAAAAAGTACTTCAACGACAACACTGAAAGAATATTTGGAAAACAGGGAGCCTTCCTTGTGTCCAGACGGAGATGAAAATTTTACCGAATCATCCGTGAAACTCATCACTCATTCAATTAGCTCATACATAGTGTTAAGCATATCATAAATCACTTGTTGAATGCCATCCAACAGAAGTGTTCCTACCACGGAGCGAGTACGAGTACAGCTAGAAAAACATCTGCATATGGAGGTAGGTACTTCCAACAACGAAGCTCCTTGATTCAAAACTGGTCTCGAACCGCCATGCACTTCCGTAAGGTAGCGGGTAGAAAGTATAGTTAACAACAGCTTAATGGGCTCCTCAAGTGCAGACGTCCTGAACGCCAACTTCTGTGAGAACCTACGAGACCTCCATTCGCTTTTGAGAGCCGTTATGAGAAGTTGCTTTTCCCAGGCACTTCTCCATAGCGCCGTGGAGAAGAAGTTACGTCGCCTAGCTAGCTAACCGCCATCATGGTTGCTTCATAGGTTGTAAGAATTTGGTAATGTCTTTTATCTTGGCGGCTGGAATCGTCCTTTTTCCTGCTCAAATTCTGCGCTCCAAAGTGTTTTTGTTCGCGCAGGACTTAACTGTTCTCTGACCTTGGACTCGCCCTTAATCTGGGTTTTTTAAAGGCTTTTCTCAATTTCACGCGAGTAGTAGGCCATACAGAGAGCACTGTGTACTCGTTCATCAATTGAGCAGTGCATCTACATGGACGATGGCACAACATCGACTTTCCCACGAAGCCTCTTCCCCTTTTAGCATCGACTGCTAGCAGATTCCGAACAGTCGCTATGTTATCTCTTTGTGTTCCGCATTGCCGCTGCATGGAATTATTCAGTGATGCGGTGCCATGCATCTCGCGCCAGACTGGCTTCCTCCTCCAACGTGTCCAACAATAGGCTGACTTCCATCATCATCCATTTTCGTTGAAGGTTTTTAGCACGAAAAGAACTTGCTATGAATTCTTCTCTCGATTCGCGCATATATTCTTTTCGCTTGCTCTGCTTCAATGCTAACTCCACTTTCCGTCCCATCACTGCGGTCTTTAGCACTTGCTTTAGTTTGGCGCGCAAGGTAGAGACGGGGAAAAGCTTTGAATCTGGCTCCTGCCTCACTCCGTTCAGGGTAAATACATTGGCAGTGCGCCCACGGTGAAGGCAAAAGTGTGGCAGCTCCGTCGTCGCAGTTTACCTGTTAAGTTGTCCGGAAAGTTCTCAGCGTTTTGTGCTACTATTTTCCATTCGTCTATTATTAAGTAAAAATTAACCTACATTGCGCATTAATGCTACTTTTTGTACAGAATTTTTCGCTCTATCTGACGAACTAATTCATGGTTCAACGCTGCTTTATATTTTTGTTCTTGAAGTGTCTGCTGAATTATGTAGAAAGAACAGTTCGAAACGATATTTCATTTCAACCTCGGATTGGGAGATGACCCCGTAGCGGTCGACCTGGAGCAATCCTGGACGACGAGTTGAAGGAATGGGTGGAAGCCGAACCATCCAGAACAGTTCGTGGGATCGCGGAGGAGCTAGACGTCAGTAAGACTGCTGTTGCGGACGCTTCGAAACGCCTTCGAAAGGTGAAAAAGCTCGAAAAGTCTGTGCCCCACGAGCTGATTGAACGGCGAAAATTGTCACGTTTCGAGATTTATTCTTCTCTACTTTTACGCAACAGAGCAGACCCGTTTTTGGATCGAGACATCACTTGTGATGAAGAGGATGAAGAGTGGATTCCGTATGATAACAGGAAACGCTCCGGACAGTGGTTGGACGCCGACGAACACCCTAGGCATTTTCTAAAGACGAACCTCCACCAAAAAAGGCAATGGTCACTGTGTGCTGGTCGGCGGCTGATGTGATCCATTACAACTTTTTGGCACCATGGCCAAACGATCACAGCAGAGTCCTACTGTAAGGAAATCGACGAAATGCACCGAAAATTGCGTCAACCTCAGCCAACATTGGTCCGCAGAAGAGGCCCTATTCTTTTGCACGATAACGCCCGCCCACACGTCTCACAAATCACTTTTCGAAAATTGAACGAATTGAGGGTTGAAGTTCTGCCTAACACGCCGTATTCTGCAGACCTCTCACCGACCGACTACCAGCTTTTCGAACACTTTCAGAACTTTCTCGCTGGTGAAACCTTCACCAATCAGGACAAAGTCAAAAAAGCTTTCTTGAATTTTGTCGAATTTCGATTGCCTACTTTTTTTCGCTGATGAAATAAGTCGACATGTATCCCTTTGGCAAAAGTGTGCTGATTCAAGAGCTGCTTATTTCGACTAAATCCGACGAGATTTGAGAAAGTTGTGGTAGTTCCAAGTGGAGCAATCAAAACGCTGAGAACTTTCCGGACAACCTAGTAGCAAGTCGTGCATCCCAGCACTGTTATAAGCAAGCCGGAAGTGTGAAGGACGCAGTCGACAATTTCGATTATAGGCTTGGTTCACCTTCGGTCCAACTACGACTCTCATTCTTACGGCATCGGCAAAAGTATACCAGACTTCTGCAAATAAAACACTGACCTGACCAAGGCTGTGCATCATATCTCGTTTTATAAGCCAAATACACACTCAACACCTTTCTGTGACATCTTGCAGAATCGAAAGACCTGTATTTGCCAATGGAAATTCTTGAAGCTAGCGTTTCGACGGCCTCCACAATTTTCACATCTCACGATCAGTTCTCAGTTAAGGGGTGTCCGTTTTTTACGTTCATGTTTTGGAAGTGTACGGCTCATAGTCAGGGAGTGATGCCCCCAAGCCATTACTTTGGTGACGGTCTAGTTCGTCTTTCCATATTACACTTGTCTGCTAAATGCCCAAATTCAGTTCTCACTACTTCGGCCTAACTTGTCATCTGATTCTAGTTCATTCTGAATTGCCTAGTGTAAACCCTTTGCAAAACCAGGTCATTGTCTTCGGGTGACGCGAATGTGGAGGAATACCTTCTCGGTAACGTTTTTGAGGAGCTGTCGAGCTTTGACGTGCATCAATGCCCACTCCTCAGAAGACGACGGAAAACTGTGGGCTATAGTTGTTGTCGCTTTCAAAGAAGATGGTGTACTTAGGAAGCGGGCTGAACTCATAGTTGGGGACATGCTAGAATCAGTAATCAGAAGCATGTCTGATGGGATGTGAACCGGAGGAGATGGCTGCCCCTCATTTTCGGTACTGACCAGTCCCGGAAAGCAAGATACTGGAAAAGTTGCTCGTCACTTGCCTCTCAGTATTCAATATTCTTGTCTATTTTCTTGGCTCAGGCGTTGCGCGTAATCGGATACACATGCGTCCAAAGCAACGTCGTTTCGAAGTCGGAAACATGTTTTGCCCGCAACGCACATATTCCATATACCCTATGCTCCACTGTCTTCCTCAGTCTCTCCTTTGTCTCCTTGACGTTTTGGGCGTTTTTTGGGTATCCAATTCTAGCGGTCATTTTGGGAAGAGCCCCACTCTCATCGTTGCGGTCAAGTTTTTGGCAGTTCTAACTTCTTCCACAGGCTGGGAGGTTAAACAGTACTCGCTTCCAATAGCTTGAACACACTTTCTTATGAAGACGCTAGACCGTTATCTAGCAGTTTGAAGAAAACAGCACAGATGACGACATTTTGGCCATTCTGCAGAGACTGGAAAAGTATAGATGGCAAGTAACGGTCAGAATATATCCCTAAGATCCTCACAACCTTGAAGGATGGGGCATAAATCTCTCGTTGAGCACATCTTCGGTGCAACAGAGGAGCCTGAAAACAATCGTTACAACACCATTTGGCAACGACCGTTAGATCAAGGATGACGTGGGTAACTGAAATGAAGCTCTACCGGCTACCTTCTTAACGACTCGAAAGACCTCTATCTAGGTGCAGATGAAATCCGAGGTAAATCATTGAACTGCTGCGTAAGTGAGTAAGACCATGAAAAGGGTAATCGGAAATGTCTATCCCGAGACCCGGGGTGGTTAAACTTTCTGTTCAGTAACAGAAATCTTCTTTAGTGGTTAAACTTTCTGTTCACTAAGGGGAATTATTCTCAAACCTTTCTTTTTTACAGGATCAATGGTCTATTTTTGGAACTTCCATTCACCTGTAAGAAAGTCCTTCATGAAAAAGGAAACTCAAAAAGCGTGCACCTACAGTATACCTGGGCTCGCCTTTGAAGACGTTGGTGGTGGTCAACATGGACTCACATTACACGAAACCAGAAAAAGTGAAAGCTCACACACTCCGTTTGTTTGGACATGTACTTGTGACCGACAATAAGAAGCTGCTTCAGTGTACATTTTCTGGGCGGGCGCGGAGAAAATTTGTACTTTCTTTGTATCTTACTAAATATAAGTAGCACACTGGAGCAGCTTATGCTTTTTCTACTTTGCACCAGGGCTGTGCGTTAAAGTTTTTCGGTAAAGTTTCAACGACCACTTTTTTAACGAAAAAATTCGCGCTAAAATCGGTAAATTCGGTGAATTTGTTAAACAAAAATTGCCTTCGCTGCAGTCAGTTTGGATCAGTTTGAGTAGGTAAGTAGCTGGATCTTTTTCCTTTATTGTTCTCTTTTTCTTCATCTACATGGCAATTATATGACCACTGTGTCTTCATCTTCACAACAAACAACAACAGTCCATCGAGCATCAACAAAATTGCTAAAGGTCAAAAGTCATTATGATAGATAGAACAGCAGAAACAACAATAACAGAATGACTTTTAAAAGAAGAAATGTCTTACTATGCCTACGTAGTTGGTTTAGCTTGTGGAAAGTCGTCCAGATTCTGGGAAAGTTCAAAGCACCGCTGGACGTTTTTGTGCGTTTTCTTTTGCCCCGACAAGACTTCCTAACAGAACTTGCGCTCGCTAAGTAGACTTTTGCGGCTCAAAATCCTTCTATGCTGCCATAATAAACAAATAAATAAATAATCACTGTGGAAATCTACAGAATGCTTTAAAGAAGAATTCAGGTCAGGCAGTGACCACAGCGAATTTCTTCGTACAGTTCGTCTTTGGAAGATATTTACGAAGTCCATAGAGCTGCCTGTTTCACAAAATGATTCCTATTATCCCAATAGGTCCTCCGCTTACTTACTTAATTGTTGAAGCACCTCGTACCAAACCGTGCAGCACATTTTCTCGAGGTTCGAGTGTGCTTTGGGTTTCTCAATTTCTTCCCATTTTCTGGAGGACATTTTGGATTGATGAACAGTGTTCCACAAATTATACGAAAAAACCCATAGTTGTTGGAGCCAGAACTGCGCCTTCGAAGATTTACCTTTTTCGTCGAACTTTAAAAAGAATCGCCATGTAATGGGGGGGGGGCATGTAAAGTGCGACTCTTTGGACTAATCTCTTGTATAGTAACTGACGAAGAGTAGTCATCGGCTTTTTCTCTTTTCCATTGATTTTTTTGCTTTTATGTTCATACACGTTTAAACTGACCGTGCGTCTCCCAAAGAAAACTGCCAAGAGAGTCCTCGAAAATTACGAAAGGTTGGACGAAATCATTGACATGCACGGCATGAATTTCAAAAAGAAAGCAACGGTAGTATCAGGCTACATCAGAAGGCGAGGCTCATAATTTGCTTAACATAGTCCTACAATCGTCAGCTCATCCAGCACGAAGAACCCCTGTAACTTTCCGAAAAAACTTGCGGATAGGACGTAAGGTCCTTTCTCTTCCCATTTCGTTTCTCACATTTTATTTCTCACATTGTTCGTGTTTTGTAGCGTTTTGTTCGCGTCCTTCCACCAACCTATGAAATAACGAAACAACTACATCGAAAAGTGGGAGCGCAGCCAAACAAATTGGTCACAAGAAAATGCCAACAATTCTAAAAATATGATGACGATGTTGGCTGAAAAAATGCCGCTAAATGCGGTAAATCGGTCAATCGTTAGTCGTTAAACGCACACCTCTGCTCTGTACTTCAAGCGACAGTTACAATTTCTACCCAAACACAAGAGGTTAGGGTTGTAATCCAACTAGGCTGGCCCGAAAGTTCTACGACAATTTTCACACTTTTTTTAAAGCAGTTTCAACTTTGTTGTGGATAGAAATCAGGCAGCCAATATCTACGATCATGATGTCCGACGTATGCCCAATGCTTCGGTTGACAACCGGTTCCAGAAGCCAAGGAGCTCTGGCGAATGTGACGGAAGAATCTTGATATTTTATTTTCCACCTATGGTTGTAGTTGAGAAGAGTAGTCAGTTTTTAGCGGTCACGATGTACCTCTGTGGTAGTTGTGCTCCGTGCAGAGACTCCTTGTAATCTCTCTAACAACAGCGAAACCCTCTTTCGTGCACTTCTCCATTCAGCTCCTTTAACGGTGGATTTCCGCGGGGGAGCTAACTGCTTGGTTATCTGTGATTAACCTACAGCATCCAAGTATTAGGTGCCTGGAAAGTTTGTCCTATCATACGCAAATGTAAAGAGTAACACAATCATTCTATTGGCCACCTCCGAGGCTCTCTCTCATTTCGTCTTCATCGAAACCACAGTTAGATAAAAGTGAAACGCGAGCGCCGACGGAGTTTTCTAGAACATTTTACCACATTCCATTGGCGAAAAATTCTAATGCAAATCCTATAAATTCTGAGTCAAAAGCTAGGTGTTGATGTAATAGGTCTGGATCAACCTTATGCTCAACGGCTTCTGCTCTGTCCTTCCCACAATTTTTGTTCTTCCAGACAATGCTTTGCTGCTCAGGTGTATGAAAAACTGGCTTGTTTCTTCAAATATACTGGTGAGACAGCGATGTGATAAAAAACGAACATCAGTCGACAGCTGATCTCGCTTTCTAAAGTCGGAAAAAGAGCTGCTACCACTATACTAAGGTTCCACTACCACATTGCGTCGACATTCTAACCAATACTTACGAGACGAGACGAGACATTATTGCTGTCACATAGGCAAATTGTTGAAAAATTGTTTATCCTTCTAAATTTTTGCAGGTTATCGCAGGTAGTTTTGCTCCTGATTTGTAAAGTCATATGGAAGACTGATTAGAGACGATTTCACCTACCCTTCTATTTTGCATGAATTTTTCTTCCACGCTATGTTCCAGATGTTCAAACAATGCACCCTTCTGATACAGTAGTTGTAAAAGGGACAAATCTTCGCTTTTTCAACTTCGCTCTCAATGATGTTCCTTCGTTTGCCTTCACATTTCCTTCTTCTTCGAAGAGCTCCCCAAGCGCACTTCAGAACGATCACTGACGTCATGCACTTTTGAATGGGATTTCCTCAGCTCGCCCGATCTTTTGTGTTGTTTCCTGAAGAATGCTGCCTGCTTCTTCTCGAAGATTAGCTTCACCATCAGTTTCAAAGCACACTTTTCATACAATGACGACTGCTTGGTTATGAATTTTCGCCACCGTTACAAGTTTTACTATCCTGTCTCTATAACAACGACGGAACATTCGTATGCAAACGTTCGCTTTCAGGGTTCTGAGGCGAAAAAATAAAGTGCAACACTTTTTTAGATTTATGGGCAGTGCTTCTTGTTGCGAAAGTTAAAAAAATAAGCAGTGCTGTCATGGTTGTTAAAACCTCTCTGGTTAAAAAGTACACAGTTCTTGGACCAAATATGTAAGCGTTAAACACCAATCCTCTAAATTCAATCTTGTTCTGTTATCCGTGAACATTTAGTGGTGATATTTTACTCGTATCCCATTCCTTGGAGATGTTTTAACACTGTGATTTAGAGTATAACATGCCATGGGTGACATTTACTTCGAAAAGACTCATTAATTTAAAAAACGAAAGACTACATAGAAAGCCATTTTAATGATCGTCATTCGAAGTGCAGCAGCCTCATGAACGCCCTGATGCGTCTCCACGTTTCGCCATCACTGATGCTATATACACTATACATACACTATACATGAACACAGTTTTGGGGCTCACCATGACCCGGATAGCGCCCTGATCTTTCGGAGTCTTTTCAGCTTAAACGTCGTTGCTAAGGTCTCCGTTGCTCTCTCCAGTAAGTTCACTATCCTCCTTGCTGGCGGATTCAGCAGACTTGCGCCTCGCTTCCGCAGAGTGACGTGCTCTTTCATCTAAAAAATAGCAAGCAAGGATAACGTACGAGTTGCTCCCTGATAACACAGCCAATAGCAGTGCATGTGGCGCAGATGGCGAAGGCGCCAACCTCGCGAGCCGACATGCACCTATTGATTGTAGGCTTAGTTGAAACCCCTGTGAACCAACCGAAGATAACTGAGTCGGCACTGTATCTGATAGGAAGGGTAAGACAACAGCTTGTACAGCAAATGCTCAGAGCAAGTTGCCGTGTAGCATGCGTTCAAAACCATTGCACGACACCATGTGAAGTAGAATGTGTGGCGCTACCCAAGGCTTTGCTTCGGCCGATCGATATCTCCATCTGACTCAGCCTTACAACGAAAGGTTTTCAACTCAAGGTGAGCTTTTGCGGGCTGTTTTGACAGGATATAGGGCCGTGTCAGCGGAGTCTAGAATTACAGTTAGTTTTCGCTGAACGATTTTTTAAAGACCTGGATGGGATTCACCAATGACTTGCATAACTTTAACAGAGAATTCGGAGCGGAGAACTCAGATAACGCGGCTTATCAAGCAATAAACGATAAATCGCATTATCTGAGTTTTTCGCTGTGAATTCCCTGTTAAAGGTATTTAAGTCGTTGATGAATCTGACCTCTGAAAAAGATGTGTGAAAACATGTGCGCAAACCCTCATCAACCCTTATGACACCCCACGAGATGTACCTCGGCGGCTCAATTGGTAGGAGTGCAGACCCATAGGAGCACACCAGAGGGGTTTTAGGTTCGAGTCCGCGTACTGCAAGTATAATACTTTTGCACATATTAGTTTGTTATTATTAGGCTTTCTCATGATCACAGGAGTTAATTTTAGACCATCAATGCTTACAACAAACCAAGGCTGTCTATTTGCGACTTCATATCTGCTAGTTTTTCAACGATGCCTGTCTGCACCATATCATTTCTCTGGGAATGAAAAGTCCTGTCTTGCTCTTCCCTTTTTGCCTACAGCTATGGCACAAAACTATGAAACAAGTAAAACACAAGCGCTTGTCACACCAAGAGCATCCTACAAAAGCCAGTGAGGAACGGGGAAGTGGTCATTCCTTGACAGGTCTTCTCCCTGTCAAGGAATGACCACTTCTTCTTCGTTGAACGCGTAATCCGGGTTTATAGAGAAGGGTCCTGGGTGAACAACTACTTAACCAACTGCCACCCGCGAAAAAAACTAGCGCATATGAAGGCGCAAATAGACAGCCTTGGTTTGTTCTAAGGATTTATGGTCTATAATTGACTCCTGTGATCATGAGAATATGTAATAACAATAAAATAGTATGTGCAAAAACAATGGCAGCGCGCGGACGCGAACTCAAAGGCACGCCAATATGCCTCTGTGAGGCGGTCCTACCGGCTGCGCCACCGGGGCACATATCGCGAGGTGTCGTAGAGGTTGATGAATGTTGCGTACACGTTTTTACACCTCTTTTTCCGGTCTTTAAGAAAGCGCTCAGCAAAAACTAACTGTAACTCTGGACTCTGCTCATACGGCTCTACGTCTCGTCAAAATGGAATCGCAGAAGCACACCTTGAGTTGGGGACCTTTCCTTGTTAGGCCCGTTTATACTTTCGACGCCGAGCGACGCGATACTATTATTATAATATCAAATATTTATTAATAAATAATACTCAATAAACATGCCATCTCATCCCTTGGCATCGCAACTATAAACGGGGAATCATGGAACTATAAATCATGTCTCCTTCCAGGCAATGTTTCAGAATCCTCTCGAATATTTTTTCCTGATTTTCTTCCATCTTCCATATTAATCATTGCCGGTTTCAGATGGCAAATGAGTCAGCAGAAACCTGCCATCGTTATGTCGACGATCATCCGGATCTTACGAACGAGCCGATCATCATGGTCATTTTCGCAGTGCTTTACGTGCACATCTTCATCCTCGGCATTCTCGGAAACGTGGCAGTGCTGTGAGTGTTTTCTATTTGGTAAAACTTCAGCACTAACTGCTACGTATCTTTGAACTCGGCTGCTGCAGATATAGCGTCGATGCTGTCGCCTTGATAAAAAGCAGAACTTTGTATGGGTCGTCAATTGTCCTCAGATCTCGACGAATTTCTATTTGCAGCAATCCTTTTTCACGGTCAATTCAGTGCTTTCCAGCATGACCATTGTATTGAAAGGAATATTACTGAGCATCCCAGTTCAATTCGGTAAGAAGCATATTGCTTCGTGGAAACGCAAGGGCTCTGCAAACTCCCAGGTGCTCCTGCTCCTGCTTCTCGGTCAACTTACGTTTTGTCAAACTTTAGACAACGGAAAATGACTCGGATAACAGAGGATGCAAAAAACTGTCTTGAGGTGTACGGTATATTTCTTTCTTTTCCCATCTTCAGTGGAGAAGAGGAAGTTATTGGCAGTTGTTATGCAACTGCTCCTCGTATCAAATTTGGAAGCTGAACTGTAGTACAGAGCTGAACTGTACCTTACCGACGATACAAGCCACAAAGAAGCAGTGGCAGAGAAGACGACTATCTTACTTCTTTTCAGATACCTCACCTTGAAGAATCGCCACCTGCAGTCCGTTCAGAACATCTTCATCTTGAACCTGGCGGCCAGCGATGTACTAATGTGCCTAACCTCCTTGCCGATCACACCGATCACCAACGTCTACAAGACGTGGTTCTTCGCATCGCCCGTCTGTAAGCTGATTCCACTAGTCCAGGTTAGTAGAGAGTCTGCTTTTCTGCGCATTAAATTTTCTTTTCGTGCACAAATGAGCACGTTGTTGTCGTAAAACATGTTGCAATAAAATATAAAAACTAAAATAAAATAAAATAGTCTGCGATATTTTTGAGGTCTCCTAAATATTACGTTGATGATCGGAGCAAAAAATTTCACATTTCTATCTATGTTCTAACTATGGAATGTTCCGCCTTTGTTTGCGCTTTTTACCCTTCGACTGGGTAGGCGGCTCTGGTACTTGCTATGTAAAGAAAAACATGCAGTTTTAAAAACATACATATAAAACATGGACGAATGGAAGAATGGACGAATAACAAAGTGGTGTCTTGCCTTTCTCCATGTTCCCAACTGTTAAGCTAGAACCATAACGGCGTTTTTGTTAAATTCCCATTAATATTAGCGCTATGTAATTAAACTGCTCCTGAATTCATCCTTAGAACGCTAGACCAACAGCTCTGCCCGGGATGACCCCATGGGTTGGAGCCCTGATCTCATGCACCATTATTAATTGACCAAAGGTTCGTTTCGCACCTGATCCAGCTAAGCCTTCCACCCTTCATAGGTGATGAACTGACGCTAGGCGAATCACACTCATGCAGACTGGAGTAGGCTAAATACTATGCTACTATGAAGACATACCACAGAAATAGAATGCTCGGCGCATCCCTAGAGCGGGTTAAAGCCATCCTTTATCAGTCTCCATGTCCTCTCATCTCGACACCTCGGCATCTAATGTCTGGGTGCTGTTTACTTTTGTGTCAAGGAGATTGTACGGAAGTTTTTGTTTTAGGCCTTATCTTGAGCAGCGCAGGTGAAGCATTTAGTGCACAAATTAACAACTACGAGCCATCTTTGGCCTCTGAAGACAACTGAACAGTTGAAATATCAGGCCTTCAGGCTTAACTAGATACTTCCACCTAACATCCTCGTTTTCACAGAAATACACATCACCACGCTTCATCAATGAAGCGATGGTTCTACGAACTCACGGTTTGCCCTTTGTGAGGACAAACTGGTGCGTTCACTTCAAGCCGCCCACTGCCACGGATCAATGTTTACAAATACTTATTTCATAGAAACCTTCACTGTGGTTGGAGCGAAACGTCTTTGGCCTTCGTTGCCAACTGTTTCCGTCAACCACATCACCGCTGCGGTCTATTAAGCTGTTCACTCAGCCTCTCAATACACGAAGTTCCACAAATAGTAGGAAACATTTTTCCACGGATGTGCACCCCACATTTAAGACTTTGTAGCTTATATTCACAAAAAAGTTGCGTTCGAACTTACGTTAAACAATCACACACCAAATCTTCGCAAAATGGAGCCTTTTGAAGTATGACGATTATCCGCTCCCTCATCCTGAATGTGCCAGCTATCTCTTGAATATGTCAGTTTTTTTCAAAAACTCATCGGAGCGCCAGATCATCGAGCTTCCTCTCTTGGGACCGTCCTTGCAATTTTGGAGCTACCCAAAATTTTGCGTGGTATCTATTCTGCATCTATAAGAGGTCTGATGTATGAAAGGAGAAAACCGTCTACCTATCTGTTCTGCATCAACCGCTTTTATGTTCTGGACATCGTGGAAGATTATGACGGCGATGGAGGAAGGCAAAATGATCCTTCTATCCGTATATAACAGATAATAGGGAATGGGCAACATGGTAACAAGCAGCACTGCATTGGTACGACGTCTCTGAGCTCTCTGAGCTTCCCAAGCAGCTGTACCCAGAATTGCTCAGTTTCTGAACCGGATCTACGTACATATGGTCGTTTGAACTCCAGATTAGTACTGAACCGGGGGAGTGCATCTAACCTACGTGTTCAGCTTGGAGCTAGCTCCCACATGCATCCCAACAAACACAAAGTGTCACAAATTGTCTGATTATGCTGTCAGTTCCCAGGCACCGTTTCGCGTTACCTTGAAAACTATCCGAATTGTAATTGGAAATTGTCTAGTAAAATATTAATAGCTGTGGAAATTCTATAAGAAAGGAGGCAAAAGCCGTCTTTTATCAATCCCTTATGGAACGAACTACGTTCTTTACATAATTCTACATTTTAAAGACTTTCCAAGGCAAATTCGACTTTTTGGGATCTGTATGCGGCCTGAACAATGAGTTCAGCTCATCACCCGATGAATTCTTCGACGTCCGCTACTCCCTAACGGGCGTGGTGCCGCATAGCCAAATACGATACAAAGAAGGTTGAGTAGGTCCGGCTGCAAATTGACCTAGAAATTAACCCTTAGTACGCCAGAGATCGGCTTTTCAAGTCGTGTGCCTCTACGGCGCTTTTATTTATATTTTGAAAACACTTCTTCCTGTTCCTGTTTTCATTCTATATCCTTTTTTCCAGGGAGCGTCAGTGTTCGTCTCAACGTTCTCGCTCTCCGCGATCGCCCTGGATCGGTGAGGACTGTGTAATGTATTCTCTTTGACCGCTTTCTCATCTCCATTCTAAAGTACCTTCAATTTTGTGCAATGTTCAGGACGGAACGGTTTCAGCGTGTGTATAATTTCGCCATTCCATTTCAAATTTTATCTTTTCCAAAACTACTCGGGCCTTTTTCATGTAGTTTGTTCATCACTATAGGCCTTAAAGCCGTCTGTGAAATGCTGGTTCTCAGCTAAACAAAAGATTGTCTGTAGCTACGTTCACCGTGCCGGCATAGCATCTTTTCAAAGTTGCATATGGTGGCTGGCGCGCACTCATTCGTGTAAAGTTGAAGATGAAACTAAAATTTCAGAAGGCTTTTGATGTCATCACCTACGCTCTAGTCTTGTAACGTTTTTAACTGTTTGAGAAGTACTTTTTACTGAACTGTCTTGTAACACCTTTGTATTATTCAGAAGGAAAAAGAATACAAAAGCGAAATTTTCCGAATCCAGAGAAGAAAATTGAAAAAAAATTATTAAAAGTTGAAGACTACTAAGGTCTTAATAAGGGTGTAACACTCTTCTCCTCCACTACTTATTTTTTCGGATAGAATGGAGCCACGACATAGGAGTGCGCTATTGCCCTGCAATTCGCAAGATTGCGGAGGTTCTTAATGATAGTCGTCTGCCAAATGACAAGAAGGTGGAACTATTTCTCCCATGGATATTTCTGCCCATAAACGCTTTATTCCCCAATAATTGGACTTCCCGATCCATAACAGTTGCACGTTATTGTCTAGCAGTAGCGGCGTGTGTCAGCTGGCTATTCCTTTGCGAGTTTATGAGCAGCTCTCAGCAGTTTGATAGGATTTTTTGGCTTAACTGTCAACCTCTGAGGTCACTTCACGGGTTCCCAAGTAATTATGAGCCCACAGAGCTCCTGCTTTAGAGAAGACAATGAAGGTCATAAGTATACATAGACTATGGCCAACTCAGGAAGTGTCCGAAGGGCGTGTGGGTGGAAGATCTGAATGGTACGGGAGCATCTTCCGATCACGTGGTTGAAGTGAATGGATGAATTAAGAAAGAGCTACACTTCTAAATTAGGAAAGAGCTACACTTCTAAACACATTAAAGGAAAATTTGATGTGAGCACGCTGGAGATGCTTAACATTGTGTAAGAGCGACAGAATTGGGCATTTAAGGAAGCGGTGTGCTTCACATTGCAGGTGGGGTGGAAGAACTGTGCAGCTTGAGAGCAGGACAAGAGCCTAATATTTCTAAAAAAGGATTATTTCTTTTAAAAAATCTAAAGGATAAAAAGTATAAAAAATGGCGTTACTCAGTCTCTTTTCGGATGCGTTCTGGCACCTACTCCGTCTGTGTTACATACGCCGCAAAAAAAATGTCTACAAAAGTCTTTCAAAAAACTCAAACATAGGATTTGTAGCAAGATTTTGATTACTAATAAACGACTGTTCATACCTTTATGGTGACGGGTCTCCAAGCCTTTTTAAAGATGAGGGATGGAAGCCAAAGCAAAGACACAGAAGCATAAAGGGTATGTACAGTATGTAGCTGAAGACTGTCCTAATTTATTCTCCTATTTGTTGGGTTTGAGATTTGTGAACAATCAGCTTAGAATTTTCGATATCAATGCATGTCACACTACTGCCATTGCGTCAGTACGGAAAATACTATCCACACGTGGATACCCAGTATTCCGTTTATCATGATCGTCGTGATGTTTGAGGTGTTATTTGTGCTCATGGCTCACTTCCGATTGAGCACTACCCTGAGTGCTTCCGCTTTGCCTCCTACTATTTACGCGGTTATCAGGAACTAGCCTTGATAAGTCCGTAGACCCTCTTTAAACATGCTAACCATAAACAGGACGAAGTAGGGTGACCAGGAGAGTGGACTGTATTGTGTTTTAGCTACAACCTTGTCGTTCGGCCACATCGGCATCCACTAAGGTCGAGAGGAGCGTCGGTGGTCGCACTTCTGCTGTGGATCATCTCCGCTCTGGTCTGCATGCCCTACGGGTGGTACATGGATGTGGTTCGCATAAATGGATTATGTGGAGAGGTGCGTTCTCTAATCGAGCTTCACCGACCATTAGACTTCCGGCAGTCTCTAATGTGTCAGTTCAGCGTTGAGAATTTAGTTCTGCACCGAGAAATGGCCTCTCCCCGAGGTGCGCAAGGGCTACGCGTTGATGGTGCTCGTCATGCAGTTCATCCTTCCGTTCGCTACTATGGCCGTCTGCTACTATACCATTTTCGCTCGTTTGCGTGAAAGGTGAGAAAGTCGTGTTAATATTCTGCAGACTTCTCCGGACCTTCCATAACTACCTTTCATGTAGGACGGAGACAAAACTGAAGAAACTGACGGAGAGGTCGCAGTTGCTCGAAAGTGCCGCCGGAAATCAGTCGCCGTCTTCGAAAACGGTGAGTATTTGAGATCGTAAACTACCATTTCCTTGACTATTATGCTTGTCACTCACTTTAGAACATTGGCCAAAAGAACGCTCGCAAGGTCAAAATCCTGACACTGCTTGTAATTTTTATCACGGAAGAAAATAGTGCAACTTTATTCGTGCAAACTGTCTTATTTTTGAATTTATTTACTGTTTTTAGTAGAAGATGTTTCCTAGATACTTTAGGCTTAATTTTTAACCCAAGTAATAGACTTAGACTTGAGGAAACTTTAAAGTAAGTGTTTACTGTCAAAAGCGTTAAGCGAAGTAGATTTCTTGGCTATTCGATAAAACTTGGACTGATGATAATGAGATGCTGTTCACGTAAGGATGAGTTTACATTTTTTTGATAAATTAAAAGCCTCCCAATGAGGTATCTCATATGTAGTGTGTCCCGAAAATTGTTTTTTATGTATATTTCAATATTCATAAGTAGCTTCATCCTCTTACAACAAACAGCTTTTTGAAGAGTTCAAATACGAGGTTATTTTTTGCGTTTTGAAAGGTACGTTCTGACTGCTACGAAGCGCACAGTGATATGCTTTCTGCACTTGCTGCAATTTTTGATGGATTCGCAGAGCCCGTTACCTCCTCCATTTAAAAATTGAACTGAACCTAACGTTCCAAGGCACCGCAGAAAATTGGCCCTCAACCGGACGCCTCGAATTGTGGTGTTGTGGATTCCTAGAATACAACTTATTGAACGCATTCTTGACGACTACTAGACGTGGCAGCTTTTTTCTTCAGTTTCCTTCCACTCTGACTATTTCTCACGGAAGCCGCACATCTTATCACAAGAGACTGTTTCTTAAATCAAGAAAAAGTGCACACATCCCAACATCCCTAAATGGTTTGGCACCCGAGCATTTTTTGCAAACCGCTGCACCACATTCTCGTGCATCCAATAGTTCCTCAATGCAAATTTCCTCTTCTCGAAGTGTTGACTTGCATCTGCATATGCACGCTTCGAAAATAAATAAAGGAAGTTAACTTTTCCTGCTTTGACCATTTGCAGGTAGCGGCAACGTGTAGTGGAGGGCAGGGAACGTAGGTGCGATTGAAGCATTTGCACTCATCCGAAAAATGATAATTTTGCAGATTTAAACTTGTTTCATGCCAAGCATCGCCTCTTGGAAATAAAATAAGACGAAGAATCAGCGCGGCGACTAACTCTTATCCCCAAATTGAATCCCTACCTGCATCTCAATTTCAATGAAATCTCTTAGGCGATCTAAGTTGGCTTTTCAGCAGAGAAAAACTTACAAGAACATGCAATTCTCCATTTCACAACACTATGCGGTTAGTATTCCCTCTATCATTTAAGTAAGCATCGCGACATCCTGCACGAACCCATGGATCAGTCTCTACATGCGGGACGTCAGGAAATTCTCGTCTTCTTCTAGATTGACGACGTCCTCCATCCTATGATATTAATCACGAGTATGAATTTAGAATGCTACAGATGAAATATTGGGTCATGCTCTTATAGAACAGTCGTATCTTCACAACATCCCAGCTAATAGGATCTTAGATAAGGAAAATATTTGAATATTAGGATCTATTAGGACACAGAAAAACGTAAGGGTTTCCAATTCTCCGCTTTGTAACGCAGCTTCATCTTGCTTAATTCTAACTTCAGAAAGAACGATTGTCTATCCCTTCTTACAAAACAATACTATGTTTAACCTCTTTGCCACTGCTGCGAGTATGCATACCTATTCTAATTTTCTGAATATCGTATATCTTGTGCTCCTCTTCTTTCACATCTTTCTAACAAACTCTGGTGTTTCTCTATATCCTAATTTTATAATAAGCTAATATTTACTTATTTGCGTTTGATTGTTGTTCATCGCATCCAACATCAACAGGAGTTCAGGTTAGTCTGTAGCAGCAGCTCCATCTTCTTGCACCTCCCTTACCAATGAGCACATATGGAAGGATACTGCACCTGTTTTGTTTTCGTCTATGGGCCCGCGTGAAACGAAAACCAAACTAATTCTTTGTTTTCCATTCTCTTACAGTTAAAGTGGCTATCATATTTATATCGCTTTACTCTTTTATATTTTCTCAGGGAATCTGAAAGGAGGAAATTGCAGCCGTTTCCCCGTCATTTTTCTATCGTCCACCGTAATAGTGCCATTTTCAAGCGCTTTAACATACAATGACTGTTCCTAGAAGCCAGATGTGGAAGCAGTGGGACACATTCCCAATTGTCTGTTTTCTAGGAGAATGGAAGCCACCCGATCACGTTTGAAGAGCAACAACGCCTGTGCGTGCTGGCATCTCAAAGACGAACGACTTCAATACTGGCTTCCATGGTGCGTTCGTTTTTTGGAGAGTAGTAGCTCAAAGCGAGCAGTTAGCTTTTGGACCAGAAACTCCGTCGTGAAGGACACAAAGGGTTTAGGGTTCCGCAATGCGTGGAGCATGCTTTTGCTTCTAACTCGTTCCCTATGAGCTTCAAATGTCTGATTTCGATGCTTCTTCCAGGCATCCTTACCCGTTTATTTTTTGGCGATATGCGGGCTAAGGAGTGAGCTAAGAGACACTGGCATGTGAAGCGACTTCTGATCTAATAAGGAATTTCAGAATGAATTCCCATTTTCTGTGCTATGTGCTGAAGATTTTCTTGTCCTTTGTACCAGTGTGAAGGAGCACTTCAGGTGCTGCTGTTCGGTTTCACGTGGCTTCCGCACAACCTCTACACCATGATCATCGAGTACGACGAGGCATTCTTCCACAACGGCGAGAGCGACAACACCTACATCGTCTCGATGATCGCCCACCTGTGAGTTACGGTTTCACACCAAACCCATTCGCGTTGCGCCGCGTGACCGTCCGTCATTCCGACACCCTTTTTAGGGGCAGGGGTGAGGCATCACACGCGAACAATATCGGCCCATAATATTAGGTTGGAAAAAAAGTCTCTTCACACTTCGAATTTTTTTTTACCCTTCCCCTTGTAAACGCACTAGCCAATGTTGATTGCTGATTTCGTAATCCTATCACACTTGTCTACTGTTCGCACGCGGAAACAGGTTAAGACTCTTCTTGTAATTCGTTATCCATCCAATCTTCCGAACTCATTGCCAGATCTACCTCATGGTCATTTTCAGCACGGCATTCTTCATGAGTTCATTAAGGAATCCACAGCACGTCAGGCAGCAGACCAAATTGACCATATATATGGCTTGGGATCTACTACTCATCGCGCCTGTTATGAGTGGTTCGGAAAGTATTTAAAGGGAGATTATTCACTGAGGGCAAAGCATGGTCAGGAAGGCCAACTGAATAGGACGACACTGAATTACTCCACCTTCTTCGTACCGATAGTTGGCAGACGACACGTCAGCTGGCAGAGAAGCTCGAAGTGTCTCATAGGATAGTAGGAATCCATCTGAAGAATCTTGGCTTTCATGGAAATTTGGAGCTTGGATTCCACATGCCCTGTCAGACACTCAGAAAGGTCGACTGCTCTCCATCGCTGCTTCTCTTCTGTCCAGATAAGGAAGAAAATCGTTTCTTCCGCAGATTGTGACAGGCGAAGAGTCCTGGGTTCTGTGTGCCAACTTCCGAGGAAAAGGCAATGGGTAC
>OX375865.1:80146604-80338636 GCA_947359475.1 Heligmosomoides polygyrus bakeri | reverse complement strand
CGTCGCTCTAGCTCACGGCGTCTTCTGCTGCGGAAGAAAACAACCTGCGTGACGCCTTCGAAGCCAGTCTAACCACTCGAGGGTTGGAAAAGGGGATTGGATGTTCTCAAAGCACTGTCAGCTAGAGATCTTGCGGAGCCGCAGTTTTGTCGTGTTGGGTACTACCACACGACCTCTGGGACGCGGATAAGGCATGTCGAGTCAGTATTTTCAAGTCACTGTCGCTTCGTCTGCACAGAAAAATGGCGGCTATCACGAGGAGAACTGGATAAAAAGCATCCGAAGGCTCAACTATACGAAAACAACGTCCCTTAGTGTTGCTGGTTGGAGTCAGAAAGAATGCTCCACTGTTACTTGGCCTCAGACGTAATAAGTCAGCAGCGCCCAGAATGGGCACATGCCTACCTCCTGCACGACAACACGTGTTCTCTGAGGAACTAGGCTGGGAAGTTCTAGCCCACGGACAGTACTCTCCAGACATGGCTGATGTTACTGAGCGTCATTCATATGTTTGGTTTACTCAAATCTAACAGCCCGATTCAAGGAGTATGAGTGATAGAAAGCAAGACTTACCGTGCTTCACCAAGGGAACTTTGACATGCCCGCGTCTACGCGCCGATTTCGAATCGCCATTTGGAGTCTAAAAATAGGTTGTTTCACATCAAAGGAAGCAGAGACCAAGATAGTCTACCTCAGCTCATCTGTTTATACCGTTTACGGCTAATTTTTAGAAACATAAAATAAATTAAGAATCCTATATCACATGGGTTCGCACCGCTTGATAAGTAAAAACAACTCCCTACTCTCCGATCCTTGATGTACCTTTATTTCTCTTTTGTTACTATACAAGTTCACGCTATTCGCGCTTACACAGTTCAACCGCTGAGAGAAAGCAACTCGCAATACTTACACAAAAACACCTAGATAAAATGCAAAATGACAACACGGGAAACAAGAGAGTCTCGAAAAGACTAAAAGTCATTTGGCAGCCGATAAAGCAAAGCAATTCCCATATAGATCTTCAACTGCTCCACAGTCACTACCCAATCTGAAGATTTCTGGCGAAATCTATGGGACGGAGTATTTCTTTCACGACTGCAGAGGTCGAGAAAAGAAAAAAAAACTTTCTTTTTCTTCGCAAAAACTGCGCCCATGGTGTTTAGGGGCGCTGAACACAAGTCTGACATCCGTCTCTGAAATTTCGGCAGATTCTGGCAGGTCACACAGGTACGGGTGACTGATGTTGTCGAGATAAAGGTCACCGATTCCGCCCAAACTTCGTCTATGGGGTTATTTGGTATACTGATCACGAATCTGACATCCTTTTTGGTATTACGCTGCGTATTGGATGATCAGCACCCCAAATAACCTCAAAGATGAAGTTTGGTCGAAACTGGTGATCATGACTACCACACTCACCACACCTATTGTACTATCCGTCACACCAAAGATGTCATATTCGTGATCATCAAGCCAAGCAACCCGCTGGCGAAGTTTGGGCGATATTTTTGCGACCTTTAGAGTCGTCAAAGTACAATAATACTGGACAGTCTTTCCTCCAAGAATTATTTTGATACAAATAAAGTATAACACTTTCCAGCCATACCTTCAGAAATAACAATAAAAACATGAATGGCATGGTCAATTTCGACATATTTATCTAACTAGTGTTTAGGTATTTAATTTGCTGCTTGTTACTTCACAAACTTACTTAACACATGCTTCGGCTTTTAAAAATCTGATGGTATTTTGCATCTGACACAAGGTACTTCAAAAGCGAGGAAAGTAACTAGAAGTAGAATGACCCAACATTCCGTGGCATAAAAGTAGCTGCCAACCAGCACCCACATTGCACTGCTGACAAGAAAACTGTGCTTGATCCACCTCATATGTAATGCTTTCATGCCGTTTAAAAGAAATAGCATTCTCTCAGAAGCTGCTCATCCTTTGCAAGAACATGAAACATTGTACACCAAATGGGCCCCATTCATCTAATTAGGCTGAAAGCACAAGCCACTTATAACATAAGGATACAAGGATAAAGGACGACAATACTCAAGCCCTTTTGGGATGCGCCACGCATTCCACTTCTACGGGATGTTGTAAAACCTGCCAGTACGACGAATGCACTGCATCCACACCTTAGCCCTCCAATAAATGGGCTAATAATGAAGATCACTCTGAAAGGGGTCTACTTCGTTTTGCACCTTAGTTTTCCAAATTTCCACACAATGAAAGAAAAATAAGAATAGAAATCAGTTATTATAATGAAAAACTGTTCAACTCACCTTGACTGGAAGTTTCGTTTCGTTCCTCACGATTGATGGATCTCTAAAATTTCTTAAAATTTTAAACAATTTGTTGAGATTATTAACTACATGAAAAACTTAAGGTCACGTTCTCTATGTGTGAACTTACAAAAGAGTTCTGACGTCTAAAAACCTTATATGTATGTAAATTACTACGCCGTGGATGAATGAGCAAACGGAAGCTTCTACGAACCTAACGAACCCCTTCGCACTCGCTTCTTTCCGTTCTTTGTGGAATGCCGCTATTGCGTCTGGGCAGTCCTGCAAATGGCTGAAGTTTTTTGTGATGTCACACTTGGCTTGGCCAATAATAAAGACGAACAGCACATTCGTAAGATTACTGTAAGACTGTAAGATTTTCGGCCCATTCAACTCGTAAAGGAAGAACGTATAGAATCCAATTTACGTTAATCCCTACTCGCGTGGAGAAACTATTGAGACAGTGACACCTGCCCAACTCATAGTGCTGGATATGCTGACATGGAGAGCCAGAACGCTACTTTCACCATGTTACAAGTCAGCTAATGATTCCTCCCTCCAACAAGCTTCCAGTTCCCCTAGGTGATATTCTAGAAAGGGAGTTTATCCTGCATATCTCCTACAAATAGCGGTAGCCACACCCCATCCGCAAAATACTTAACGTTAAATACTACTTCACAAGGCCCAACACTTGTAAAGGGATACACCCTTAGGATATAGGGTATATACTCTTAGAACACCTAAGAGATATATTCTTAGTCTGACTCTAGGCTGTATATCTAAAGTATCCAAGCCTAAGACGGACTGACTTCTACGTTTATAAAGCTCATGCGTGAATCTGCGCTTAGCTTCTTCATGCCGAAAGTTTTTGGACAAAAGAAGATATGGAGGTGAAAGTGTGGTCCCCTCTCTGGACGTGCACCTTCTCCAAAAATGGTAATGGAATCGCTTGGACACGTTCTCAAGCTTCTCATGCCCAACAGGTCAAACGCTCACGTGTTGGAAGAAGAGGATAGTGGGTGGCGAGAGAAGAGACTAACACAGTGCTCGACGCCTTCCCATGTCGCATCGTCGATCCCATAGTCCTTCCAAAGAATGAGGTATTCTCGTCTACCATTGACTTTTCGAGTGTCCAGGATCTTGTCCACAATGTATGCAACTCTTTTCTCTTCTGAAAACTTAAGAATCATAAAAGGTGATGAGTGAACTGACCTACAATTCAAAAATAAGTGTTGACGGCAACACTGGCACACAATTATCGTAAAGAACCAGATGAGTGAGCGATTCGGCTAAACAAAGTGGGTTCCGTCC
The DNA here is from genome assembly GCA_947359475.1 of Heligmosomoides polygyrus bakeri. Lineage (NCBI taxonomy): Eukaryota > Metazoa > Nematoda > Chromadorea > Rhabditida > Heligmosomidae > Heligmosomoides > Heligmosomoides polygyrus. The sequence continues at coordinate 80,335,037 of OX375865.1, read as the reverse complement.
AAAAGGATGAGCATGGGACTCAATAACAGACAAACATCCACTCGGATGCACGTCTACAGCTTAACAGCTTCAATTCGGAGTGCAGAGGCCTAGGTGAACATGCATCCGCAAAACAAAGCACAACCATGCAAAGCTTTTGTCCCCTAATCCTGATAATTGATCGAATGGGTGCGCAAAACAGCTTTCCCATAACTGATGGGAAATAGTGAAAAGAAAAAACACGGCAGAATGAAAAAAAACCTGGAAGAAATCCGGAAAAAAATCTGCCCCCAGCAGTTGACGCACACTCGTCTGGTCAGGGGACACCTCAGGATAAGAGTGAGCGTGCTGATCCGAAGGTGTAGGAGGTGATTTATTGATTTTTACGAGAATGTCAGGTGGAACCCCCCTCCCTTCTTTCCCTAGCAGGCTTCCACCGTGCTAAATTCTCCAACGAAATAGTCAACGGAAAATTACCTGTTTTAGGCAGCGGGGTCATTCCAGGGAAGGCGAAGGTCTGGTACAGATACCTATAAGCACGATATCTCACCGTCGTAATTACATCCTCGCAGTCCCGAATTACGCATAGGAAATGAGTGTTCAATGAAGCTTCAAGAGTGACAGCGTAACAGTATCTTGGTTACACAAGCGAAAAGATCGATCGGAGCTGAAACCAAAACGGGTTGTCAATTACGCTTCGTAGAGGGAGAGCAGCACCCAAAGGCCCGTCTATACTTGGCAACGCGAGATGAGCGACAATTACGCTGCGATCGCGAGCTATGAGAAAGCATTTGAGCACATGCGCTCGCAACAGCAGACAGACGTCACAGCGCATAACCTTCGTAACAACACATGCCTATACGGCTTTGCACTGCAAAGCCGTATAGGCATGTGTGGTTATGAAGGTGTTCGCTCTCAATTCGAATGAATTCAAACTCTTAGGAACAAAGCAACTCCATAGAATTAGATGTTGTTCATCAACAGTGTGAACACTTAATATGGTAATGGTATTCTAGTCTCCGAGATGGAACAGGGAGCAACACTCTACCTGCTAATCTGCTGTATATTTATTGTTATGTATAATGTTAGTGTGATTATTTCGTTTAAAGTTTTATAAGCACATCCCGAATATGTTTCAGATCTTGGTCCATTCTAACATGTTTTCACCCTTCTCCCCCCAACTAGGAATCCAGTTTTAGACATTTACTCGACCGATTATCGGGAATAGAAGACAAGGTCATCATTGTTGAATTGTATACTGCATGCTTTTCTATGCCGGGCGACAGCGGCTCCTGTCGCAAACTAGGAACAGGCTCTGACGCCAGCTTCACAGCTTAAATATGACCAATTTTCGCAACCAAGAAACCAACCTATCCTCTTACTATGAATTACAAACTACTCGCAAAGCACAAACCGGCCAGAAAGCAAAAGTGGGAGGGTAATATCGGATACTAGATCGCTATGTTAGCAGATGACTTCCCTATATCAAAGGGTCCGAGTACGAGCTGCGAGAGGGTATGGAGGATAAAATGGAGAAATCAGCTCAATTCCTGGTTGATAATGGGATCTCTCGTGAAAACTTATTAAGCGAGATTTCACTTCTTCGGCATGGTATTGCAATGAGACAAAGTGGGTTAGTGTGCTTAGGAACAAACAGAAATGCGGAAGAGGATGCGGTGGCCTGATTCTCTTTCGCGGTCCTGCTTGTTCCCTAGCACGAACGTTCTCTCTGGTCTACATACCAATTCAGACTTATTTGGATTGCTGGTGGCAAAAGATTAAGTGAAGAGAATGCAAAGAAGTCATACAGCGCAGGAGATGGGTCAAGGATCAAAGTGCCAATTTTATCGCAGGCTGCACTCCAGAAATTTGAACAAAGCGGGTATATTGATATTCAACTCCCCAGCTTCGCGAAAGCGAGGGCCACATCAAATAGGAAAGGACGATGAACCATGCCACGCCGGTTTTTCTTTGCCCGGTTAGGTGAATGAACATGCTGAGAGTAAATAAACATGCTAGGATGCGAAGGTACCAACAGTCATGAGGAGACTAAACGAAAAAATGATTTTAATAAAATGTGAAGCTGGAATCTGGATGAAAAAGCTGGCACAGATGACTCAGCAGCTGTAGCACTCATGTAGAACGATCAGCCATGCCATGCCAATGAGTGCGAATTCCATTACATTGTACCAATGCCATTAGACGGCCTGTCGTAAATTTGCGTGTGGCTGGTGCAGATTGCTGTCTGCGCCCTCCTAGATTGGAGATTGCGCGTCGGCGTCCACGTTGCCGACGGCGATCTTTATGTACGAATAGTCGCCGCGCCCGCGACGACGACTGCCGCGTGCGCGATGAGCTCCGCTGCGGTCGTGTGAGACTAGCACGATCCTGACGAACACTCCCCCGAATGGTTACCGTATCCTTTAGGATAAAGGATAAAGGACGGCGTTAGTCAATCCCTTCAGGGATGCGCCAGCGCATTCTACTTCTACGGGATGTCGTGGAGGCGACATGAATGGGTATTTGGCCATACAATGACTTGCGGTGGCCAGCTGATGAACAAGTCAGCGCTTTATCCTTTCCAGACAAGTCTGGTACCAATTCACCGACCCCGAAGGGATGGAAGGCTTGGTTAACCTGGGCGGAAAATCCGAACCAATAACCTGGTATCGGGTGCACGCGGCAGTCGCGCCTCCTCCGACTGCGCTACTCGCGCCCATACCGTATCCTTTAGGCGTCAGAAAATCGGATTCGTGCAATTACACACATTCGCTACCAGTGCTTCGGGTCTGTTCATACTTCGCGACAGCAGCGACAAGAGCGACAAGAGCGGCTGGAGCGACAACGCCGGCGCTCGAGTATGAATACTTTTCGGCGGCGCGCGCTCGGTTTTAATCGATATGCATATTTTGCACGGGCCACAAGTCGCTCTTGTCTCGAAGTATGAACAGGTCCTTTCGCGCCGAACACGTCTGCCAACGTGCCAAGGAGTTCAGTGACCGTGCCGATCACGTCGGCCAACGTGCCTCGGAGTTCAGTGGCCGTGCTCGTGTAGAAACCGCTTTCGTCCCCCAGGGGGAGTTCGCGGCTGGGTTCTGCGCTCTTCGAGCGCTAGGGAAGGGACTCCAGGGTGTGTGCCATCCAAGCTGCTTGTGTGGAAACTGCTTTCGTCGCTCAAGGGGAGTCCGCTGCTGGCGGGCAACGTGGGCGCCGACGCGCCATCTCTAAGCAGGACGGCGCTGACAACCGGTATACGGTAAGAATTTGGGGGTGCATTCGTCGGAATCGTTTCTCATCGTGTGAGCTGTGCCTCATTACTGCTGCACGAGGTTTGAGTTGTTGATATCCCCTCCTGCTGTTGCAAGAGCTGCGGGAAAACATCCTCAAGTTTAGAAATTGAATTCGAGTTGTAAAACTAAACAACGTTCTAATGCTCAATCTTATATGATACTTCTTCAGGGAAAGCTGAAAATATGACACACTATCGCAGTGAAACTGACCTTGTATACACTTCCCAACACTTGATGTGCAAGTTTTGATGCAGGTCTAGATACCACTGGCCGCTGAAGTCACCCAATTGCGACGTCTTCTGCCGCGCTCCCCGCGTCCGTGGCGACCATTCGTACATAATGTCCCGTGGCCCCACGTTTCCACGTCCGATTGGTATCTTGCGCGCCCGTGATGGCGCCGCCGACAAGCGGGTCGTGGTGCAGTGGAATGGCGTCGCTTCTGCGAGGGAGGTCGGGGGTTCGGTTCTCGTGCGTGGTGGCTTGCACTTGCATTTCAGGTGGACACTTGATGTTTGAGGGGCTTTGGCGTGTGAACAAATTTGAGGCGTTTCTTGCGCGTTTTTCCAGCCGTATGCGCTTCCCCGCTCGAAGAGCACAGAACCCAGCCGCGGACTCCCCTTGAGCGACGAAAGCAGTTCCCACACGAGCAGATTGGATGGCATACACCCTGGACTAGCTTCCCTAGCCAAATTATGGAGACAAGTGATGTGTGATGCTTCCCTTCGATTCGCCTAGGTTCAATTCGAAACTGAAACCCTCCTACGAAGTCGAATTCTGGACGCAAGCGATGTATGATGCTTCGTTTCATTCGTCTAGGTTCAATTCAAAACTAAAACCCTCTTAGGAAGTCGAATTCTGGACAAAAGTGATGTTTATAGCTCCGTCTTCATTCATCTAGGCTCAATTCGAAACTAAAACCCTCTTAGGAAGTCGAATTCTGGACACAAGCGATGTGTGTAGCTCCGTTTCCATTCATCTAGACTCATTTCGTAATCAACTGGACAAGTGAGTGATGAGGCTGAGGGAAGAAGAGACGACGGTGTGTGGTGCAATTGCATTGCATCACAAACCCAAATTTACGACAGGCCGTTTAATGGCATTGGTGCAATGTAATGGAATTCAATAAGTGCCACCTTGTCTTACGTGATGTGTCGTATGCAAATACAGAAATTGGAGCTTTTTTCTAATAGGGAGACCTCGAACTGGGGGTGATTAGATGCTTTCCATTCCGGAGTTTTCTCTTTGCCCGGTTCGGTGATTTCTTCCGCTGACGCGTAGCAGAGCACAGAACTGTAGCGCTCACCGGTAGCATTTGCCAGGAAAGGGTTTCCACCATTCATGGGACCTCATGTGGAGATCAGGGTCTCTAGGAACTCGGAATGCTGATTACGAAAAAGGGGGGGGGGGGCGGGTCAAATTGCAAAATGAAATTCCTCAACGAGTTCTGACCTGTCAAGTTCACTCGCCGATACACTTACAACCGGAAAAAAACCCGTCCGAGTTGTCCGGGGTGAAACGCGCACAGCCGCGCGATTCAAACATGCTTTTTATCAACCATGCAACGCCATTACTACAGGCTTTATACGTTGGAGCCAGGGATGAAGGACATTAAGGACGCTACGAGGCTCTATGGGATTTTCTGCCCATCAGGAGCCCCCCCCCCCCCGACCCTATTTGCGCCGGAGAAGCATGCAAGGAAATATCACTAGCTGCAACGACTGATTAGCAGAGGGATAGGCAACTCGGTCCCGTAACAATTTACCTGAAGTTCACTCCAAAACTACGGTGAATAACACGGACGGGTTTTTTTTTCGGTTGTAAGTTTATCAAACACTGTCAAGTTCGAGTTTACTATATGACAGTAGTGTGAAAGAGCTGTAGTGAAAGCGGTAAGTGGTGAGACATTAGAACATTAGACCGGTACAACTCCTAACGAACCAAAGCACTGTTAGGGGGTAAGAGGAGCGGTCAGTAGAAGAGGGAGAATGAAGAAGGGTGATAACATATAGTGATAGGGAATGGTATATAAAGACCGCTACCCCTAATAAAGTTGTTACACCCTCGGTGTTGTGTTCACTGAATCGTCTAACTGGCGATCAGGGAACTCACTAAGAAGACGAAGACCAGCAGCAGAAGCCGACGGAACAGTCCAGGACAAGGAAGGAAAGAAGACGAAGAAGGATCCAATGGACGTCAAACCGCCGGCAGCAGAAGTGACCCCAGGAATGCCTATGACGGCAGACCCCGTTGGCCTAGAGGCGTATCGGGGCCGCACCCCCGGACCTTACGTTCCGGGAACGTCATGGCGGACCTGGTGGAAACTATTCTGCAATTTTCTGGTGCTGAAAAGAGTCACGGAAGAAAAAGATAAGCGACTAATTTTTTTTTTTGCAAGAAGTAGGGAACGCCAGTTATGAACTTCTTGAGTCGTTATTGCAGGGCAAAGAGCTGGAAGAAGTGGAGTTGGCTGAGTTGAAGGCAGCCATGGAGAAGCATTTCCAGCCAAGGAAACTGGTTCTGGCGGAACGGTTCGGACTCATGACCAAGACGCAGAAACCAGGACAAGCCCTGCATGAATTTTATGCAGAGCTGCAGAAGGCAGCAAATGGATGTCGATTTGAAACCATCAAGGACCACAGGGACGCCATGGTGACGATGGTGTTTATAGGTGGGTTAGCTTCGATAGAGACCCGAAAAAGACTTTTAGAGAAGGAGGACTTAACCTCCAAAGGGGCCCTGGAGCAGGCGTAAGCCTACGAACGAGTAGGAGCGAATGCGCCGCACCTTAAAGACGGTCCACAACCGCAGCTGGGAGTAAACCAAGTGAAACCGAAGGACGGCTATAAGCGACAAGAACCCAGGAGACCACAAGTTCAGGATCGAAAGTTAAGGAAACCGGGCAAGGGCCCACCCCGGGAGAAAATTAAGTGCTGGGTTTGTGGCGCTCCGGGACACGCCGCTTATGAATGTGTTAGGAAGGGAAAAGCTTACTGTAAGGCATGTAAAAAGAAAGGGCATCTACAAGCAGCATGTCGGAGGATGACGAAGCCTTGGAATAAAGTCTCCCGCCAGGTGCACTGGTGTGTGGAGCCTCCTGATAGCTCCGACAGTGAAGAGGGCTTGGACGAGCAATGTGTGAATGTGGTCACGATGACCAGTAGTCCCCACTGTCGTAGAGCATGTCGGAGAATGCCCAAATATAAAGAAGGAAGGTACGCCTCCGATCATGACTACTCCAGAGACAGGAGACGAAGTCAAAGTGGAGTAGTAAACACATCATGTCATGATCGTAGAGTGGCGAACCTTATCGTCGTCGTCGACGATCCTAACCCCGTCATGTTATCGCCCCGCCCGTTACAGGCTGCGGAGGCGACCTCACTGTAGATAGAGTGCTCCTCCCCTGCTCACGAGAGCCCCAACTCGGCTCCATTCTCCTCTCCCCCTGCTCCTTCCCCTTCTACCTTCTCCCCCCTCACTATAGCCGCTGCTAGGCTACCGCTCTCCTATATATCTCTCGTACCACTTATCATATCGCCTGCCGTAATAAACGTAGTAGTTACTCTGTCTGCTCGTTCTCTTCCTCAAGAAGCCACTGAACCACCTCTTCTGGGACACTAAGTCCTAACCGCCTCTATCACCCTCTATATTTTGGTGCATCGGCCTAACAAGCCTAAGTCTCCCGTGCCAAAGTGTGACAGCTTTGGGACCTGGAGCATAAAGTCGATCGAATATAAGATCGCATTCTCTGAATCCAAGAGAATAAGTCGTCTCGTATTCATTACCTAGACGCAAACCATTCCATTACGGAATAAAATCTCCCGTACGCAGTACCTGGAGTAAAAGTCCTCTCGTATTCATTACTTAGAGGCAAATCATTCCATAGAGGAATAAAATCTCCCGTACAAAGTACCTGGAGTAACTTCTCTTAAATTCAAGAATAAAAGTAAAAGTCGCGAAAAATGGCGCTTTACTTCCACAAAACCCCTATTATGCTGAGCTCTAAAGCGCTCTTTGACTTAGTAGTCCTTTACAAAGGCTACTTATCTGTGGTGGAATACCCTACGCCAGATGAAGAAAACTATGAGAAATCTCGGTCTAGAATAGCTCTTTTGCTAAGTGCATTGAAACAGATTAGAGAAGGCAGACAAAATTTGCAAAACTTATACAACGAGGTAAGAGATGAGTATATAAATTGCAAGAACAAATCTGAGAAAAAAGATTTAATAGCAGAAATTGAGCAAATAGAGCAGGAATCTAAGGTCCACGTAGCCATTGCTGAAGCTAGTGACCTGATTTTCAAGTTAACAGCTAGGTATGATGAGTCACGAAGCGCTCGAGAAGGGATGGCCATCAAACTCGGCTACACCTCGCACAAAAATGACGAGACAAGGAATGATCTCAACTTGCAGATTGCTCATGAAGCAAATAATGAGCAACCCCATGCTAGCAATAGCAATCCTGAGCCGCATGCAAACACCATGCCAACAACTGCGCAAGTTCACACCGAGCAAAGGATGTTTCGCTCTATAAATCCTCCACAAGCATCTTTGCCTAAATTCTATGGCGAACCTGAAGAATTTGCAGAATACTGGGCAATTTTCGAGACCATGGTGCATAAAAGCGATAGGCTTGATCTTGTGGAGAAACTAATTCTTCTCAGAGAAAGCCTAGAGGGTAAGGCGAGAAGCTGTATCCAAGGGATCCAACCTTTACCAGAGAATTATAACTGGATGATCAAAACTCTCAAGGAAACTTATTGTGACTACTCCGCCAATAGATCTCAGATAGTCCATAAGCTGTTAAATATGACGCCAGCAAGTGATTTTGCCGATAGCTGTTTATCCTCATTTCAAGAAATTCAAGTTTTACTCAACCGTATGGTTTCAGCTGGTTATGATGTTCGTAATACCTGTGATCCCATGTGGTCGGAAACCATTTTAGCAAAGTTTCCGCGAGATGTTATCAAGCCAGTGTTGATACTTGGCCAAAATCAGCACAATCAAACTATAGAAAACCTTATGGGTCATCTCAAGAAAGAGATAGCGGCCAAGGCTTATGTCGAAAATAGGCTCGGTCACAAAACAAACAGCAGCATCTTTCCGCCGAAAAGAGAGCATATCAATGCGCGACCTCATAACAATGAAACTTGTTTGTTTTGTCAAAGTGATAGCCACTCGTCCTCGGCATGTAGGACATGTAGCGATAAAACCCGTCGAAAAATTCTGAGGGAGCAGAATAGATGTTGGAAATGTTTCTCAGACAATCACAACAGCTTTGAATGCCAACAGCTAGATTGTATACAGTGCGGGCAGCAGCACCACGCATCCTTATGTTCAAAATGGGGTTCCGGACCTTCAGTAAATCCTGAAAATTGGGACCATAGTCAGGAAAGTCGAAATGCCAATGCGACCTTTCCTTATAATACCAAAACGTACACGGAAGTTCAGCAATTTCCTGTGGTACAAAATGGAGACACCACGTCACAGCTGGTCCTAATGACAGCTGAAGGTAATATTTGGAACTACAGAAAAGAAACGTACCAGAAAGCGCTCTTTTTCTTCGATTCCGGAGCACAAAAAACGCTTATTGAAGAATCACTAGCCAAAGATCTCGGTCTACCCCGGGAATCCTCAGAATTTTGCACAATGTCCGGTATTGGAGGATACACGGAAAGATTCCAAAGCCACACTGTAAGTGTCAAATTGGGGACGGCATTCGGTGAGCAATTAGATCTGAAATTTCAGACAAGACCTATAATTACTAAAGGTTTTTCAAGTGTAAATCTTGCAACTTCAGACATCGAATTTTTGAAAGTGAACAATATTTGTCTCGCCAATCCGAAAATGCATGGGGAACACCAAATTCCACACGTTCTAGTCGGTTTGGACTATTTCCACGACTTAGTAATTAACCCCTCAAATGGTATAAAAACACCTACAGGGCTGCACATTTCGAACACGGTTTTCGGGCCTTCTATATACGGCAAAGGTAAAATCTCGCCGGAAAATTCAGTCAGCAAACTCAGCTATGGAATGACAGCTGTCTTTGAGACCAGAGAAAATAAAGCTGTTCAAAAATTGTTTGGTACGGGGCGGTTTCATAATTCTAATCGGAAACGTCAAACGCTCAACAGAACTGAGAACTATTCAATGCCACCGTCCAACGGTTATTCGTATAAAAGGAACAGGAAAGAAATAGGTAGCAGCCTAAAATTTACAAGCATTCCTGCAAAAGAGAACCCTGATTCACTAGAAAGTCACTCCAAAGCGTTTCGACAACTAGAATCGGCTCGCAAACAGCGATCCAGAAGACCACCACTACTGCTGCAAAAGCCTCATACTGAAACGAAGGAGGTCATAACAGAGAGGCAAAACTTATTAGCTAGAAGACATTGGTTATGTGATAGTAGAACCGTTATGCTCCCGTCTACTAAAGCAACAATTTCAAAGTACTACGAGAATAATAGAAACTTCAGTCATAAGCAACCAAAAAAAATAGCAAAAGCAATAATAGATGATATTCCTTGAAGCACATATGACCACAGAATTCAAGTTAAATTCACATACCCAGTAGAATGAGATGGCTGTAAATAATAGATCACGGTTATCACCTACATTAATCAATCCTTTGAGTATTACTGCTCTTAAGGGCGGCCGCCTTAATACGCCTTATAAGGCCTGGCCTAGACCACTAGCGGTCACAATCATTACTGACCCTTATTTTACCCGTAAGCAATGGCTAATTAAAAGGCGGACAACATCAATGAGAGGAAATGATGTAGCCTTTTTGGGGTGCGAGATGTGGAATTTGTGGTTTCGATCGCAGATTCTTGTTTTGCACCTGACCATGCCAAAATGGTCGTCATTTCCCCATCACCGTTCCTGCCGAAGCTCTTCATCTCCTATTCCTCTGGACGCCACTTCTTCCCTGGATCAACACCTCAACGTCAACAGCAGCACTCGAGCGACCACTAACTATGGGCAACATCATCGCCTTCGAAGATACCAACGCCGAGGGCATCAAGCTGCACTGCCGACATGTGATGATCTCCTGCTTATATATAATACGTTGTGTTGAAGGCCTCATGATCCTTTCTTCCTTTGGCCGGCGGAATATCGTCGTCGTCGACGATCCTAACCCCGTCATGTTATCGCCCCGCCCGTTACAGGCCGCGGAGGCGACCTCACTGTAGATAGAGTGCTCCTCCCCTGCTCACGAGAGCCCCAACTCGGCTCCATTCTCCTCTCCCCCTGCTCCTTCCCCTTCTACCTTCTCCCCCCTCACTATAGCCGCTGCTAGGCTACCGCTCTCCTATATATCTCTCGTACCACTTATCATATCGCCTGCCGTAATAAACGTAGTAGTTACTCTGTCTGCTCGTTCTCTTCCTCAAGAAGCCACTGAACCACCTCTTCTGGGACACTAAGTCCTAACCGCCTCTATCACCCTCTATAAACCTTACCTTAGAGCGGACCAGGACGAGAGTGGTCAGTGATGAGGGCATAGACGGATCCATGAATGAGAAGAGAATAACCGATCTGATGAAAAAGGAAGGTGACAAGGAAGTGCACGTTCTAGCGGCAGAACCTCCACGAATGCTTCAGATAATGATAAATGGTTATTGTATACCGTTTGAACTACATACTGGAGCATCTCTTTCAATAATTGACGAGAAGACGTGGAGCAAGTTGGGATGTCCGCGATTGCGTAAAGCAGAGGTGGCGGCAACTGCTTATAACAACAAACTGATAAAATTCCAGGGGAGGTTAACACTCCAAGTGTCATTTGCAGGCAAGACTGCCGAAATCGAACTTCATGTGTTTAAGGGCGCCACGCACTCGTTGTGCGGCAGAGATATGATACGTGCATTACAGATTGACTGTGGTCCGCACTACACCTGTGTCAATCAAATGCAAGAGATGAGCATGTTAGCTATTAAAAACGAAATCGTTCGAATTCTAGCGGAGAACAAAGAGTTGTTTCAGGGTGGCCTGGGAAAATGCAGGACAACTCAGGCAGAACTGAAGTTCAAAAGCGACGTAGCGTCACCCAAATTCTTTAGGGCCAGGCCGGTACCCATTGCACTAAGGTCAAAAGTTGAAGCAAAACTGGCAGAACTAGTGGACAATGGTACACTCAAACGAGTGGAGCATACGGAGTGGGCAACACCTCTGGTAGTAGTACCAAAGCCAGGAGGTAAAATTCGAATATGTGGCGATTATAAGGTCACCATAAATCCACAGTTAGACATCAATCAGTACCCACTACCGAAGCCTGACGATTTATTCCACATGTTGAATGGTGGAAAGAAGTTTTCAAAACTAGATCTGTCGGATGCCTATATGCAGGTGGAATTGCGAGAGGAACACCGTAAATATACAACGATAAACACTCATAAAGGCCTGTTCGAGTATACTAGGGTGCCGTTTGGAATCGCGTCGGCACCAGCGATATTCCAAAGGATAATGGAAACTACTCTAGCGGGCATTGAAGGGGTACTAGTCTACCTCGATGACATTACTGTGACAGGTCCAGATGATTTTACGCACTTACGGAGACTGGAAAAAGTGCTAAACAGATTAAGGGACGCTGGATTCAAGTTGAAACGAGAAAAGTGCGAGTTCCTCAAGCCAGAAATGGAATTCTTGGGACACGTTGTTAATGCTCAAGGAATCCGCCCTTCACCAAAAAGCTAAGGGCAATGATAAACATGCCAGAGCCAAAGAATCTAAAGGAAGTAGAATCATACCTAGGCATGGTGCAGTATTATGGGAAGTTCATTCCCCAACTTGCTACATTAGCAGCCCCACTGAATAGTTTGAGGAGAAAAAATGTACCATGGAAGTGGGGCGATGAACAGCGAAAAGCGTTTAGGGAGATCAAGAATAGGCTAACGTCGACCGAAACACTAGCGCATTATAACCCGGAAATTCCTGTCATGTTAGCGACAGATGCTTCAGAATACGGGCTAGGTGCGGTGTTGTATCATAAGTATAAAGATGGTAGTGAGAAAGTGATTGCATATGCTTCTCGGTCTCTTACGAAGGAAGAAAGGAACTATGCCCAAATAGAGAAAGAAGCATTAGGAATTGTGTATGGAGTGGAGAAATTTAATCAATTTCTGTACGGGAGAAGGTTTACACTGCTCACAGACCACCAGCCCTTAGTGCGCATATTTGGGCCCAAGCAAGGGTTGCCAATAATTGCAGCGAAAAGACTGCATAGATGGGCTCTGCGCTTAATGGTATACTCATTTGATATAGAGTATAGAAGAACAGAGGATTTCGGCAACGCGGATGGGTTATCCCGGTTGCCAGATCCGATAGAATTGCCTAGTGCCGAAATGGTAGTAAATGAAGTCCAAATACAGCAAGTTGCTCAGGAAATAATCCAAGCTGTCCTTCTGACAGAGGAACAAATAGCTCGAGGTACTAAAGAAGATAGAATACTCCAAAAAGTAGCTAATTATGTCCAGAATGGGTGGCCAGCAAAGTCGAGAGAATTGAGACCGTTTCTGCATAAAAAGGCAGCGCTATCAATTCACAAGGGATGCATCATATGGGAGAACAGAGTAGTAATCCCAGAAAAGTTCAAAGGTCAGGTGTTGAAAATGCTCCACAGTAGTCATTATGGACGAAATCGCATGATAAGTCTAGCGAGAACAAAAATATGGTTCCCGGGTATGGACAGGGCTATAGAAAACTTAGCTAAAGCGTGTCCGATTTGTGCAGCACTGGGAAAAGATCCCGTGCGAGGACCCCTGCATCCTTGGGAAGAACCAGAAGCCGTGTGGCAAAGGCTTCATATGGACTTTTGCGATGCTAATGGTAGTAAATGGCTGGTAATAATAGACGCTAAGTCTAAGTGGCCAGAAGTAGTACGTATGAATACCACTACAGCCGAAAAAACTATTAAAAAGCTGAGAGAAGTATTCAGCTGATTTGGACTGCCAGAGCAGATAGTCTCTGACAATGGGCCGCCGTTCACATCGAAAGAGTTGCGCGAGTATTGTAGCAGTCGAGGAATAGAGCAAATTTTCACACCACCATATCATCCTAATTCTAATGGTGAGGCCGAGCGATTTGTACAGACCTTCAAAAATGCTCTGTACAAGGGGTTACGAGCAGGAAAATGCGAAGAAGTCGCAGTATGGGACTTACTTTTTGAATACAGAGTAACACCACACAAGGCTACGGGCAAATCACCTGGAGAAATGCTGATGGGGAGGAGCCTGAGGACAGCCTTAGATGTTTTCAAAACTGAGAAAACTATAAAGCCTAGAAGTAGGTACACGGAGCAGATGAAAGAAAGGTATGATAAAGGGAAGAAGGAAAGAATGTTTAAAATCGGCCAGGAAGTTTATGTCCGCAATTACTCCGGTACTGGAGACAGGTGGATTCCTGGAATTGTAGTAAAGATCCTTGGGCGATGCACCTACGAGGGATTACATGAGAACTGGTCCATGACTCATTCCGCCACGCGCGTGCGGCGTGAGTCAGATAGGAAGAGTGAGCCTCTGCGTCATGGCTCCTTGCGAGTGCCCGCCATCCGCCGTCGGGTGTGTAGCTATACAAACGATTCGTATGCGGCGGCGCGGCGACAGAGGCCGCTCAGCGCGACGTCCACGCCGGCCGCTGCGTTGACCTCGTCGCGCGGGCGGGGACCGCGGCCGTGACGCGACGAATGCCAATTATCGCTCAGGAGGCCTATTCTGCTGCGGCTTTATCCAACTGCAGGGTGTCTCAAAAATGTATACACTATTTGAACGGTGATAACTTTGCTCACAGTAGAGGTACTGAAGAAATTAAGGGCTCATATGAAAGCTTAAGAAAATGGAAATTTTCTGACATATGAGTGGTATGGATTGCGCCATGCACTCGTCTGAAATTTTGCGTTTTACACTCGATTGATTGTGCTTTGCTTGAGTACTTGCTATAATTTCGTCGCAAAGTGATCGTATCGATTGATTTGTGCTTCTTTTAAGGTTTAAAGCTCAAAAACACTCTTCTGATTGCGAAAAATGCAGAGTATCTTAAAAATGCCGGTACTGTTTGAAAGGTTCCAAAATTGCTGCTGATGAAGCTTTTGGAAGATGTTTGAGAATCATATGAAAACAAAGATTAACGAGATTTCTGTGGCGCGTAAATAGTCAAGATCGCGCCATGCCCCCGCCTTAAATCTTGCATTTCAGACTCGATCGATTGTGCATGGGTGAATGCTTGTTACGTTTAGAACTTGACAATTATGTGAAAGACAAGTGACATGCGAGGTTGCTAATTGCACAAAATGTGAGCAGGAGCCCCATTTTCCAAAACGGATTTTGTGGGCTGATGAAGCAACATTCAAGCTGAATGGAGATGTTGATCGCCATAATTGCAGCTCCTGAGCAGCGGAAAACGTTAAAAGAAGCACAACACAGGTTAATCTGGCCAAGTAGTAACAGGAGAAAAACAAAGTAACTAGCAACAACCGCATGGAGCAATTCATACCACTTATATGTTAAAAAATTTCCATTTTCTTAAGCTTTCGTATGAGCCCTTAATTTTTTCAGTACATTTACTGCGAGCAAAATTATCACCTTTCAAATAGTGTATAAATTTTTTGAGACACCCTGTATTCAAGAATTCGAGGAAAGCTGAAGAAATTTATTAAACTGCGATAACCAGTAAAGCTGCCATGACAGAAGCGTAGAAGTCGAATGTCGCTATGACCGTGGTTTGTTTAGAGAATTTGCGAAGCAATGGAGATTGCCTTGTGCTTGAGGTCGCACGGACACTTCATGGTTAGCAAGTTAAAGCAGCAATCAGCATAAAATTTCCCAGTTGGAATCCTTTGTTCAAATCTCGGAATATCAACTTCCCCTCATTAAACTTGCAAGGACATCTACGGATCACCGATCCAATACCTGCAAGGAACAACGACAAAGAGACGAAATCTATGGCGGCAGCTTTAAACACCGCAGAAGGCAGTATCTGAGACGTCAATGAACTAGAAATTAGGAGCGTTACGAGAGATGTTACCTACTACGATCGGACAGACACATAAATGCAAGAAGTGTTGACTGATCAGGCTCACTTGTTGCCCTAACACAATTTGATGTGCGAACATACATCAAAGCGCCACCCGGATGCCGACTGCCTGAGGTAAGTACTAGCCAGCTCATAGTTTCACTATAAATTCTAGAGATAACGGCGGCACTTTTATATGCCTTTCAGTTGTATCCTACTATATATAAAAGAGTAGTGTGTGTGTTTCTGTCCTTACGTCCGTCCGTCCGTCCGTCACAACTGGAGTGGGTCCACGGCGTATTGGCGATTCTCAGAGATTGATGGCAATCGAAACCGGCCAGAAACTCCATCCCTCGGGTAATCGAGGTCGCTAAACACGAATCTGGAGTTCGTTTTTGAAGTATCGATCGCCATCAATCGATACTGATCAATTTGTAGAATTTTATGGATGTTGTTCAAGCGGTCCAAAACTTTAGCCTTGATTTTATGACCACTTCCAACATCCTTTCACATGTTATATTGATTCCCCCTGTTAAAAACCTCGTTTGCGACCTTGTCATTAACAAGAGACCGACGGCTATTTAGCGCGCAATGGAGGGTCCGAAAGGTCAATTAATGCCTAGCATCGGCACACATTAGTCGATTTCCTCCGGCAATGCAAAAAAAGGAGTGGCGCAAATAGGGTCCGGGTGGGGGGGGGTCACCCCTTACTCAGTGGTGTACGCCTTGGTAAGAAGGCATATATAGTACAGTTACTCCATAAATGGCCTACCTCAATTCACTGTAGGGGTAGAAACACACTATTGCTGCAAAAGTTCCGGTTTCAAAAAGCAAATAGGGCTGTAATACATGGTAACACCCCAGACCCTATTTGCGCCAAAAGAGTAAGTGGACTTACCAAAATGGTAAGAATTATATCCTTCCCAGCCCTGAGAGCGAAAAAAATCCAACATTTTTGAATACTATGAAATATTCAGAGAATCATCATTTCATTATAACGGGGCGAGGGTATTAAAAATCTTGTAGTCTATAAATACAAACATTCATCGACTACCCTCTAGCGACCTCGACTAGCCCCAGGGCTGAAGTTTCTAGCCGCTGTCGATCACCATCAATCGTTAAGTACCGCCAATACACCGTGCCCCCACTGCAGTTGTGACGGATGGAAACACACACTACACTTTTATATATAGTAGGATCAACAAATTGATCAATACCGGTTGACGGCAATCGATACTCCAAAAAAGAACTTCAGATTCGTGTTCAGCGACCTCGACTACCCCAGGGCTGAAGTTTCGGACCGCTTAACGACATCCATAAAAACCTACAATTTGATCAATATCGATTGATGGCGATCGATATTTCAAAAACGAATTCCAGATTCGTGTTCAGCGACCTCGATTACCCCAGGGCTGAGGTCTCGGACCGCTTTAACGATATCCGCAAAAAATTGATGATTTGATCAATACCGGCTGATGGCGATCGATACTTCAAAAACGAACTTCAGATTCGAGTTCAGCGACCTCGACTACCCCAGGGCTGAAGTTCCTAGCCGCTGTCGATCACCATCAATCGTTAAGTACCGCCAATACACCGTGCTCCCACTGCAGTTGTGGCGGACGGATGGAAACACACACTACACTTTTTATATATAGTATTAAACTTACCTTCAACGTTATACAGCACCCCTACACCAACATTGGACCGCGTCGCGTCCGCCGCGCTCGACACGGCCTCTGCGGCAGTGGCGGCCGACCCTCTGACAGCTGCCGCGCCCGCTGCCGCGCTGGCTGACCTCATGCCGCAGACGCGACAATAAATCGTTTGTATAGCTACCCCCCCTCCGCCGTCTCCTCGAACAGCAGATTCACGTGAATAGAACGTGAAGACGGTCGGAACCGTAGGGAGAGTTGGTGGTGTCGCATAGAATCGACAACTTAACAAGTATTGTTGTGTTACATCTGTTTCATGGATATGCAAAAGAAAAAGGGGATTGAAGTGATTTAGCTCGAGGCTTGCGTGCAGTATGCGCTTGGTTTTTCCTAATTTAAAGTATGCATTGATCCGCTTATCACATAAAGTTTATCTTAAACGTCACAATGGCAATATTAATAATACCATGAGCAGGAAAAGAAAAACAAAACAAATATCACCAATGTGCTAATCTAGCGGCAAGTACATCGAGCTGGTCCTTGCATTCTCTTGTAGTAGGCGGCCGGCCTGCGGTTCTCAGAAATTGGAGGAACCTCCAGGGCTCGGTGAGCACTTCCACTTGTCGTTGTTGCTCATCAGTCCTGATGTGCCGTGGTGTAACTTCACCTTGATGAAGTTTTATGCCTAATCCTAATACTATAAGATGGGGTGCGCTATGATTTACCAATCAGCTGGACTTGACTGACCTCACGCACAGCATTCGTCTCGTAGGGATGTGGTGAGATAGCAGTACTGATTCCAAAACGCTGCTTGAATTAGCAATTTCACCCTGCTTGGTCGTTTTGTAGCATGCAACTACAAGGTCTGAAGTGCCTGTCATACTTCCCTTAAGAGCGCAGTGACACTGTGTTAAAGCTATGCACCAATTTCCATTCATTTAATCTCACTGTAATGTGGCTCCGAAGATCTGCAGCTACATTAGATGTCCTCAATGTTTGTTACAGGTGTTTATGCTGATTTGATCAATCGGTCCACTACTCATAAGATCTATTATTGATCCCCCTGGTCTCTCAGCTGTTGTCGCTATTTGACTATGCTCATTCCGTCTTTGAATCATCTCTGCTACTGGTATTCTCGCACCAAACTTGCACGCACGTGGCCTCAACGGGAGAGTTGTAGATAGTGCGCTCATGGGTGAGAGGCCCGTCGATTAGCCAAGAGTCGAAGTACATGTTGGGTGTGAGAAGCGGCAGACGCTAAAGACACGAGCGGGATGCATGTGAGGCGCGAGAGGGTGCGAGACATGGCTGCAGAAAACCCGCGCGCCGCGTTGGCACCTTGCCCATGGACCAGTTCTCCGGCAACGCCTACGAGGTCAATCTAGGAACGGGACAGCGTAAATGCCACGCAGACCAAATGAAAGAGCGCGTCATAATGTGGGAGAATATTGATGACTACCAGCGATCTCAGACGAAAC
This sequence comes from Heligmosomoides polygyrus bakeri, assembly GCA_947359475.1. Lineage (NCBI taxonomy): Eukaryota > Metazoa > Nematoda > Chromadorea > Rhabditida > Heligmosomidae > Heligmosomoides > Heligmosomoides polygyrus. The sequence continues at coordinate 80,316,630 of OX375865.1, read as the reverse complement.
CAGGTAGAGCCGAGCCAGATCGGGTGCCCGCAGCACCGAAGATGGAGCTGCACGCTCCCGATCACGATCACGAGCACGATCACGATCCCGATCACGTGCTCGTATGAATGAAGGTAATTGAATGATTGAAATAAATCGTTGTTTGAAGGGTGAAGTTGTTGTGAAGGGTAACTGAGGTGCAAAAAGGAAGAAGGTAAGCGGAGGAGTAGGATATGATCCGAACCTCCGCAGGTTGTATGAACCCCCTAAGAGTGACCGGAGTGGTCACTAGGGGGAGGTGTTAGGGGGTAAGAGGAGCGGTCAGTAGAGGAGGGAGAATGAAGAAGGGTGATAACATATAGTGATAGGGAATGGTATATAAAGACCGCTACCCCTAATAAAGTTGTTACACCCTCGGTGTTGTGTTCACTGAATCGTCTAACTAGCACTACCTTTAGACCACCACTGCCGTCGGCTCTCACCACTCACCGCTCTCGCTACAGCTCATGCGCACGGCCAGTCCGCAGTCAACCCGGTGAACTTCGACGCGTCAGAAATCATTCAGGAGTCTCATTTTGCAGTTTCGACCCCCTTATTCGTACTCAAGATTCCGAGCGCCTTCTATTATAATGATGCTGGTTTCCACATGAAATTCCATGGGAGGTTGAAACCGTTCCCTGGTTAGTCTGCGTGCCTAAGCAGAACACTTGGAGCATGTATCAGGTCTAAAAGGTGGGTGGAATTCATCCTCCTCCTCCACAAAATCCGGAGCACCTGCCTATAGAAATCAAAAGAGAAGTATCAAGCACGAATAAAAGGATGATCTCTTTGGAATGCGCCATGCATTCTAATTCTCCGGATGTCCTGGAGGCGACATGAATGCGTATTTGGCCATACAATGACTTGCGGTGGCCAGCCGATGAACAAGCCAGCGCTTTATCATTCCCAGAGAATTCTGGCACCTGTTGACCGGACCAGGAGGGATGGAAGGCTAGGTCGTCCTGAGCGAAAAATCCGAACCAGGATCCTGATATCGGGTGCACGTAACGGCACCTCCTCCAATATCGCTACACTCATCCTTAAGCTTTACCCAAGCACGAACACGTATGCATTCAGCCATTCTTACAGTATAAATGCCTCCGTTTGTTCCATCTGGACAAAGCTGCCAACTGAGGAGAAAATATAGTTTGTATACCACTCCAGAGCTGCATAAGAACACGTTTAAAGCAGAGGGCACAGCAAAAGAATGGCGAAGCATAATGTTGAAAGAAAGGAGAAAAGTGTGAACCGCAATGGGAACGCTAACTTAAACATAACAGGAACGACAATGATCGAACAAGAATAAAAGTACTAGCAAATAAAAGTGGGCTCGATTTTTTTTTGGAAGGGGATCGTGTGGTCATCATATGGACTGTGATCTTTCATGTGCAATTAAGTGAATTACACACCATTAATTATAGGCCTTCATCCAACATTGTAGTCCCTGCAAGGAGTACGGTCCATCACCCTACAGGAGTGCTACCGTTGTTTCTGCATACATACTCGCCACTAAAGTACGCTAAAAAAGTGTAGAGGCGCAAAGTGGCCGGGTGGTCGGTCACCTTCAGATGTTTCCAAAAATGCTGATAACATGAGGGAAAGCGATGCTATCAATGACAGAATACTAACCTGACTAGATAGCTTCACTTGAACTAAAAAAGAGAAGTCGCGTCTAAAGCGACACTCGTAGCTAGTTTTCCAGGGCCGGGTTGGACGAGTTTTCGCACCGTATGCAGGCGATCGTCGCGTCGCGGGAGCGGCTGCCGCTGTCGCGGTCGTAGAAAGCCACAGTGTCGACCTGACCTACCCCATGACTCGACCGAGGGTGGGAATGCATGCTCTTTTCAGCTAGTAGCGTTAGGGGTCGTTTAGTGTGCACGCGACGCGCGACGCGATGCAGTGATCAACTCCCACATCGATTCATCGCGCCGCGCGATCGATATGGGTGCTCACCATAACATCGCGTCGCGCGTCGCGTGCACACTAAACGACCCCTTAGGCCCCGTGCATACTTCCCGTCGCCGCGATTCCATCGCGGCGATGAGTTTTGCAGAGCGACGCGAAAGAACTTGAATTTCTCTGTGCTCGACCCATCGCCCATCGCTCTGCAATGGGGCGCGACGGCGATCCGTCCAGGACCAAACGCTAAACACCGCGCGCGGCGCGAAAAAGTATGCCATGCCCGCGATGGGCGCGGGAAGCCATCGCGCATGCCGACCGTTACTGTTGCGGCGGCCGCGGCGAGGTTTCTTTTGACTATTCGACCGCGTGCGGCAGAATGGTCATGAACTGAGCGCCGCGATGGCATCGCGGCGATGGAAGTATGCCCCCGGCCTTAGGCCTGAGTTATACTCCCGCGGGAGCATCCGCGGAAGGGCGGGAATCGCGCCGAGACTCCTCACCTGGCCAACCGCCGCGCCTCGCCACGCCCGCCTTCGCCGTGCACCATTGGTCGGAACGTCCGCGGACTAAGGGTGCACCGCGGACGGCGGGCGGGGCGGGGCGCGGCGATTGGCCAGGTGAGGGATCTCGGCGCGATTCCCGCCCTTCCACGGATGCTCCCGCGGGATGTCCGCGGACGGACGGTGCACCGCGGACGGTCGTCGTCGTCCCGGGGCGGCTAGCGTCGCATCGGAGCGCGTTTCCCGCGCCGAATTCCGCGGGACGACAGCCTTCCGCGGTGCAGTGCGCCGTGGACGGCTGCCCTCCCGCGGGCGGGAGGTATAATACCCCTCTCGTCGTCTGTCGGCGGCGATCCGCGGATGACGGGCGTGGCGGGCCGCGACGAGTGGCCCGGCGCGGGGTTCCAACGCGATTTCAGAGTGCAGACCCACGATAAGTTGGGTTATTAGTAGAAATAGCCTCAGAAAGTACTAAAAAATGATTTCTGAAGCTGAAAACCAAGAAAGTGTAGATTCCACCTTTGACTTCCACTGTGCTTGCTTCTATCGTGACGAAACACGTTTTCTCTCGGGGTTCTGTGAGCAGACGCTGGTATTTTGCTTTATCTAACATTCCATCTCAGAGGCGTCTGCTCACAGAAGCCCGTGAGGCGGAGTTGTGCACGTCTGTCTGCCACACGGCAGCGTCTGAATTTTTCTTAAAAGTTTTATTGTTCTACCATTTTCTGCTGCTCTGTCCAATCCAGTTCACCTAATTCCACATCTACTCCATGCTTTTGTTTGGATACTCCTCATCACATTTTTTACAGGCCTCCTCGTCGAAGTGTCATATCGGTAGATCACGAGAAGCACCACTACCACATATTCCTTGCACGAAAGGCCTGTTCATACTTCGGTACAACAGCGACGGGAGCGAGGAGGGACCATTCGGCATCGCTGGCCGGACGAGTTCTTTGGCGCAGCAGGAACTTCAAAGCCACAATATTATTGACCAGCGTCCGCCGCCGGCTTCGCCGGCAACCGACGCTGGGTAAGGAAGCATCCCTAGCATCGAAGTCGAGCACGTTGAAATGAACGCCTACTACAGACCGATTGACGCCTTGTGGAGTACCAGTCACATCGCAGTATAGCACTCACGAAAATGTCCACAGCACTCCTGCTCCGTCTAAGGTTCTGTTCACACCCCATTGCAGCTCGTCAAGCGTACTCAAATTTCTGACGTTTCTGTCCAGTCGTCGTGCTTTAACCACGAGGTGTGATGAATTTCGGAAAGTGTAACTTAGGACAAAAAATACTGTGTGATGAATTTCGGAAAGTGTAACTTAGGACAAAAAATACTATCTTCCTCCGCATACTGTAGTACGGAAACTGGTCAAAGCACTGCCGAAAATGGAGGACCAAGGAGCAAGACTTGATTGAAGGCGTAGTCGAATTCAAATCAAACAGAACTCTTCCAATTTGAAATAAGCATCTTTCACATTAAACTAGAGAGAACTCTCCACAAGTGTTAGGATAATTTTTGTTCGAGGAAAACCTTAGTATAACTTTATTTGAAGTTTTAAGTTAGTACCCAATAAGAGAACACGTAGTTTGAAATTTTATAAACGTTTTGTTTGTTGAGAAAAACAATAAATTAAAGCTTGTTTTGAAGAGCAAGAAAGCGGCCATTTTATATTTCCAAAACAGAGAATGCGTCATACCCCGTCTGAAAATTAGCGATTTTCATTCGATTGATAGCAAAATTTCTGTTTGCATGCAGTTTCACAAACGGTGTAACACAAATGTAATAAACACACATATTGGAACTTTCTTGTCAATCAAATAAACGCTGCGTTGAACTTTTTGAGTGCATGACGTGATCCAGTATTTTGCTGTGGCCTGCGAACTTTGAAGTTAAATTGAATGTTTTCCAAGTCGAGACGAGATAGATTGTCTGACCGCGATCTGAGCTAATCACGCAACACCTTCCCGATCGATTAAGTCTGAGAGAGAACCAATAACACAGGTGAAACGATCGATATAATTTCTGAAGGGAAGCCAATATTTACCTGATAGACCTTGTGTCGGCCATCGTAATCACACAACACCCACTCGGATAGATTCCGTGTGAGTCCATCAAACGAACGTTACGTTGAAATTTTCGAGCGCATGGCGCAGTCCAGTCTTTCGATGCAGATTTTTTTCTCAAAAAATGAATATTCTAACCATCACCAGTTTGACCCTGCAGTTTAACCTGTAAGGAGCCCGTCTCGATTTGGAAGACGTTAAATTTGGTTTGAAAACTGTCCAATTTGATTTAAAAGGTGTCCAATTCGACGTGAAAATCATGCAACACCCACTCCGGAAAGTGTCCGATCATAACGTCTTAGGCCATCATATGCTGTTGCTAATGTGTAGGGAGGTGGATGAAGAAGAACACACTAGCAAGATCGCGCAAAGCAGAAGCAAGCGGTGCCGTCATGGTGACGTCTTGCGAAACCTCATCAAGTGTGTGTCCTTTGGTGACCACCCGGCAGTGGAAGCACCATGGTCGCAAACACCTCGTGGCAGTAAACACCACCGGCAGCAGTGGCTGCCTGCCACGCTGCCACGTTGTGACTTACGGTTGGCGACGGCGGTACGACGAACGGCTGGGTACAGCCTCAATTGTCACCAGGTGCTGGGAATGTCACCAGCCGCTGGTAATGTAACCAGCCGGTGGGAATGTCAGCGGTCGCTGGGAATGTCACCACGCTGGGATGTCACCAGTCAGTGATTCATGCCTCTCTGCTTTATATAATAGGATGAGAGAAACGTTAAGGCCCCCACACACTTCTGCGGCAACGTCGCTCACCGCTGTGGTAAAGGATAGGGCAGGGACGCCGCCGGCGGCGAGCTCTGCGTCCCTGCCCTATGGTTAAGGATAGGGCCGCGGCGTTGCCGCAGAAGTGTGTGGGGGCCTTTAGAGACAGAACATTCGAATTACGGAGAAGTCAAGCAAACGAGCCAATGCTGATTTCATGTCTCACTATTATATTTCCCGTTGATGTGTACGAAAAAATTCTTATTTTTCGTCATACTACGCTTGTATGTGGTCGGTATGTGTATGTGTTATGTTTATTGACAGATTCTCCAGTATAGCTCCGGAATGGTTCGTCATCGTTCAGCCAGTGCCAACAACTGATCTGGCGGCTCCAATGTTGAACCGTGTAAAAGCCTTCTTCGACACATTCTTCTGCTTCTTTGAATGCTTTAGTTTGGCGCAGAGAAAGCAGAAATCGAGGGTTGCGTGGTAGAGTTCCAGGACACAGTCCAAACCCCTGAACCATAAGGATTACCCGACTCTAACAACGTGCGAAAACGAACAAATTGTCAATGTGTCTCTTACTACTGGCGAAATGCCTAGTAACGCCTTGCCTCGCTTCTATTTTAGCCTCCATTTAAGACCGTGTTCTCATCACCCTCCGTGTTTATCTTAGTCGTGTTCATTTTTCTTTCCATTTTCTACAATTGCAGACCATCTTCCCATGCTTTCCTTTGTGAACCTATCGGTAATTGGGGATGGTGAGGGAAACTGGTGAGCGCTAAAAGGCGCTAAGGCGTCCGTTACGTTGGGATTGAAGCGGCAGAACCCCATCTCTCTGCGCCTCTAACAGCGAAAGGGAAGCGAAAACGCGATGTGAAACTCCCGACACGCCCGAGAACTCGTCCTGAAACTCGTAAGTACTTTTTTCTAGCGTACGTCGTCTTGCGCCATGACACCCGTACAACCACGGAAGCCTACAGATCGACCTGGGGCCGGATTCATCAACGACTTACGTAAGTTTAACGGAGAATTGTAAGCGAAAAGCTCAGATAACGCGGCTTATCAAGCGATGTGGTGAGGGATAAGCCGCGTTATCTGAGCTTTTCGCTTACAATTCTCCGTTAAACTTACGTAAGTCGTTGATGAATCCGGCACCTGATTTAGTGTGATTACAATCGATAGGGAGCTAGGAGGCTTAGAGCGCTTACAGAGATAGTCCAGAGATACGGACTGACATGAACTCCACCTCTTCTATATTAGAATTTCGGGCTCTATCCAATGAGCCAGAAAAGGATCTGCCTCAATAACCCTCAAGGCGATTTTTTTTTCAGGCACTGTTTATTCTTCGTTAAATATCAGTTTCTATTTATATCATGAACTGGCTTTTTGGTCTCGGATGGTTGTGCGTCTTCTATTCGCTGCACAACTGGACTGGGTTATTAACTTTATCCGGTTATACAGCACGGAAAGCTAGCAAGAGTATTTAGTGCACTATTGGCGCTGGCACAGATAAGGAAGAATGCGGTGGGACAGAAGGTGGGGAAGAACTGACCGCCGTGGCCAGAGGAGAAGGATCGAATCAATGTCCTCCGTCCCTCTTACAGACGGATGCCTAGAAGTTAGAGCATAAGGAGGGACCACACCAATCATGAGGCAAGGCAGTTATTGACAGACATCTTGACAAGGAAGGATGGTCAGGTCACGGCAAGGTGAAGAAAGTAGTCATGAGAATGCAGTGGAATCGGCAGGCGCTTATGAGACAGCCCAGAGATGGCGAAACAACAACAGAACACATCTCCGGTTACGGTAGAGCAATCAGAATTATATGTCAGGCTAAAATTGCACGAAGAATCCAATTAGATAGACGAGAGACCTTGTAAGAGAACTCCAAGTGCTTAACTTTTTTGAAAATAACATTACCTAAAGAAAGGTGGTGCAGGTGCAAGATTTCAACACTCCAAACAACTAATCTTGCTGAATCTTTTCATAGGTGAAGCGCGTACTGTCAAGTCAGACGATATGATGTCGAATAACAATGTACCATTGTAGTACTTTGAAGAGGCTTTTGGAATGCGAACATCCCACACTGGCCACATATATAAAGCACCTCCACGACATAAATTTAGAGACGAAATGTTCACTTAAATTGAAAACGATGGTACTAGTTCGGAGAACTTCTTCTCGTGGAGCAGGTAACGTTATTGTATGCTTTCAAATACCTGATGAAATGAAGCGCTTAAAAGGCGCGATGCTAAAAGAAGATATAATGTAGACAGAGAGATGTCGAGGAATTACAGCTCTAGTGAAATTTATACTAATTAAGGTCAACTTTCTCCTATAGGTTCGCCCGGCGCTACCCCTCGAGACGAATTAGAACCAGAGAAATAAGAAAATTCTGCAGCAAGATGTGAAGGCTCGTCATTGGCCGAGCAACATGAAGTATTGCGTGATAAAATGTGGCAGTTTGAAGTGTTGCGCGTAAAATTTACTCTTGGTGATGTCGGGTTGCACCCAATCCGTACCCTGAACGACAACGCCCTTCTACTGATAGCAACGCCCTGCTGCAAGATAGCGGCACCGGGCTACGCCACCGACAGTCACGTCTACGCCACCCACACCGGAGGGTCGTCTGGTACCGTCAGCCTCCCTTGAGAGGGCAGGTCTGCCCTCTCACCCACGTCCCCCTCTTCCCCTCTTTTACCATACAGTATGATACTAATAAATATGCATACTGAGTAGTGTGTTCTATAACCTAGGAATAGAATAGAAACTCCGTAGGATGATTCAGGTAAGGCGTCATGAACCTTTAACTTGATATGGAGGTCCCGGTGAGATTTCTATAAATCCTAGATTAATTTTTTCTCTTTCAATTTCGATTAACTAAGCGATCGTTAATTACCCCTCATTATTCCCCACACCCTGCTGGCACCCGACGACCGATGTCTACGACCGGATGGGTGAGTATTTTAACATAGTCGGATGACTCTTTCTATGCATAGAAATATTATTTTTTTTTGTAATATACTGGGTAAGAATATGAAAAAATAAAATAGCGCTTAAAAAATCAATACTTACCAATTCAGTTGAGTTATATTAATTTTTTCGGTACTTATGAAGCAGAGGGCCCGTGGTGCCGTGGGGTTGCATGTTAACATGTTAACGCGGCAACCCCACGGCACCCGGGGACCGGTGCTTCGTAAGTACCTTTTTTTCATTTTTATTTTATCAATAGTCCAGGCGAAGAGATCCCACATTTCACGATTTTTTAAAATATACATTTTTTCTGGACGCAAGGTTATTTTGCTTGCGCCACTAGTTAGGTTGCCGAGAAACGGAGACCGCCGATGTAGCGAAAACGCCGAGAGACGTAAACGCCGAGACGCAGAACGCCGAGAAACGGAGAACGCCGATGTAGCGAAAACGCCGAGAGACGTAAACGCCGAGACGCAGAACGTCGAGAAACGGAGAACGCCGATGTAGCGTAAACGACGAAAGACCGACACACTATGGCCGATTACGAAATCGATTTTTTTTATTTTCCTATTTTTGAAAAACATTTTTCCTTAATGTTAACTTTATATTCCGAAAGCTAGGGTCGATTAGACAGATTTCGATCGCCTACAGCTTCCCAATATTTAGTACATTTATTTTTATATTTATTCTCTTTTCGTCAAAAAGTGAAATGGGACTCTCGCCAATTAGTCGACGTAAAAGTAAAAGCCAAAGGCCTTGGCAAACAAAAAAAAAGGGTAGGTAGTGCTGTCCCTCTATGCTGTGACCCGCTAGCAATCCACTGGCCATGCTCCGTGAGATAGCGCTGTGCCGACGACTGTGGTGGGCACACATGACCCACTTACCACCCACCGCTTAGAGATTGCGGCATCAGAAGCACGCAAGAAGACCCCCACGGAGATAACAATGAATCACAGATCAACACTCGTTATGCATTATCTTTATTAAACAGAGGGACTAGGGTCGGAGGAGCCCATGATCCTGTGTAAAGGAGCGATGTACATCTCCACACCACTGCGGTTTCCCTCGCGATCCGCATCGACATCCATAGAAGGGTGAATAGCTCCACTTTCCGGTTAGCTTCAACGGGATGAAAGGTATAGGTTAGGCGACAAAAGGTCTCAAGTTAGAATTTTGCTAGAAATTCGAAAAGAAATGGCGTCAGATCTCTTGTGGAAGCGCGGAATTTGCTGAGCCATGGCTATACATAGCCTACGAATAATTCAGCTGCGCAGGGCACTCCCTTACTGATGTTAACTACACATCCAAGACTTATCTGCACCGCTTCATAGGCGAGCTAAGTCTTCTTAAGGAATCCACAAGATTTGTGATTTGTGAGCAGTAGATAAGGTAAGGTGACCAAGAATTTTATTGAATCCTACTTCCATTTGGCAATTTCTTCCCGCCAGCCAATTTCCTCTACTCAAAAGTACCAAATTTACCTTCTAGGATTCGATATAAGGTAGGAAAAGCAAGGCAAAACTTCTGCCTCACAGGGGATCCGAACCGCCAACCGTTATCGGTGAGGCGCGCCTCCTCGCACTGAACCATGGGGCGCTAAATCCCAATCGTAGGGAAAAATCAATATCTGGGCGCCTTCTCACCGCAGGTACACCACCACCGATTTCTGCAACCAAATCCCTACGTTCTCTCTTCACCCCAACACATACATAGTTCTTTAGGATTTCCCAAACAAAAATGACTTCATTTGTTCAGAAAATCAACTCTTCGAAGCGCCGTTCTACCCATTTCGGATTTCTTCAGCTTTTAGGGTCCCAGGTAACCCTGTGAAGAGGATACAATGGAGGAGACCATCAGGGAATGTCGACAGAGAGGGCTGGAGGAGTTCGTCAATTAAGTCACTATTTAATTTTAAAAAAAATTATCATATTTCGTCAGAGAACGACCCCAGACGGATAGTGCGACCCTCATGGCGCAGTGCGAAGAGGGGCAGCCGAGAGGTTCGAATCACACGCCGAATTTTTTTGCTCCGTCCCAATTACCATTAGGGCACTTAAAAAACACATATATGTCTCTGTGGCGCAGTGGGCCTCGTTCGCGGCATCAAGAGGGACTCGAAGGTTCGAATCCCGGGTAAGACATAAATTTTTGCATTTGTCCTTCGAATAGTTTAGGCTCTCAATTTTCATAGGAGCAGTCCAGTATCTTGTCTAAATAAGGGAAGGAAGCAAGTAGTGCAGAACACAGACCTCAGCAACTTTTATTCATAGACTACGAGGAACCACTAGGAAATGCCCATGGCCCTAAATAAAAAAAAGAACCAATAAAGTTTTTAACAGACATCCGAAATTAAATAATCGTGCAATTCTAGAGGCACTTACACCACACGAAATATGCGCAACTGATCTTCCTAAAGGCGTAGTCAAATAAAAACCAAACAGACCACGGAAATTTTTTGACTTATCCCCGAACTCACATTTTTTGTCTATCGAAAGAACGCATTTTAAGACCAAATCTAAAAGCAATCTTATGATCTTCTAATTAGGAGTGTAAGGCAAAATATTTATCAGTGTAGTATGAAAATTTTTTGGCTAGGTAAAGACCCGTCTCTGTGACCACACGCGCACCACTGCGACACCGGTGCACTAAATTGTCGGGAAAAAAATCGATAATTTTTGCTTCTCACAGCGCCAAATTACAATTTTGTTTAAAACACGAAATACATAAAACAGTTTCTTGATCAATTTGCTTTGCTGCGTTTTAAATGAAATTTAAGAAAGAAAGAAAAAGAAAAAGAAAAGAAAAATTTTAAATAAAATTTTAGAAAGTCATTGTTATGAGCTAAAATCAATTCATTTCAATCACATTCTTGGTTTCAAAATCTACTTTCCAATGAATCAAAAGCTATTTCAAGCCCGATTTAGCAAAACCTACTACACCGTAAATGCATTTAATGATTTCAAAATTTTATTTTATACCGTAAAGCGTTAAAAACGCATAGGTGGAGCAGTGGGATGATCAATAACTGTAGAAAAACGACTAAGGTTCGAATCCCGCCATGGGTATAATTTTTGCCACGCCTCCAAGGCATCTGAATTTTTGACATCGACAAATTAACGCCTCAGTGGCACAACGTAAAAGCTCTGGGGTATAGAATAATCTGTGTAGGTTCGAATCGTGCAACAGACACAATTGTTGCATGTACTCGATAATGTCAGGTCTGCAGGGAATAATTCATTTACAATTCGAAAGCGCACTGCCAAGTGACCTACCAATAAATATGAACTTTGATTTGAAATCCAGCGAAAAAAATACAAATACAAACACAATTTCACAAACGGTTTAAGTTTAACTAGAAAATGAATTTTTTGTTGTAGCATCATTTTTTTGAAAACAATTAGCAAAGTGCGGTAAAACTGCACGAAAAATAATGAATGAGAGACGAATAGCTGGTTCACGATTTTTTCTACATTTCCCTTTTATTTCAGGTTAAAAAGAAGAAGAAAAGAGCAAGCCATCCTGACGCTGTGACAAATCACTTTAGTGCAACCCAAAGTTCCCATCCTCGACGAGGCATATTTTTTGCCATTATTCAAATGAAAATTTAGGACAATATTTTTCATAAAATATTAATTTTCTCAAATAATAAGAAGCTAAGATTCCTTACATCTAGCAAACACTTTCTCATTGAGATTTTCTACAAAACACCTCATTTCTCTCCTCAGTAGGCTATGCATTTGACATTCTTTCTTTGGTAAAATCGCTGAATTCCTATTTCGAAACTTTGTTTTTAAATTTTATATACAGTAGGATATAACAGTAAAGCTAAGGGAGAATAGGAACCTCTGAACAAGAAAATTTTGCAATCAAAAGACATAAAATTATCTCCCTGTCAAACATAAACAATCTCAGACTAACACTTGCCCAAGACACATCAAGATTTTCTATAATTCTGAGTAAGCCATGCTTTTGAATGATATTTTTCTTGTGAAATCGGTGATTTTTTTCAAAATTTTGTTATATGAACATCTAAACGGAGCGTAGCTAATTGAGAATCCTTGACTCCTTGCAAGTATATATTTTTTTCAGCAGCAACTTTCATTAATTTGCATCTTTCAAATATTCTACAATCTCAGAAACAGAAAAAAATGCAATCAAAAGATTGTCATGAAGCAACATAAACATTGATATTTTCAGTGTTTTCGCATCGTTTTTTTTTTGTACAACAAGCCAATCCTCACACAAGTGATTAAAGGCAAACAGTTCTCACGTAGATACCACCTTTCTCGTCAATCACAATGTAATGTTCAAATTCTGTCAAATTATTTAAAAAATGAAAACAAATACATTAAGTTAAATTACATTACAAAAAAAAAATCCCCCATCTAAGTTAGTCTTTAAAAAACTTGACTCACAGAATAGGGCTCATTTTACGTTGTCTGGCGTCGGAATGACCCTTCCTTTACAGTTTTTCTCCTCGTGACAAGAAGTTTCCGTACTTCCTTCTCAAAGAGACAGTAAGGTATTAAACTGTTTTGCCATACCTTTAAAAAATGTAGTAAACACCGTTTCTTGCCCTGCTAAATTCGAGGTTTAAACAATGTGTGTGCGTTTATCGAGCAACATAATCGAGCAGTTTCATCCATAACGGTTGCTCAAGAATCATAAGTCAAATTTTAACCAATCAAACCCATTTCAAAAAAATGTTGAGCTACCTACGGTGATGATGTTCCATCACTTTTATTTTTTGTAGGAACTCACAGGCTCGATTTTGATTTCAGAAAAGTCATACTCCTTGTCCTAGTCATCAAAGCTTTAGACAGCAACAAAATCAGAGATGAATAGCGCAACCGGACCACCCGCATCTAGAAAATGTACAACGAGAGTTTGAATCCTTTCTCAAGCAATAGTTTTGCCAGCACGCGATTAACCTTATAACGGTCCAAGCTCTTCACCAGCGCTACTTGCTTCCATTTTTTCAATAAAACCAAATAAAATTCATACAGAATTTCTAATAAACAGTTGTCCTTTTCTGCATTTCCTAGCAGTGTTGCCCCCAAAAAAAATTTCGGGTGTACCTAACTAAGAATCTACATTCGCACAAAAGATGTGCTTCCCAAAAAGATAATGCTGGCTTATGAAAGCTAAATCACACCCAAACAATGGTGCCACAGCCAGTTTAGACATTTTTCCGAATGATGCAATACAATTGGAAGTTCAGCGCGTAGGTCACTTCACGCGCAATTTCAATAAATGCTTTTAACGCATCCAAAGCTTTTATGTGAGCTTGCATCCGAAGATGTTGAATCTTTCGAGACCGAAATCATATCTGGGGGTTTTTTATAACCAAATCTGGATCTTGCAATTATCTGAATAAAGTATCGAGCATCACTCAGATGCCCCAGTTAATGAATGCGCAAGCTTTAAAATCCTTTCCTGGTACAGCTTCGTATTTCTTGCCGTTACAGTGGGCAGTCCGCATTAACTGCGCAACTGTAAAACGCTCTTCTGTTTAGGAATGTCATATTAAGTATACCAAACCTCAGAAAAAACTTTTTTACACCGGAAACAGGTACTCGTCCAGATCACGTTTTGGTCTTTCCATCTTTTTGACGCTCTCACGTCATTTATGTTAGAGCATCTATTACCAGATACCTGCCTGTTTCGGACAAATTTCCCAACTAACGCAGAACGCTAAAGGCACTGCAGTAGCTTCATGAGTACTTATGAGAAAATATTACGCAGTTATAAAACTGAAAGTGCTAGGCATAGTTTTGTACTGAAACAGTTTCACCCGTACGTACGTAGCTAGCGCAAAGATAACATTAGTAACTGGTCATGCATACCTCAATTTTCTGATGCACAGGTCAGATCTGGTAGGTCGCCTTCCAAATGTGAGATTTCCATACAAGATTTCGATGTTGCCATATCGAGATGGGAAACACAATACTTTATGTGACTTTCTTAGCCGCTACCCCATTAACAAAGTTTGCGCCATTCATCAATGCGTATTACCCACTTTGGAAGACATTAGAAAAGCTCAGGATTCTGAATAGGGAAGGTAATTAAGATTTTTTCAGAGAAAGGTTAATCAACGCCCTAAGAAATTTCAGATGATTGATAAAAATGATGTTTTTTAGGACTGCATGTACTTACAACGTATAGTACGACTGCATTGTTGATTCCTAACCCAAATATGCAGAACGTCGTGATCTCTGCGCACCACGACAATCGATTAACGGGATCTCACTTAGGAATACAAAACACCTATGCAGCGGTAAAGGCTAAATATTATTGGCCAACTTTGTATATAGATACACAACATATGTAAATATACATGTCCATTTTATCAAAAAGTCAAAACCCCTTCGGGAAACATCATACGCGAAGAATTGGGGAGTTTTCCAATCCCCCAAAGACCTTTTGAACGTATCCATACGGACATAATCGGACCTCTTCCTCAGTGTATAAACGGAAATAGGTTTATATCTATATCTGTATGCGCTTTCAGCAAGTTTGTAATTTGTACTCCTCTCGTCAATCAAACGACGGAATTAGTCGTTAAAGCTATAATAAATGATATTATATCCAAGCACGGCATTCCGAATGAGTTAGTTTCGGATCGGGGCTCAAATTACACTAGCGATATCTTTGCAAAAAAAAATCACCAACACTCTTGGTATTTTAAACAAGTTTACCACAAGCTATAACCATAAAGCTAATAGTCAGGTGGAGCGAATAGTTAAGGTTGTTCATGACTTCCTAACTTCATATTGCTCAGAAGCCAGAGACCTATGGTCAGACTTCCTTCAGCCGATTGTGTTTGCCTATAATTGCAGTAAAAGTTCAACTACAGGATATAGCCCATTCTTCGTCATACATGGAAGGAACCCGATCACATGGTGTGATATGGTCCACAACTTGCCGTCCACACTCGTATTCGCCACTGACAACTTCGCGGACCAAGTCACTGCTGGTCTAAAAGACCGCATCATAGCAATAGGACGCTAAATTGCAGAAAAACGAAACTATACAGGGCGGGATGCGATCAATTCCATAAGGTATGCCCAACGGAGATCTACTTGTTTCCACTTGTGATCTAGTACTTTTGCGAGACGACACTGTGCGTCCCAAAATAACCAATCAGTGGAAAGGCCCGTTCAGTGTCGAAGTAGTTGATCGACCCAATGTGACGATTCAAGATCTTGTGGGTCGCCAAAAGCGAGAAACAGTGCATATGAACCGCTTGAAGTTATATTCACCACGTTCCAAGGTAGCCAGTGCTTCTGCTACGGCACCATCTCCTATTTTGGAAAGCCCAAAAGAAGCACCGGACACCACGGAACAACCCATGCGACATTCATTCACCGCGATTATAGAAGAAATATACTTCAGCAGGACAACGTATGGGCTATGGACACTGATCTATACCTCAAAAGGTGCCTAGATCAGTGTATTGTGAGCTTACGTCAAATCGTTTACGCTGCTTTGCGCAAAATTAAACAACAAGTTCTTTGAATGGGCACTTCAAAGAGTTTCCAATTCGCGCTAATTTTTCTCTCTTTTCAAAAACTCGCCCCTGTGTAAACCGAATTACTTTTAAAATCCTAAGGATGACACTTGACAAATCGTTTGTATAAAGCCTGCGACAAGTAAATTTGAATAAGTTTATTCCATAACATATGACATAATTTTTCTCTTGAAAATGCAATTGAATTTTAACTATATTAATGATGTAATAACGTAATTTAGTCTCAATCTTGCATTAACAACACCTCTTTCACATTCCTCTAGTTCGCACATGTGTGTATGACAACGATCACTTCATATTTTTCTAAGCTTTGCACCCCTAATTTTTATCATATTTCACGTCCATTTCATGGTTCTATGCAAAATAATTGTTGCCTTCACTATAGATATGTATCACCTATTGAATTCTGTGCTGTACCGAAAAAGGTACTGAATTATGTATCACCTATTGAATTGTGTGCTGTACCGAATAAGGTACTGAGCTTTTCGTAATCTTCTTCATCAACTCCATCAACGGATACAGAAGACTTGAAACCTCTTCACCTTCACTTCAACCCTCTTCATCACCACACCCAACGTGCCTATCTTTCGAGACGAAAAACTTGAACGTCGTCTCCGATACTTTATCTGCTTCACCCACTACCTCCTAGGCAAGCTCGAGGACGAGCTTGTTCTCAAAGATTGTGCAGACCTATCCATTCATCCTCATCGAAGACCTCATTCAGTCATCCTCATCGAAAGTCGTCCGGTAAATTAACCGCAGACCACAACTTCATTTGTTCCTCTTACAGTCAATAACTCACCATATAGCTTAAGCTATAGCGTGACTACTATGTAGTTCCTATATCCTTTTGCTGTATATTTGACACTTCTTCATCTCGGAGTATAATCGACCGACAACACGATGATGATGCTTTTAAGCTCGAGGACGAGCTTACTGTGGGAAGGGAGATGTCGGGTTGCACCCAATCCGTACCCTGAACGACAACGCCCTTCTACCGATAGCAACGCCCTGCTGCAAGATAGCGGCACCGGGCTACGCCACCGACAGTCACGTCCACGCCACCCACACCGGAGGGTCGTCTGGCACCGTCATCCTACCTTGAAAGGGCAGGCCTGCCCTCTCACCCACGTCCCCCTCTTCCCCTCTTTTACCATACAGTATGATACTAATAAATATGCATACTGAGTATTGTGTTCTATAACCTAGGAATAGAATAGAAACTCCGTAGGATGATTCAGGTAAGGCGTCATGAACCTTTAACTTGATAGTGAACAACGGATGTGGTGAGCTACCTACTCAGTCTTAGTCTCAAAGGATATGGTGTTGTGCAATAATAAAGTTTCATAGAAAAGTCATTTACGAAATGGATAAGAGGCCTCATGTTCAATCTAATGCGTTTAGAGTTTTATTAACCCTTGTTTACCAGCGTGCTGACACATTAGAGAAAATATCGGAACACTCGCTAACCGAGGTTAAAGCCGAAATCGATGCACGAAATGAAATGCGGATGTCGACGTCCCGCACGATTGACAGTGCTAAATTTTTTTCGGTAAATTTTTAACGACCATTTTTTTAACGACGAAAAATCTTTGCGTTAAGATCGCTAAATCCGGTAAATTCGTTAGATAAAATTTCGCTTAGCCACAGTCAATTTGGCTGCATTTTAGCATGTAAAAGCCAAATCCTTTTCTTTATTAATTTTTTCGACTCCATCTCCATGACAATTGTGTGAATATGTCTTCATCTCCACAGTAAATAATATCAGTCCATCTATCAACACTATTTCCAAACGAGAAACTTATTAAGATTCTGAAACCAAACAGTAACAACTGGACTTCTAAAATAAGAAATTTCCTACTATACCTACAGGGTGCGTAAAAAGTATTGACGCAGTAAATGACGGTTGTGGAAATAGTATTGCGCAGTAAGTTTTAAAATATTCACTTGAGAAATATGGAAAATGATCTTGCGAACACGATAGAGTAACTCGTAAATGACATTGGCTCCTTTACTGTGAATACAGGAGCGAAAACGACGGAAGAATTCATGAGCACGCGCCGCAAGTACTCGCTTGGATTTCGTTCCGTGCTTTGAACAGGGTAGCCTTCTGCGACTGGTCACTTCTGTTGAAAGTAGCCCAGACCTCATTCTCCAAAATCGCCTGAAAAGAGTAATCCAGCGGATTCATGTTTAAGCTGTGTTCGTCTGAGAAGCTGTCCACACCTGTGCGCGTTACCTGTTTGCCGTTATCGGACAGAGATTGATAATTTTGGATTTGAACGTTACCGTGCTTGAACACATTGTAATCATTATCTGTTATAACAGAGCCGTGGCTGACGTTTAGGTTGCTGACCTCTTTCCTCACCAACCGTTTCGAACAGCGCCTAATTCTCTTGTTAAGGAAATATTCAGCTCTTTGGGTAACAGACAAAAAAGGGCCACCGTAGCGACGATGGTCATGTTTCATCAGTTTTTTTCGTGAGTGTTTTTTGAGCACAACACAGGAAACAAAAATAACACACAAAAACCTAGAGAGGTTGAAAGAGAAAGCTGGAGCTGAAACAAAATGTAGGTGCGTCAATACTTTTTACGCACCCTGTAGTTCGTTCAGCTTGTGGAAAGTCGTTCAGGTTTTGGAGATATCCAAAGTGATATACGCTAGAACGCGGCTCAACGTTTCCAAGATTTTCGTTTGTCCTGGCAAAACTCCTTGCAGAATTTGCGCTCGCTAAGTAGACTTTTACGACCCAACATTCTTCTGTACTACCATAATTGCTTCGGAAAACTACAGAAATGATTGTTATGTTTGATGAAGAATTCAGTCAGGCAGCGAACACAGCGAATTCTTTGGTACAGTCCGTCTTTGGAAGATACGTGCGAAGTCCATAGCTTCATTTCTGCCTGTTTCACAGAATGGTTATTTTTGTCCCAAAAGGTTCTGTTCTCACCGCAGACGTCAGCAGAGAATCAAATAAACAGCCGCAGACCGTTGATCAAATTTTAATCGTATCGAATTTTTTAGTATTGAGTAGTTTTGTCTTTGGCAACACATTACCAATAACTACGCTCTATCAGTTAAGCTGGCTCATCGTTGCCTTAAAGAAGTTCTACAATCCTTGGCCGCCGCACGAAAAGTCCCTCTAGCGTTCCGGAAAATTTGCGGGAAGGGAAGGTACCTACCTCTTCCCTTGTTTCGTTTCGTGTCCTTGTTTTGTCACATAATTTGGGTTTCGTAGTATTGCCTTCGCGTTTTCTATGTCTTTTCAACCACGCTTATGAAACAAATATCACAAAAACGGTGAAAAAACTGAACGGGTGGTGAGTATGAGGAACTGATATGTAGTAATCAAACGCAAAAAAAACAACGGACAATGAGGTCGAAAAGCGTGAAACAACAGCGAAGAAAAGTGGGGGCGCACGCAAATATATTGGTTAAGGAGCAAGGAATATGCCAAGAATTCTCGAAACACGATAGGCAGAGTTTCCTCGCCGTCGCAATGATACTGTTTTAGCTCATACAAAAAATTCGTTCAAAATGCATTTACATGAAAAGGGAATAAAATTTTGAAAATTGTGCAAAAAATGTCGTTAATGCAATTTAACGGAATTTTCGGCGCTATGTGACAACGGAGGGGTTAGCGAAATTCAAAAAAATATATATGCCTAGGTAGACATTTATGTAAGCAATACAAAACCACTTACCATTTAACCGGAATGGTCCTCCATGTTGCTTGGGGGGGGGGTCGTCCGAGTATCTGTTCTGTGCTCTCCTCCGCGTCAGCGGAGGAGAGCACAGATTTGGGCAAGGGAAGGGACTCCGGGGTGTGGCCCTGTTACGCACCCGTGTTTAAATTGCCTACACCCCGGAGTCCCTTCCCTTGCCCAAAATTTGGAAGCAAATTAAAAGGAGGAGTATCTCTCCTCAGGCCTTAAGTTACTCGGACGACCCCCCCCCCCGGGCAACATGGAGTCGACACCATTCCGGTTAAATGATAAGTGGTTTTGTATTGCTTACATAAATGTCTGCCTAGGCATATATATTTTTTTGAATTTTGCTAACCCCTCCGTTGTCACATAGCGCCGAATTTTCTGTCGTTTTCTGTGTTAAATTTCGTTTAAAAGTTTTAACGAAAAATGTCCGGGTGCGTTACGTTAGGTGTCTCCCCATTACTTTACGGGCGCTCGATTACCATAAGCAGACCTGGTGCCGCGCCCACCACGGACAAGGTTTCACTCAGAGATGAGGCGAGCTGAGCAGAGCGCGCATTGCTACCGTGGAGCAGATTCCGTGCAGAACCATACCGGACCTGATTCCTTTTTATTTTTTGCTCTGTATTGTTCTTTTCTGCAATTTGTGGGCGCTACCACATGTCGCCTCTGAGATTACAAAGTCGAAGTGATTGTAGGAGCAACACGTCAAGTTGCTTCCTTCTTCACACTCCTATAGTGCACGGTAGCTTTGTAGCTTTCGCTCAGGCCATGTTCCCTTTTTAACTTCTCCTGTGTTTTCTTTTACTTGTTTTATAGTTCGTTAGTAAGTATAGTCCTTAATAGCACGTGATCTTTATTGCGTTCGCTAAAATGTGTAATAAGGTGAACATCCTCCCCAGCAGCAGTCACTCATAGCCCAAAAAAAAGAGAAAAAAGGCAAGAAACGAGCAAAGTCGTCACTCAGCACTCTACGACAGAAAGTCTGCTCCACGGCGCATGTTGTTCTCCGTTCATCCGTTGCATCTCGTCCGAGACGGGCGCAACAACCCGCCACGCTACCGTAATCGGAGGCGGTGTTGGGCAGCGGTGGCGCGCTAGCGTAACTCAGGGAGACACCTTACGTACGAACCCAAAATGTCCGGTAAATCCGGTAAATCGGTAAATCGCTAATCGTTAAACGCACACCCTGATGCAGACCAGCTGATTGATGTGAACATGGGCGTCGATCCGACCATGTTTTTTCTGTGAATTTGCCAAGTTACCTTACAGCCCTTCACAGTTCGTTGTTGTGTGTTGTTTTTACTGACGCTTTGTCAGCGTTTTCTCCAGCACGCTCATGTGCCTTACTTTAGATCAATGCTCTGCCTTTGATCAGGAGCTCCTCTAGAAAAGAAGGCATTCTGTTTCCTTTCCGTATTCCGTTCTGTCCATGAGATCTCTTTCCCGATCAATGGCGAGATGCTTTCGAATCTGTCCTATCAATGTTGTGCAACTCTCTGTACGTTGATTGTACAATGAAAAAAAAGAAGATAAGAAGAAGAGGTGCCCGAACAAGTGTGATAATTTTATAGAATTTTTATTTTTTGAGGAAAAATAATAAGGAAGTTTCGTTTTGAACTCAACAAGGCAGCAATCATTTAATGCATTAAAAGGCCGGATTGTGCCATGTCACTTGAAAACTCATCGGGATTTTTATTTGATCAATGGCGTAAATGCCGCTTATAAGAATCATGAAAGTGAGGATATGTGTGTTCTTTAAGGCTGTTTTTGTTGCTTCGTTTACACTTGTGATCACTCACGTTTACACACTGCGTGAAACTCCATGAAAAAAACAATTTTGCTATCAGTCGATGAGAATCGCGACGTATTGGACGAGTGCATGGCGCAGTTTCCTCTTTTGGCACTAGAAGATTACCGCCCTGCTCTTTAATTTCCTCAAAAAAAATAAGAATTTTGTAAAATTTCAAACAAAGTGTTCAGTTAGAGCGCTGCGACAAGTTGTCGCTGGTCCTCTGGCCGGGAGGGCGCGCGTCAGCGACGCTCTCTCGCGTGCATTGTTTCTCTCGCGCCGCACCCTGCGCGAGAGAAACAAAGTGCTCGCGCGCTCACTAGTTCGTGATGCCGCAGCTCCCGCGCTGTCGGCGACAGGTTGTCGGCGACGAGTCGCAGCGTCGCCGACGTGTCGCCGAAGTATGACATCAATTGAGGCAGCGACGAAGCTAGCTGTGTAACTGCCACAACTCTCATTCGCCTACTAAGTTGCGGCTACCTAGTCTTTCGCACCACTTCACACAGTGAGAAGAAACTCAGATTAGGAATGCACTCACCACTTCAGACACCTCAAGTGCTCCGGACGTGTAAGTAATACTTCAGCAGAAATACAGGCAGTGCATCCTAACTGTAGAAACCTGTGAGTTCATTTTCAAGTAGAGATCAGTCGGAGAAAGGACATTTGCTTCTCGGTGTGTACAGCGCCTAATGGAGTGCCAGGAAGAGAGTGCTTCTAGCACAGATGACTCACTGAAGTAAAACAAAACTGGGAGCATCCTCCCGCAGCTGACATTGCATCGGGACAGATTTCGAAGGAGGATATGGGCCAGTTTAGGTATAGGTGAAGAAGCAAGTTGTAGACGCTTGAAACTAACCACGGAAGGATTTCAACCTCCCATGAAACTTCGCGTGGAGACCAGGGTCATTAGAAGGAGCTGAGAATGCTGATTACGAGTGTGGGTTCAGAACTGCGAACTGAAACACCTGAACGAGTTCTGACCTGTCGAAATTCACCAAATGGCTGCAGGCGGGCCGTGCGAGTGAGTTTTAGTGAAAGCGGTGAGTGATGGCAGCTGATAAGATTAGACCGGCAACAGCAGGGGCGGCCTTGAGGGGTACTCTGCCTCGTTAGAAGTTGGCCCGGCCTAACCTTATCAGCTTCCATCACTCAGCACTCTCACTGTAGCTCATTCGTGCGATCAGCCTACAATCAGGTGAATTTGGACTGGTCAACAGTTTCAGTTTTGCAGGCTTGACCCCCATATTCGTAGTCAGCATTCCAAGCTCCTCCTAATAACCTGGTCTCCACTTGAAGTTCCATGGAAGTTCGAAACTCCTCCTGGTAAGCAGCTCTTAAAGCGAACCATGTAAAGGCTCAAGACTCATGTAAAAGAAACAGTGAGGTGCCAAAATTACAATCTGATCGAAGCAAAATCACTCGGAAAAGTTGTGCTGCGAATTGCGCGGATGATGATGCGCTTATCACAATTCATCCCCTGTGGTTGCCACATGCGTAAGTGAAAGGAATTTGTAAATTAGTAATGCGACTGGAGTTCACGTATGGAACTAGTTATACATATATGATATAGATATAGATACAGATACATACATACCCTTCACTTCTGCAAATTTCCGGGTTTCCTCGATATTTATTTATTTACCTCGCCTCTGACTTCCGTTGCGCTTATTACGCTCGTCTGTCAACAAATTCAAAAAACTTGAAGAGGGGCCCGAAAACGCAAACATTGGGAAAAAATCGGGGGAAAATTGCAATGGATCACAAAAACAGGGGGGGGGGAGGGAATAAGAGGAATTTTAAAAATGTCCTTTGCGTGTTGTGGGGAAGACGCACGAAATACGGCCAAACAGAAAAAATCTGCCGAACTTCGTCTGTGAGGGCTCTATGGGGTTCTGATCACAAATCTGGCATCCATTTTTAGTATTATGATGGAGTACGGTGGGTTATAGTAAGGCAGCCTTGTTCACCCGCACCTGTCGTAATGGGTCGCAATTACAAAGGCGGATGTCAGATTCGTGATCAGCACCAGGAATAACCCCCTTTGACGATACTTGAGCAGACAATTTCGAGAAAAAGGAACTAATATTAGATGAATACACAACGTTGGTTAACAAACAAAGCAATAACCCGTCCAACACCTCCTCCTGATCAGGACGGATGAAGGGTGATCCGGAAGGAAATCAGTTACTCTTTCTGAGCCAGCTAACCACAGATCGCCGTTAAGCCTGCATTGTGATATTTGACTCCCTATGTCATATCACAGACGGCCTTATATCTTAGAGTGGACGAGATACTGCACCGTCTTTCATGATTTTCTATCATCCGGAGGCCAAGAAGAGTAAGGAGTGCGAATAGGAGTAGCCGGGGTGGTATGCTCACGTGCTCGAATGCGAAAATGGCGGCCGACAGACGGGGCTGGCAACGCGCCGCTGTCGCAGCCGGTTTTGTATCCGTAGATACGGTCGTCTGCACACAGACATTGCAATACGGTGGCATTTGGAGGGGGGGGGATATCAATAGCAGAACACACAGCAGACTGGACGCCGAAGGGTGGAGGTCAGCGGTGGTTCGTCGGTGTGTGTACGCCCTACCTATACCAACACGCCAAACTTGTCAAGATGAGCGGAGCAAGACGAGCCGGTGGGGACAGCAAGACTTTCTGGCTACAGTTGCGCTCGAGCGACCTATTCGAGTAGGTATTCGGACGCTTTTCATTCGAATTTGAACATTTATCAAGTCAAAGAATAGCGACTCCTTACCTGATGAGTCCTATGGAATACCTTTTGCGTATGTCTGGTATATATTCAGTATATATAGGGTTGATCGAAAAGTCTTCGAACACTTGCACAACAATGTTACAATATAATACGATATACAAGAACTCAGTCCACGATATATTCCCCATCCAGGCATAAGATCTTGCCCCATCTTTCAGGCAGCCTTTCAATTCCTTTCCCGAGGGCTGTGAGGAAAGGAATTCAGAAACCTCCGTTTCCAGTTGATATCGATCATCGAACTCTCTACCTCGAAGATGTTGCTTCAGAACTCTGACCAGGTGGTAGTCAGAAGGAGCAAGGCCTGGAGAGTAAGGAGGATGGAGCAGAACTTTCCAGCCTAACCCCTGGATTTTCTCGCGACTCACTTTCACGACATGAGGACGCGCGTTGTCGTGAAGCAGGTAGATATTTTCCCGTTCTGGACGTTTTTGGCTCATGTCGTCGGCCAAGCTCTGGAGCTGGATAGCGTAGACAGATGCTGTGACTGTGGTCTCACTAACCAGCAACTCTCAGTCGTTTTGAGTCCCACCAGCAACACGAAAAAAACCTTCTTTTTGTGGTGTCCACATTTCGTTTCGGTTGTCTGGGAGCCGAATCTCTGCGTGGGAGCCATTGGCTCTTGCTGGTGTGGTTAACATAAAGAACCCAGTAACAGTGTCCTTCACAAAGTCCTTTCTGTGCGGGCGAAGAAGCAGTGACTCAGCAACACTATTCGGCATGCCCCGTCAAAGTCCCGCAGCTCATGTAGTACCCAAGACGACAAAACTTTGCGGTATCCAAGGATCTTCAGCTGCTTCACGATGGTGCTTTGCATACATCCAAGCGTCGCCGTCAATTCGGGAGTGGATGAATTTGGCTTCACCTTGAAGGCGTCGCGCAAGCTGTCCGCAACAGAGGGGCGTCCGGAATGAGGTCGATCTTCGAGAGAGATATCTCCAGCCTTGAAGTGCTGATACCAACGGACCACTGTGGATTAGTGAATGGCTTCCTCCTTGAATGCAGCTCAGATGTTGAAGGCTGCAGTCCTTGCGGAACGGCCTTGCAGAAATTCGTAGTAGACGATAGGTCGTAGGATGCTGCTGCCCATCGTTGACATTGTTGCTGTATTCGTGCTCGACGAGGCCTTATATAGTATGCTTGAGGAAGCTTCGAGAATGTACTGTGACGTCACCACACAATATCAATACTGTAAGAGCTTTAACAAGTTTAACAGGCAGTAGCGTAAAATGTTGCAAGACTTTTCGATCACCTCATATCTTGATTGTGTATATATTCAGTATATTTCCTTATTATAAAATATCGTGCAGAAATGGGTGATAGAAGAGGGAAGGGGTGAGAAGGCAGACGAGCCCTTTCCAGGCAGGTGGCTGCAGACGACCTCTTGGCCTGGGCGACGTAGACGTGACTCCCGAAGCAGGGCGTCGTCGTCGAGGGTGCGGATTGGGTACAATCCGACGTATTCCAATTCGAACATCCAAAAAGTCGCATTTTTCGAATGTGTTCGAATTTGAATAATCAGAAAGACTGCAGTCTTCGAATATATTCGAATTCGAATATTCGAAATTTGTGAGAATTCGGAAGCACTTGAGTATTCGAAAATTTCGAGATAATGACTATACTATGGTGAAACGCTTTCAAACCGTCACGTAAGAACAACCGTTGCGGGATCACCACATTTTCTGATAAATACTGGCATGATGCCAACTCCGCGGTAATCAATACGAGCTAAGGAACTACGCAATATGGACGTTCCATACGGTTTAAGGCGGTTTTTAGTGGAATGCTTTGGGAAGAATGCTATTTGACGGTTCTATAGTGCTATCACCAAAACTCACTGTGCGAGCAAGATAGATTAGATAACGAAGGTGGGGGGGGGGGGGGGAGAGAGAGAGAGAGAGAGAGAGTGCAACGCCAGTACATCTGATTGAGTTTTATTGGATAATGGGATATAGGATAGTTATTTACTTTACCCGTTCGTGGCCTGGTTTACGATTAACCAGGTTACTGGCTAATCGTAAAGCAGGCCCGAACCGGTCAAAGTAAATAATGAATTTTGAAATATTTTGCTGCACTTCGATGAACTGGCTTGTGACACGATGTACTTGTCAAAATGTCAACTTAATTTGTGTTGGAATAGCCGTTAGATGGTGGAATACGTTTGACATCTACCGCAAACACGGGTCGAAGCATGAAGCTGCATCTTGTCTAAATACATCTTGTTCAGAACGCTAAAGAATAAGCGGTCAGCTCTGTTCTATGTTACTTTCGATTCACAACCGACTCATCGTTTTTACAGAAAATTGGACGCTAGATCCTATAGACACGTCGGTTGGTTCAGTAGTATGCTAGTATGTTACGAGAATTTGGTGTTCCATAGAAGCGGTATCCGAAAAGAAACCCATGCTCGTCACCAGGCACCAGGCGCCAGGAACAATTTTCGCACGCCATGGAGCTCAAAGCTCTTACAAACATTTTGTTTAATAAATTTTTGCATCTGTATAGCGAGATATTGTATCAGGGGACGCGCTCTTCCACTATAACTACTCTATGCTAATCATTACCGTCCATTCCCAGGCGTTTCCACAAAAACGCAGAGTGTGAGAACAGGCTATGTCAAATGATCACTGAGGCCACCCGACCACTATCCACTACAATTGTGCTTTTGAAAAATTTTAATAACAAAATGAATGAATGAAAAATTCGGTGTCGAAAATTTTTGGACGAATGAATGGACGAATTTATTCTATGTCGAATAATTCGAGCAAATGAGCGAACGAATTTCTGCGCTTGCCAGTTTTTTCGAATGACCGAGAACCCAATGAGATTCGAATTCAAAAAAAAAATTCGAAAGAAGTCGAACTTCGTCTATTCATTCACATTCGCAGTCGACGATCCGAAAATCGAATAAATATTTCTCATTTATTCGGCTACTCGAATAGTCAAATAATTTGTTCAAATAAATGAATAAAAAATAACCGTATTTTACTGCAAGATAAAACCTGCCTATCGCAATCGATTACATGTGATCTGGTCGCCGAAAAATTGCGGTACGCGCGAGCAGCGCGAGTCAGATGGGCACAGTGAGCGCGGGGGGGGGGGGGGGCGAACCGCCGCTGCTCCTGCTCCCTGCTTCCTTGCGAACAGGCCGTCGAGCGCCTTGCGGCCACTCACGTGAATAGCAGGTGAATCGGGCTGTGGCTGTACAGTGAAGATTTCGGTGTACTGCGGAAAATCTTCGTTTTGAAGTACTGCTCCAAGTACAACAACGGGACAATCAATGCCCGAAGGGCCTGCGGATGGATGAAGTACATTCAGGAGCTTGGGAAGCTCCTGCTTTCTGCCAGTAAAGACGTTAAATAGGAGAGGAAGAGCAATGGCTATGGAGTACAAGAACTAGTCATACTCCGTTCCTTATAAACGCGAGCCATTTCCATTTTCGCTATAGCATTCTCCAAATCGTAGTGTCTTATCAGACTAGATTCCAACCATGGACTTCGGGTCAGCTTGCTTATAAGTGCAGCGAAGCTCTACAACAGAGCCAAAATACAGACTGAATGCCATTTATGAGACTCTAGTGTGCCTTTTCTGCACCAGATCGCCTTTGTGTTAATTCTCCGTCCATACTAGCCTTTCTTTTACCACCTGGAAGCTTCGGTATAACCTAAGGAAAGATAGTAACCTGCGGCGCTTTATCAAGTTAAAGGTTCATGACGCCTTACCTGATGAATCCTACGGACTACCTGTTCCTATGTTCTAGACCAAGCTCTGTATGCATCTTTATTAGGAAGGCATACTGTATTGAACTATAAGCAAAGGGATAAAAAGGAAGGGAAGAGAGGGCAGAGCCCTCTCCAGTCTGCTGGCGACAAGCGGCCGGCCGGGGCAACGTAGACGTGACTCAAATAGCAAGGAGCTGCTATCTCTAGTAGATTGCCGCTATCAATGGCAGGGGCGTTGTCTTCGAGGGTGCAGATTGGGTACGACCCGACAGCTTGAACAACGACACCTGAGTCTGGACAGCGACTTAAGACAGCGTCACGTTACACCTACCATTCAGGACTCTGCGCGAACTTGGTCGGCCACATCTGCTCGCCAGTGGCTTAATCATGCTCTTAGAACCATATATGGAATAGACACCATCTGTATTGCATCCTCCTTATTCCTTCCGTGCAGTAACAACGAAAGCTTTGTTAGACTACCAATGAGGGCCCTAGATCCTACTATATATAAAGGAGCAAGCGTGAGTGTGTGTATGTGTGTATGCGTGCGTGATTCCGTCCGTCACAACTGGAGTGCAGGAACTGCGTAGTAGCACTGCACAGTGGTCGAACACGTCGGCAACCGCGCATGGCGAGCCTTAGGTCGGCAGCAGAGTTTTGCGGGTGCCGGGGACACGCCATGACAGCGGCGGGTGGTGCGGCGCCGCGAGGGTCACTGTACGCAATACTGCGTACTTTTGCCGTAGTTGCGGCTTCTAAGAATGTCAGAGATGTAGTAAGCAAAACGCTTTTTCTTTTGTGAAGAAGCGTTTTCTATGCCAAGTTAGGAGTTCTTGAATGTAAGCCCTGAAATCTAATAGAACACTCCTTATAACTCAACAGTTCTGCACCATTTTGTGTTTGCTCTCACTTTTGTCGTTCTAACTCCACTAAAAGTTCCTCGGTTGAAAAGAAGCTCGGAGATAACGTGGTAGCCCTTGTGATGACAGCATTCCCTCCGATGCCTTGTTGAGTACGGGCGGTCTGTCCGATTCAGTTATAGCTGATACTTTAAAAAAACTGTCTGCTTTATTGTTGCATTTCTGTGCAGGGGTTTTCCCTAAACCTAACACGGCTCACTTGGAAGGCAACGAAGGTTTTCCGTGCAATTAAGGTTACCTAATATCGTGCTAAGGCATTTTTTTGCGTTACGTTTTGAGTGCAGGATTCCATACGCCTTCATTTGTCGACACTAGCGGTGATTATATTGTTGGTTATCAAGCCCTTTTATGGACAGAAATTACGCACCAACCTATTACACTCCTAGCATGTAAATTCGTTTAAAAAAATGTTTCCAAGTAAGTAAACCATTATCGACACCCACCCATCACGTCCCCAGCGGGTCTCACCCGCAGCTCCTAGCACTGCGGGTGAGAGCCGCTGTGAACTGCGGCAGCCCTCGGGGACCTTTGCGTGCGGCGGCTCCGCGACAACTCGTCCGCGCCACGGCTTCCACCACAGTGGCAGCGTGGGTCCCACTGCGGCGGGAGCGATATGGACGAGTTCTCGTGGTGCTGCCGCGAGACTCTATATAGGCCCTTAGACGTGCCGAAACGTCGGCAATCGTGTCTGGGCATTCAGATGATCACAGCAGGGTAGGCAATCGATATCGATCGATATTGTCGATTTTTTGTAGATGTCGTTCAAGCGCCACGAAACTTTAGCCATGGGAATAATCGAGGTCGGTGAACACGAATCTGAAGTTCGCTTTTGAACTATCGATCATCCATCAATAGATATTGGTCAATTAATCATTTTCTTGTGGATGTCGTCCATTTTTTCGCTTTTTTCTGACTTGCCCCAATCGACGTATGTTCTTCCTGAGGAAACCATGACATAGGTTGCAGCTAAAATTGATGATGAGAAATTATCACTACTGCGAAGCCGTTGAGAAGCCGTCGGTGCGGCTGACAGGCCGCTCTGACGGCTACTCTATATAGTGAAACCAGTTCTTTACCGCAATGAAAGTATGAAGGTCTAAAGTTGGGAATAGAAGATGACCGGATTGTCAACTTCTCGGGGTTTGGGGGCGAAGCCCCCAACCAGTCGTCGGCGGCCGTTGAACGACTGGTAAGTAATAAGACGAAGAAAATCTCAGCAGCCCTTGTTTACGTGGACCCTCCCCGAAAGATTCCGCTAAGTTCGGCCTGCCTTAGGCCCCTGTTATACTCCCGCGGGAGCATCCGAGGACGGACGGGATTCGCGCCGGGATCCCTGAGCTGGCCAATCGCCGCGCCGCGCCGCGCCCAGTCACGCCCGCCGTCCGCCGATCGCCGCCGACAGACGACGAGAGGGCTTCCCGCCCGCGAAACGACAGCCGTTCGCGGTGCACTGCACCGCGGACGCGTTTTCCATGCCGAACAGAACGGTAAAACTGTGAGTGTCCAACACTCAAACCTGAGCGAATAATGGCGCAGGAAAATTCAACACTAAAACTCCGCCGCCCTAAAATGGCAGCTGGTGCTAAGGCAGTTTAATCAGCTAAGGAGTTGCGAGCATGCCTTCGTAAAGAATCTTAAGCGTTCTGCTCACCTGTGCATTTGTAGGCCATTAGCTCTCTGCGTCTTCCCGGAGGGGTCGACTGAATTTGGAAAAAATCGTGTCACCCAAGCCTCACCTGCATTTTCGCACCCCTGTAACTTTGTCCAATCATAAGCTACATCGCTGTATTTTAGAGCTCTACTAGAACATTTTGCTGCCTACACAACCCACAAGCTGCAACCGGAAAGGTTCACAAATTACAGAGTTATTGCTCTCAGAACACGCCCGCGCGTGCAATTTAGCACAACAGCGGTGGACGTTCTCCTCGCTCTTACTCTCTCAGAATACAGTTTTCTCTACTCTCAGTAAAATAATTCAATTCAGCATGAAAAGCTCTATCGAACGGTGCCAAGCATGACCCATTTCGAAAACATCGTTTTTCGATGACGTCATCGTCTGTCTGCAGCGGCCTCGAGCGGCCTCGCCCTCGATGCGAAACTGTCAAAAAATCGATGTTTCCAGAATCGGTCGGGATTGGTACCGTTCGATAGCGCTTTTAATGCTAAACAGAATGGTACCATTGCCAAACACTCACATCTGGGCGAGTAAGTGCGCAAGAAACTCTAACCGCTATCTTCCGCCGCTTTAAACTGGCAGCTGAGGCTAAGAGAGTTTAGGGAGCTGAGGAGCTCTGAGCACGTCATAGTGAAGCACCTTAAGCTCTCTGTTTGTCTGCGCGTTTCAAGGCCGTTTGCTCGTCGGATCTTCCCGCAGTGGTCCACCGAAATCGAAAAAAAATGCGTCACACAAGCCTCACCTGCATTTTCGCACTCCTGTAATATTGCCCCTTCTCGAGCTACACCGTTCTACTTTAGTGTGCTACTACAACGTTTTACTGCCTACAAGACCCACGAGTTGCAGCCGATACGATTTGAACTCGAAAGAGTTATTGCGCTCCGAACACGCCCACGCGTGCAATCTATATGCGTTGTTCACGACGCACTCTAAAGTCTAGCTGGAGAGCATTAGAGCAATTCCTTAGTGGGGCTGCCAGAAATTCATGACAGAATTCTCCAAACGCTCACTCTACCTGTTGTCGAACTCACTTGATTGATAGGTTCATCTCTACACATATTGCTCACGGTGTACTCATAAGTCTCGCGTGGACAGATTGAAGCAATTCCCGAGTAGAGCGTCTGGAAATTTTTGAAAAATTTCTCTAAACGTCTCGAAATATTCTTGAAGGCTTTACATTTCTAGTAAGTGAAGATAGAAACCCAGTGGGCATGCTTCCGCCCATTCGATTGATAGGTTCGATCCTATATGCATTTTGCACGGCGCACCTCGGAACATTCCAGACATGACAGAGCACTGACAACGCACGCCATGCTTGAGATACTCCGAAAACACTGAACGTCCTGGAAAATAAGGTGCTCCAATCGCAAAAGCCTGCTGCAGTTATTTTTTTAGGCCACCCACGGCGAAAACACAGCGGCCGGGTAAAGTTTTATACATGGTTATATAGGCCTCGAGGAGACGAATCGAATGGTACCAACTGTTTCTGAAACAAGTCAAAATTAAGGGAGTTATGAGCATGCGACGGTTTGCGACGGATTTTTCCGTCGCAAACCGTCTTTTTGACCGCGCGACGCGGGCGGTATTGTAGACAAAAACCACCCCGTCAATCCACTAATAGTAAGTAAAAAGATAAAACCTAAACCCACAATAAAACAGGTGGAACATTTATTTTCACACCAAATACATAATGTAGCCAATTATCTAAATACTCCACGTTGGTACAACAATAACCATAGTCGTGGCCTAAAACAAGCCCGTGAATCTAAATCCATTCCAATTGTATACATATGATGAGCTCAAGCTATACAAACAATTAGTCCAATACTTAAAATAGCATGCACTACATATATCCAGATAACCAAAAGCGACCAACCTTTTTACCAGTTAAACATAACGTAGGCTGACTAATATTACCTAAAGTTAGCAGAATTAAAATATGAACCTCAGGATGACCAAAAATAAAAATAAATGTTGATAAATCAAAGGACCAACACCAGTTCTAGGCTCAAAAAATATATAGCACTAATATAAATATGCTTTTGTTAATTTAATTAGACCATCATAAGCAGTAGGGTTCAATCTGTATTATATCTGTGTTATATGTAGTAGGCGCAACCTAAGATTAGGTGGACCACCTTATTACTTCCAAAAACGGAATTCCGTTTTCAGCGAGCCATAGAGTACAACCGGTCAGAAGCCATAAGCAGGCGGAGCTCAATTATTTGCTATATTTGTTCGACTTATCTGTTGTGTTTGGGCGCGTGTAGCGCAGTCGGAGGACGCGCGACTGTCGCGTGCACCCGATACCAGGTTCCTGGTTCGGATTTCCCGCCCAGGCCAAACAAGCCTTCCATCCCTCCGGGGTCGGTGAATTGGTACCAGACTTGTCTGGGAAGGATAGAGCGCTGACTTGTTCATCGGCTGGCCACCGCAAGTCATTGTACGACCAAATACGCATTTACGTCGCCTCCACGACATCCCGTAGAAGTAGAATGCGCCGGCGCATCCCAGAAGGGATTGAGTAACGCCGACCTTTATCCTTTTTATCCTTTATCTGTTGTGTTTGCCATCAGCGACATTTTTGTTTATGCCTCGTTTATGAAATAATGGACTACTTTTTGCGAAGATAGTCGATCTCTACAGGACAAGTTCGACCGAACTTTGAGTTGCAATCGTGGGTTGCAGTTCATCCCCGCATTTCGGTTACGTTTCTCAGCTAAACTGCGTCCACCATGCGTTTGGAAGTGGTAGTACATTCTATAGAATGGGTTACCACCTCCAAAGGCAGCATACGGTCAGCTTAGATGCGGGAATAGTATGAACAGCAGACATGATTAAACAAGGTATGTCGCGGTTATTAACCGCCGGTCATGTCGAGATTAGAGGTTGTGAACTGCCAGTCAAATCTATGCCTGTGGTTATAAACCGCAGACCATCAGTGGTTGTGGACCGCAGGCGTTAAGGTTGTCAAACGCCGGTGGACCGGCGGATATTTCGGGGTAAACGGCAGGTGTTTCGGGGCAATACCGCTCACTTCGTCTTGTCGACCGCTTGTGGTCGAGATTGTGACCGGGACTTGGTCTGCGTTCCACCAGCCAGAATGTCTGAGTATAGGCCGCGCGATATTTAGCGTTGGTCCTGGACGGATCGCCGTCGCATTACTTTGCAGAATGATGGACGGTGCGACGAGCACTGAGAAGTTCAAATTGTTTCGCGTCGCTCTGCAAAGCTCATAGCCGCGATTCTATCGCGGCGACGGGAAGTATGCACGAGGCCTTACGCAAATACAAGTCAACTCCAGTTAAGACGCATTGGATGCAACGCTACTTCCGTTATACCGCAATTCGGAGACGAATTCTGCTTTCAGGGGCCGGATTCATCAGCGACTTAAAGCAATTTAACAGAAAAAATACAGCCGCAATCCCTGATGGTGCGTCTTATCAAGCGATTCTGCCGTCAACGGAAGGCTCGTATTCCCTAGCGCAGGAGAGCCGTCGCTCTCCCCCCGGCCTCGTCTTTGACGCTAGCTTGCCAGAGTGAGTGGAGAAAGGCTCCGCCTTCTCGAGCTAGATGCCCCGCCTTCAGCTGACCTGAGGGATCAAGGACCACAAGAAGTCTGAGAGAGATATCGTGACCTCGTCACCACAACCTTGATCCCGGAGGACACTAGCTAGAAGTCGTTGAGTGTAACCCGAAAGGCAGCCTCATTCTCTCTCAATCCGAGCGTGACTTACCAGCCTTTCGGTTAATCACGTAAGTCAGTTGGGTTGCCTTACTCGCCCTTCGCTTCCCTTTAGCCTTTAAAACGGTGCAGCTCGAAATAATCAGTACGATTAATTTCTCCACTTTCCACTGTCTATCCAGGCGCTGATGACAGCGGTAACGCCACGGAAGCATTCGCTGAATCAGTCTTCAGTACTTACTTCACGACATTCTTCTCTAAAGTATGTGTTAATGTTATTGGTCCACACTGTCCACACATTAAGACTGGTCATATATATATGAATTGTAAAGCTGTAACCCAGGGCTCTGGACTAGTGGTGTTTTAGCGCGCATTAAGACCCTAAGGTTGTGCCTTAGCGATGACCCAGATAGGGCTGATTGAAGAGAGGTTTTGTGGAGAAGACCGTACTAGTTGGGTAATAAGAACATTTTTGTGGAATACTAATGAATGGTGCGAATACAACTTCCAGGAAATTCTAAACGCTTGCCGCAGAACCGCGTCGGTTCAACAAGAGCGCGCTTCTCGGATCTCCTCGTACAAACTTAGCCCCAAATTAGGGCGAATTCCCCAACGATTTTCAATGCAACTCCGATGCGCTTGAAAAGCCTGTTCGATGTGCGGATTATCAGTATCTTTACAACTCATACCTGTTGCTGCTCCCGTGCGGAAAAACTTGCTGTTTTCTGTCTTTCAAGTGGACATACATACGGTTATTAGAAGAGCTTTAAGATACTACTAGTCTTGGAATTAAGGTTTTTTTCACGCGGAAAAGAAGGGCTCACACGAAAGGTTTAGAAAGTTTAAGAGAAATTTGATGCTGGCTAATACACCTCGAGTAAATTATGTTGGAAGTAATAGCTATAGAAACGGAATGGAGGATGAATCGCAGCCCAATGGAATACCATCAACCACTTGCTGAAGTGAGAGCTTTATAATTATGAAGAAGAGCAGTAGGGTGAACTGACGTATATTTTTTGCAGTAATAAGAGTGGTGTGGGAACCAACTTTTCCTTGTTCTGCATTACGGTTGTACGCTTCTGAGTTTTTTCATTTTGCCACCTTTTGCCTTCTTTAGTCAGGAGACGAGAAGAAAACAATGTGAAACCGTTCGCTTTACGAATCAACACTGTGCTGCTGTATTCGTTACCAGTTCCTGCTAAATTCTAAGTACACACTGTCCTCACTGTTGAGCCAAAAGGCGGTGCAGAACTGTAGCGGGCTATCTTACACAATAGGGAATAAACCTTTCCATATAATTCCTCTCAATGAGCCATACAGCTCCCAATGAGAAACTGTTATAACTTGCTGGGCACGAATGCCAGCCGCTATTCCTAGCAAGGGTTTTCTCAGGTTAGAAAGCTGTGTATTTGTTTTTATAAAATTTCTCATGGCACCTTTGCACAAATGTCAGCAATTGCTAATAATTTCTGCTTTGGGTTTCATCTGTTTCATCTTCCGGTTTCACTAATAACTGAAGAATCGACGCAATCTGAAAATGAACCATAGCAAAACAACTAAAGTTAGGGGGAACTATTTATAAACCCAGCACTTGTTCATGAAGTGTATGATCAATTAGTAGAAGAGGACAAAGGAAGGGCGCCCACGAAACCATCTAGCATCGAGGGCTAACTTCCACAGTTTCGTGAGTGATAAACCTCAATAATTCATGGTGCCTTGGACTGCCGCATGTTCTAGAAATTCGTGAACAACGAATTTCTAGCGCAATGCGGTCAAGTGGGGAATGAAACGAGTCTCTACAGCATTTTGCCATTTCGATCTCCTGCGTTCATCTGATTCTCGTTAAACTTCAAGGTTTTCGAAGGCCTTATGCAGTAAAGGTTTATGTGAAGGGACTAGACTAAAGTACAATTGCAAGGATATTTTTTAGTAATTGCTTATTCCGCAGCAGCGTGTGCTAGACCCCTATTTCAATTCCTAATGTGTAGATTATATGAAATTACAATGTTTAAAAAGCAGTTTTCCGTACGCCGAAGTCACACCGGCGCGTGGAACTTGATAGCGCAGGTTCCATGTTACGGCAGCAGCGCCTCGTAGGCGATTCAGTTCGTCTACGTATAAAAGCATGGAGTTGCGTGGATGTTGGCAGCTCGTTCTCAAGAATGGACCTCGAGCAGCGCATCAAGGCTTATCGCTTCGTCTCCTATGCGGCCGTCACTTTCTCCGTAGTTGCAGTACTTTCGGTTTGTCTGACGCTGCCGATGGTCTTCAACTATGTAAGCCATGTGAAGCGACAGATCAACCACGACATCACCTTCTGCAGGGGATCTGCCAAAGACATCTGGGCCGAGGTGAACCACCTGTCCAAGATGCCCGCTTCGAACAGAACTGCCCGTCAGGCATACGCTGGTGCGGGTGTCGGCGGCGACTCCTCCAGCCAAGGCGGAGCGTGCGGAGGATGCTGTCTTCCTGGACCACCAGGAGGATCCGGAACTCCAGGAAAACCCGGTCGTCCAGGAAAGCCAGGTGCTCCTGGTCTGCCTGGAAACCCTGGTCGCCCTCCACAGTCACCTTGCGAACCAATGACTCCTCCTCCCTGCAAGCCTTGCCCCGCAGGACCACCTGGAGCAGCTGGACCTCCCGGACCAGCCGGAGATGCGGGAACCGACGGACAGCCCGGCCAAGCAGGACAAGGTTCATCTCCCGGACAGCCAGGTCCTAAGGGTCCTCCTGGACCAGATGGAAACCCAGGAACTCCTGGAGCTCCTGGTCAGCCTGGAGCAGATGCCTATTCTGAGCCAATCGTTCCTGGAGAGCCTGGACCAGCTGGGGACGCTGGGCCACAGGGACCACCTGGAACTGATGGACAGCCTGGCACTGATGGACAACCTGGTAAGTCGAAGCATTCAGTACTAAGAGCGTTTACTTCTAAAGTTTCTTTAAGTACCTGTTATGCCAGTTATAATGTTCCAGGACAACCCGGACCAAAGGGATCTCCCGGATCCGATGGGCAACCCGGAGCAGACGGAAACCCAGGAACCGCAGGACAAGGTGGACCACCCGGAGATGGTGGAGAGAAGGGCATCTGCCCCAAGTACTGCGCCATCGATGGAGGAGTCTTCTTCGAGGATGGAACGCGGCGTTAAAAACCGTGTCTCTATTAAGAGCACCTCATGTACAATGCTTTATAAAGCTTTCATCATCTTCGGTGTTCACCACTACACTTTGCTGTAATAGGAACTGCGCTAATCTGTCTCAAAATTCTCCCAAAGTTCTGAACGTTTTGGAAAACCACACGGGTGCGAACATCTTTGTCTATGCTGAACGAACACGACCATGAACCCGTATGCTGTCAAGCTTAATAGCCTGCTTCTCTTTGGTCCTTCCCACTGTAATGAGGAGTCGAATATATATATATATATATATATATATATATATATATATATATATATATATATATATATATATATATATATATATATATATATATATATATATATATATATATATCGCAGATGCATTTTGCGTTAATTCGCCCGGCTAGTAGCGTAAAGTTTATCTCAATGAATGAAAGCCCTATGTTGAAGACAGTCTCCTAAATAGCGCTGCTGGTTACTGAATAATTCGAATCGATAGTTCCAAAGAGGTAGAAAGATAAGTGAAGCCCGACAAGAACTGTAACACCTACGTTAATTTCCATCTTCCCCCACCTAACCTCCAGTTACTACCCTAAGATTCAGCATTGAACACAGACCCTTTGCTCGCAGCGAATGCTTCGGCATCACCCACGCGCTAGGGGTGAAGCGTCGAAGAGGAGCAATAAGATCCTGCTATAGTGTGAATAATAGTGCTTTAAAAAATCCTACACAGAACTCGATCGATTAGAAAGTAGTGGCCAGTTGTAGTCGCCATAGTTATGTCCAAAATTTCAGGGCAGCTTGAATAAGTCGGACAATTTAGTCATTTCCATTTCTTACCGGCTCTTCATTACAAATGTGTAGCGGGTAGAGATTGCAGGAGATTCGAGGTACTCTGATTGCGGAAAACGCTCGCACACTTTCGTTTGGGACAGGTAAAAGAAGTGTTCCTAGTGGTACTCTTCTCGCAGCATACCATTTTTGTTTTGGCGTGGCGGAACTCGGAAAATGCCCAGTTTTGACGGTACTTATCCTAGGTGCGAGAGATCACCACTATTACAGCTCTCAAGTGCATTTTTTTCAACACAAAAGAGAAGAAATACAGCCATGGCCAGCGGTGTCTGCCTATGAAGTGTTGTCTGTATTCGAAAGGCTTTCGCCGCCTATAACGAATGAGAAAGGAATGTTAGGGTTGACCGATCATGCAGTTCTTGATGACGTCAGCATCCATTCGTCTGCTGATCTAAACCCGACGAAATGCGGTTTATGATGTGGAGTTCATCCTAGGAGAGGATATATATATATATATATATATATATATATATATATATATATATATATATATATAAAAGGTCATTGCATATGAAATGCCGATTTTGCTACCTCAACTTCTGGTCGATTTCTCACAGCTATGATTGTTCCCCAGGCATTGTATATAGCTCCTCAAAGCGCAGAATCTCGATTTCTTACCATTTAAAAGTTCAGTGAAGTTATTTGCCTCCTGCCGAGATTTTCACGTCGTTTTTACAGTACGAATCAACGTGGTATTCAGGTGCTCTACTTATATGGATGGGAAAGTCGACACAACGCCTCGGCCGCTGCGAGTGACACAAACGTTGCATTTGGAGAGGATTTGGCTAAGAAACACACAGTTCGCCAATGGTTAGAAAGGTTCTGATTTGGGGATGAAAGTCTCAAACATGAAGACCCAGGTAGGCGCACTCCTTAGGTATCACTCCATAACGACATCAACTCAAAGCCATGGTGGAAGCGGATCCGCATCATACTGTGAGAGAGCTAGCGCAGCATTTTGGCTTTGACGGCAGCACTATCAGTCGCCACTTAAATGCGATCGGAAAAGCAAAAGTTTGTTTTACAAATGGATCCCGCACGAACTGACCGCCGGCAGATGCTGAAACGCCAAGACACCGTGCTTTGTTAAGGCTCCGCAATGTAAGGGAGCCTTTTTGGAAGAGGATTGTGACATGCGACAAAAAATGGATCCTTTCTGACAATCGTCGTCGCCCTGCACAATGGGTGGACAAGAATGAGAGTCCCAAGGAGATGCCCAAACGAAGTCTCATTCCAAAGAAGACCATTGTGACCGTATGATGGAGAATGGCTGGTATAGTCCATTACAAGTTCTTGAAGACTGAAGGGATTATCACAGCGGAGAAGTACTGTGCGAATTTGAAGTGATGAACCAGACGTTGATCGAAGAACTGCCGCCTTTGGTCAATTGAAGAGGCCCAATCCAACGGCATGACAATGAGCGTCCGCACGTTTCAAAAATTGTTGTCCAGAACTGGATGAATTGGGATACGAAACTCCACATTCAGCATATTGACCAGATCTGTCCTCTACCGACTATTATTTTTCAGGCATTTAGAACGTCATGTGCAGGGTAAAGAACTCAGCAACCAAGATGCTGTCAAAAATGGCTTCTTATGCTTTTAATTCTCTTAATTCTGACTTTTACAAAGATAGAAGACATTTAAGCTATCGTCGTGTTGATAAAAGTGTACTTATTTTAATGGTTTTTATTTCGAATAGTAAAATTGCTTTCAAGCAAAGATGTGACCTGTCAACGTTTTCAGTCAAAATCGGTCATTTCATATGCAACGACCTCATATTTAACATATAACCCACGGAAACGCGGCATGTTGCGCTTTCCTAAAGGTGGTCCTCCCGTTCTTACCACCTTTCTTATTGGTAAACACCAGTAAGAAAAAATGTAAGAAGTTATTTTACAAGTGGTGATCTCTTGTAACGCTCAGAGTTCAAATACAAATTTGGGAAGAGCAAGGTCGAGCACTATGGTGCTTGGGTAAGGGAGAGTCACTTTGTAATTGACTGAAACAATTGAGATATATAGGATTGCCTAAATATAAGCACACCAGCTTGTGATTTAACCGATTCTTTGACAGGATGCCTAGGAGAGTGATTGCCAATATTCACGGCCTCACCTTCCATACTCGGTATATCTTCCGTGCTCTGAACATTTGTTTGGGTTGTTCGTTTTACGCTTTATTGCACTTCAAAATAGACAACTAGTGCTCTGCTTACAGGAGTTATAAAATACTTAAATAAAATAAGTGGAATAAATTACGCATCAAGTAAGACGAATGGTCAGACTGGTAGTAAAAAAGCAAAGTTATAGCTTGGTTCAGAGCGCAAAATTTGTGAAGTGAACGAACTCCATAGTAAGACACACCACTTTTAAGATTGGCGACTTCTAGAATTTTTCATCATCGTACTGCAAACGAAAACATAATGAAAGCCCTCATGGAGTCGCCCACCACGCACTCATCAGGGCATGCCTGGTGATTACGTACTTCCATTTATCTACCATAGGGCGAAAACGACAACGGTGAACGATAAGTTTGGCGCTCACCAATATTAGCTGATGACCGTGACATGGTTGTTTGCACGGTTGAAAAAAATGTCAGCTAAGTCAAAAAAGGAACGAGATGTTCCTGGGGTATGGCTCTCACTCCATCGTGGAACAGAGTTATATTTAGTGTTTTTCAAAGCGAAAAAAATCGGTGTGGTAGTCAAATGGATTCTTTTAATGAAGCCGAACTTCATGAACTATTGCGACTCGTGCATTGTAAAGGAAACGGTGCGAAGCTTTAGATTTGGCGCTTGTCTAAGGTATCTTCGGACTCGATGCTGAAAGCACATAATGCCAGAGTAGTGCTACCTTCTAAGCTACTTGCACCCTTTCGGGATACCCTTTCTGATCATTACATAGCCGCTAATCGTGAGTACAGCACTGTAATCGTATGTTCAAATGCGCTCCGAAAAAGCTCGAGCGAAAACGACTGTAGCAGCACCAAGGAAGATGTGATGAGCGTCACAAATCGAACGTTCGCAGGGGAACACTGAAGTGTCAGGGCCGTTTGCTGGTCAACCCTTAAATGCAGAGGGCGATGAGCGGGTCGGGATGGCATTTTGTTGTCGCGAAGAGCGCTGCCAGCGTTGCTATCCGTGCGAAAAAGATGAAGCTGCAGATAGCACAGCGCCACCACAGAACATCATCAAATCGATTCTCCAGCAGTACCACAGGTTGGTCTGGAAGAGCTATACAGTTGCAAAGATATGGAGACCTCCTACGACTGTTGGACACAGATGAGGATTGTTCAATTCATCCAAATTCTAACTGGAATGTTCTCTGGGAGCAGATTTTTGACTTTTTTTGCATCATAGCTATCCGTTTCCCTTACAGAAGTTTTTCCTACCTCCTCATCCTCTTCACCTAGGCCTTCAGAATAAGCATTTTTCGTTTAAAGCATTTCATGACATACACACTAGTGTGTAGCACCTGAGATGTCAGCCTCGCATTTGTCTACTCTGTGTAGTGGTAGCATGCTATGCAGATCGCTATCTTCTATGCGCGGTAAGTGCAGCCTTAACAATTTTTTTCACGGAGCGACCCAAAAATAAGGTTTTCTAAAGCAATTAGGTGAACCCTGGCATCGTTTCCAGTCCTGGTTATCAAACGTTGAGACTACCCTTCTGCCAAATTCGACCTCATGCTCTACATGAATATGAAAAGTGTTGGCTCCTCTCCAGTTCCATGCTGCTATGCGGTTCGGTGATCCCTCTACCGCTGCTCTGACGAGACTGGGTGGAATAGTCGCGTCTGCTCGTTTTTCAGCACGTCTGGGGTAGTAAGACTGCTGGACACGAACTCTGTATTCGAGCCATTGGTCGGTGAGATCCTCCTTCAGCTCAATTTACTATTACTACATGAAAACAAGGATGTAGTTGTTAATCCCGTTTCATTATTGAATGCGCTTGAATGGTGCTGAAGTGCTTCCGAAGCTGTCAACTTATCTCAAACTCGGCTTCTCGAAAGTTTCAGCTTATCAATTCAGTCATGCCCGCATGGTAGATCTTAGGAACCCGGAGCCCGATTCATCAACCCTTTCTGCTCTCTATGAATGTCATATCAGGGGTTTGGCGGTATTTTCATTGATAGAGGGCAGAAAGCAGTTGATGAATCTGGCCTGCAGTCGCCAATCGCCATAGCCGCTAATGATATGGAATACCTTACCCATACTTAAAGATCAACTCAATTAGGTAGTATACACTGTAGAACTATACATACAGTGCACTACACTACCGTAATAGGCAACGGCAAGGGACACTTAGCGATGCCTTGCACTTACCCGCTTCGCATAGTAATATCGCACTGTACAGATGCTTTCGGGTACGATGGAAGTGAAACCCTAAAAAAATTTATTCATGGAGCAACCAAAACTAAGGTTCACCGGAGCATTTTGGTAAACGATTGGTGTCCTATTTACTGTTTTTATCCCTAGCGGGAGCTTAAAAAACTTTCTACAAAATACGGAAGCAAGCTGTGTGTAGTGGCAAACGAAAAACTTTAAGTTCCTTATAACCTGCTGTAGGCAACCCGGTCACCAAAGTGTGGTATACCGTTCTATTTAGAATGGACGATTCTGTGTTATTTCGGGGTGTTCAGCACTTCGATGGTCATCTGTGGTACTAAGCTTGTTCGGCACGTGCTCTCCTTTGAAACGTTTCGTGGCGACCCCTCCCTTACTTTTAATCATTGTAGTAAAAAGTCTTCGCATCCGTGTAATTCGGCCGATAGAAACTAATCCTTAGAAGCTTCTCTTTGAACACCGTGGTCAATAGTGATTGCAGCTCACACTGTGTTCTCAAACAAGGGTTGAGGTGTGTGAAAACTTGAGGAAAAACAGTAGCGGATGCACGCATCTGCCATCACATCGAACGAAAGCGAACGAAATCGTATCACTGCTGGGTGTCAACGACTATAAGCACGATTTATTCATTAAATATTGGCACGATCGAATATGTACAATTCAAGGAAATCAATTAATATTATTATTGCATCACAAACATGAAATATTGCCATCAAGGATGACACCCCGAAGTTAGGTATCAGATCAATAGGCATTTGTTATACCCACCGTTTCAATATCCTCAGGAACTATCAGGCACAGCATTGTCATGGTATGTCGCCGGTCCGGACGTAGTACCGAAGCTGATCTTCAGAGTTCACCACGACTAGACGTCGCTTGACCGTATGGTCACCGCCTAGCGCGAGAAGTTGGTGTTCAACTGAAACTTGCTGTAGCTTAGGACGAGTCCCTACTAATGTTCTCGAAGGTGATCGACGGTCAGTGTGTGGTTGATGATTTTTTGCAAATAAACTACAAAATGTTGTAGAAATCGTACATAATGGTGAATAGTAGCCCTCGAAAGTGTTAGATTTAGAATTTGCTACATTCCGGATTGGATTAGAGAAGAGCTATTCATACTGCCAAAGTTCGCCATGCACCCACCATTGTGTCCTGGACGGTTTGCGAGCATGTGCGGTGGTATTCCGATCTGGCTGGCCAGTTTCGGGTCTGCTTCCAGTGCCCGTCGGATCTCCTCTAGACTTAGACCACGAGCCACCCGCTTGTCCCTGGGACAGCCATCGACAGGCGGACAGCTGGTCTGAACCAAAGATTCTTCTAAACAGTCTGGCCAAAGGACAACGCATCGTACCCACCGTCGGACAAGGGGCGAAGGGGCATATCCGCACAAGGCAGGAGTACTGCACGTGGGGTGTGCTCTGGTAGCGGAACGACTCCACAGTAACCTGAAAATCATAGATGAATGCGACTGTATGAGACCTGAAGAACGCGAGTATTGAGACAAACCTTCACTCCAAACTCGGACTGTTTGGGCGGGCAAACCAATCCGACAAGGTCGGCCTGGCAACCCTCACGGATGATCGGAAGTGGCTCTCGCTCCCACTCGTACTTCGAGTCGATCGGCTCCACCTGGCACTCTCTGACGGACATGTACTCGGCTGAATACCAAGGCTTTAATCGTACAACATCCGTGGTTTCTTTTCTGCATGCCAACGGCTGCTATATCGCAAAATACGGCTCTGTCTTGGGCTCTGTACTAAAAATATCGCAAGGCAATCTGAGCAGAGATGTTTCATATGAAAGAAAGTCCTAGCAGCATTTGTTAGCAGCGTTCTGCAATTAAACTGTGCAAAATCGGAGCCCTTTAGCATTTTGTTCAACAGATGTAGTTGAGAAGAAGGTGGAAGTCAAACGGCCTGCAAAATTGACTGCCGTTTCCATTTTCGAAGCTAAATCTGATTACCAAA
Source organism: Heligmosomoides polygyrus bakeri (assembly GCA_947359475.1). NCBI lineage: Eukaryota > Metazoa > Nematoda > Chromadorea > Rhabditida > Heligmosomidae > Heligmosomoides > Heligmosomoides polygyrus. The sequence goes on along the minus strand of OX375865.1, from coordinate 80,272,343 downwards.
AGAAACCAGAAATTTTATTTCTACAAACAGAATGAAAGCGGAGCTTTGTTCTCTCCTTCCTGCATTCTTCAATGTTTGTGACGGTGCCCAAACCCCGGTTTTGCTTGTCTTATTAATTTCGGGACAAAAAATGTGCACGGTAAGTACTGCAAATATCGAAAGAACGTCTACACTAGAGCATCATAATTCGCTGCAATCCTAGTTTAGGGGCACCCACTACAATTGGATGGTTGCTCTGCTCTTCTGCGCCTCACTACATGTCCAGTCTCTCCTCCTCCTTCCCCCCCCCCCCCCCTTCTCCCGAAATTGTCCGAACCTCATACGAAGAAGCGGCCACTGGGCTTCCACTACAGGGTAGGTTGTGGTGGGACAGAACACCATCTGAGGTCGCATTCATCAACGACCTACATAACTTTAACAGAGAATTCACAGCGGAAAACTCAGATAATGCGGCTTATCGATCACCATATCGCTTGATAAGTCGCGCCATCAGGGATTTTGGCTGTAAATTTCTCCGTTAAACTGCTGTAAGTCGTTGATGAATCCGGCCCCTGGTTTCTCCATAACGGCACTGCACCCAGGGCCCGGATTCATCAAGCAATGGGTATAGGTAGAGATACCGTAAGGGAATTATACCCACTACCAGCAATGGGTAGAGGCTACGAATCGTATTCATGAAAGGAATCAAGGGTAGGGTACAACTGGGCCTCTCGTGAAAACATATGATCTCACTGGAGCGCCATTTTGTCAACGGGGCGCGAATGAGTCGCGGGTATACGGATGTATCCACAACGATCGGCGGGTTTTCTCTACCCACTGAATACCGGCGATTTGGTGGGTAAGGTTTACCATGAATCGTGGGTATGTCAACATCGTGGGTATGTCTACCCCCTATACCCAGCATACCCATGGGTATGCGCGTTAATGAATCCGGGCCCAGAACTCTCAAACTGTAGCGAAGAGATAAATGAGCTTTGGAGGATTATCTCGCCTGCTGCTATGTACTTAGTGTGCCATTTTCAAGTGGTCCGGTTCATTTTAGGTGGCTGTACTACCAATATGTACCATAAACGAAGCGATTGATTTGGTGGGGAAATCAGCATTCCAAATACAAACAGGACCTTCTAAGCCGCAACTATGCATCCACAGAATAAAAGAATATCAGATACTATACTTGTGTCCTTCCAAATTTTTTTCAAATAAACAAATACAGTACCGGACATGCCGCTGCGTCCAACAAGCACAAGCGGCGCCAAAGATGAGAAGCGACGCAAAAGGGCGCCGGAGAGCGCCGTTTTCCGCTCGCCACGCGCTGCGTCTGAGGCAAGTCGCGTTAGTGCGCGGCACCCTCAACTTCTGGACGTTAGACTGAATGAAGGAGCTTATCCATGCGTTCGTACGAGCATGGCCTACTGTTTGGAACTAACTGCCGGCATGGCGCGCGCTCTGAACAATGCATATAGCCCGGCAGAATCAATCGAGTGGGGGCGACAACCTGTAGAGTGAGCGAGAGCTTGAACAGTGTGCGCATGGGGAGTTTTAACGAAAATCCCTGGCCTTCCTACCCAGAAATTGCTCTAAGACAGTCCAGCGAGCCTTTGGAGTGCGCCGTGAACAATGCATATAGAATCGAACCTATCCATCGAGTAGGCGCGACAGCTGGTAGAGTGAGAGTTTGAGGAGTTTTATCAGAAATCCCTAGCCTTCCTACGCAGGAATTGCTCTAAGACAGTCCAGCCTGCATCTGGAGTGCGCCATGCACAATGCATATAGGATCGAACCTATCAATCGAGTGGGCGCGACAGCTGGTAGAGTGAGAGTTTGAGGAGTTTTATCAGAAATCCCTAGCCGCCCTACTCAGGAGCTGCTCTAGAACTGTCCAGCTTGTATCTGGAGTGCGCCGTGAACAGTGCATATAGGATCGAACCTATCAATCGAGTGGGCGCGACAGCTGGTAGAGTGAGAGTTTGAGGAGTTTTATCAGAAATCCCTAGCCTTCCTACGCAGGAATTGCTCTAAGACAGTCCAGCGAGCCTTTGGAGTGCGCCATGCACAATGCATATAGGATCGAACCTATCAATCGAGTGGGCGCGACAGCTGGTAGAGTGAGAGTTTGAGGAGTTTTATCAGAAATCCCTAGCCGCCCTACTCAGGAGCTGCTCTAGGACTGTCCAGCCTGCATCTGGAGTGCGCCGTGAACAATGCATATGAAATCGAACCTATCAATCGAGTCGGTGCGACAGCTGGTAGAGTGGGAGTTTGAGGAGTTTTATCAGAAATCCCTAGCCGCCCTACTCAGGAGCTGCTCTAGAACTGTCCAGCTTGTATCTGGAGTGCGCCGTGAACAATGCATATGAAACCGAACCTATCAATCGAGTGGGTGCGACAGCTCGCAAGTTGCACGCGCGGGCGTGTTTGGAGCGCGATAACTCTGTCAAGTGTGAACCCTTCCGGCTGCAGCTTGTGGATTTTGTAGTAATTAAGAAGCTCTAGCAGCTCGCCAAAGCACAACGATGTAGCCTAAGAAAGGACAAAGTTACGGTGTTGCAAAAATGCAGGTCAGACTTGTACAACCTATTTTTTTTCGATTTCAGTCGATCACTGCGGGAAGAGGCGATGAGCTGACGGCCTACAAATGCATAGGCTAACAGATCACTTAAGGTACTTTACGAGAAAATGCTCACAGCTCTCCATCTGCCTGGGCTGTCTTAGTTACAGCTGCCGTTTTAGAGCGGCGGACGGCAACAGTGAAGATTCTTCCGCCCTTACTCCTTCCGGTTTTGAGTTTTCGGCACTCGCAATAACACTGTTCTGTTCAGCTCGATGAGCTCTATCGAACGGTATCAATCTCGACCAATTTTTGAGATATCGATTTTTTGACAATTTTGCATCGGGGGTGAGGCCGCAGCGGAGGGCCGATGACATCACCGAAAGACAATATTTTGGAATCTGGCCAAGTTGGACACCATTCGATAGCGCTTTTGATGGAGAATAGAGCGTTTTTACGTAGAGAGGCGAGAAATGTGATGTGAGCGAGTAAGAGCGAGGAGAACATGACCATTGTTGTGCTAAATTGTGCGCGCGGCGTCTTCTGAGCGCGATAGCTCTGTAAAGTGTGAACCTTTCCGGTTGCAGTTTGTTGGTTTTGTAGGCAGCAAAACGTTCTGGTAGTGTGCTAAAAAACTTCAATGTAGCTTAAGATTGGACAAAGTTACAGCGCTGCGTAAATGCAGGTCAGGCTTGTGTGGCACGATTTTTTCCAATTTCAGTCGATCACTGCGGGAAAAGGCGATGATCTGACGGCATACAACTGCATAGGCTAACAGACCACTTAAGCTACTTTACGAGGAAGCGCTCACCGCTCTCCAGCTGCCTAACCTGCCTTAGTTACAGCTGCCGTTTTAGAGCGGCGGACGGCAACAGTGAAGATTCTTCCGCCCTTACTCCTTCCGGTTTTGAGTTTTCCGCACTCGCAATGACACTGTTCTGTTCAACTCGATGATCTCTATCGAACGGTGTCAATCTCGGCCAGTTTTGGAAAAATCGATTTTTTGGCAATTTCGCGTCGAAGAAGAGGGCGCCGCTCTAGGTTACGGCAGAGGGTGATGACGTCATCGAAAATAGATGTTTCTGGACCGGGCCAAATTGGTTACGATTCGATAGAGCTTTTCGTGCTGAATTGAACAGTGCTGCTACGAGTAGCGAATACCGTAATCTGGGCGAGTAAGAGCAGTGAGAACATCCACCATTATTGTGCTAAATTGCACGTGCGGGCGTGTTCAGAGCGCAATAGCTCGGTCAGTTCGGTCGTTCGAGTCGTTTCGGCTGCAACTGGTGGTTCTTATAGGCAGTAAAATGTTCTAGTAGTAGGCCAAAGTAGAAGTGGTGCAGCTTAGGAAGAGGCAATGCTACAGAGATGCGAAGATGCAGATACGGGTTGTGTTACGCATTTTTTCCGATTTCGGTGAACCACTGCGGGAAGACGCAGCTAGCTAACGCGCTTAAAATGCGTGGGCTAAGGGGACGCTTAAGGTACTTTACGATGACGTGCTCAGAACGCCTCATCTGCCCAAACTGCCTTAGCCACAGCTGCCAGTTTAAAGCGTCGGGAGATAGCGATTAGAGTTTCTTGCGCTCTTACTCACCAAGATTTGAGTTTTCAACACTAGCAATGGTACTTTTCTGTTCAGCATGAAAAGCGCTATCGAATGGTATCAATTTCGACCGATTTTGGAAAAATCGATTTTTTGACGGTTTCGCGCCGAGGACGAGACCACTCAAGGCCGCGGCAGAGGGACGATGACATCATCGAAAATCGATATTTCCGAACCGGGCCAAATTGGTTACCATTCGATAGAGCTTTTCGCGGGGAAGCTAACGGTGTTACTGGGGTTGTCGGAAATCCAAATATGGGTGAGTAAGACGGCAGGAAACTTCAACCGCTAAGTCCGCCGCCCTAAAACGGCAGCTGGTACTAAGGCACTTTAATAAGCTAGTTAGCTGTGAGCACGTCCTCGTAAAGAACCTTAAGCGTTCTGCTCGCCTGCGCATTTGTAAGATGTTAGCTCTCCGCGTCTTCCCGCAGGGGTCGACTAAATTTGGAAAAAATCGTGTCACACAAGGCTAACCTGCATTTTCGCAGCACTGTAACTTTGTCCTATCATAAGCTACATTACCGTTTTTTAGCACACTACCAGAACATTTTGCTGCCTACAAAATCAACAAACTGCAACCGGAAAGGTTCACACCTTACAGAGCTATCGCGCTCAGAAGACGCCGCGCGCACAATTTAGCACAACAATGGTCATGTTCTCCTCGCTCTTACTCGCTCACATCACAGTTCTCTCCACTCTAAGCACCACAGTTCCATTCACCATCAAAAGCGCTATCGAATGGTAACCAACTTGGCCCGGTTCGGAAATATCGGTTTTCGATGACGTCATCGTCCGTCTGCCGCGTCCTTGAGCGGTGCGAAACCGTCAAAAAATCGATATCTCCAAAATTGGTCGAGATTGATACCGTTCGATAGAGCTCATCAAGCTGAACAGAACAGTGTCATTGAGAGTGCCGAAAACTCAAACCCGGAAGGAGTAAGGGCGGAAGAATCTTCACTGTTGCCGTCCGCCGCTCTAAAGCGGCAGCTGTAACAAAGGCAGGTTAGGCAGCTGAGAGATGTAAGCACCTTATTGTAAAGTGCGTTAAGTGGTCTGTTAGCCTATGCATTTGTAGGCCGTCAGCTCATCGCCTCTTCCCGCAGTGATCGACTGAACTCGAAAAAAATTGGTTGTACAAGTCTGACCTGCATTTTTGCAACACCGTAACTTTGTCCTTTCTTAGGCTACGTCGTTGTGCTTTGGCGAGCTGCTAGAGCTTCTTAATTACTACAAAACCCACAAGCTGCAGCCGGAAGGGTTCACACTTGACAGAGTTATCGCTCTTCAAACACGTCCGCGCGTGCAACTTGCGAGCTGTCGCACCCACTCGATTGATAGGTTCGATTTCATATGCATTGTTCACGGCGCACTCCAGATACAAGCTGGACAGTTCTAGAGCAGCTCCTGAGTAGGGCGGCTAGGGATTTCTGATAAAACTCCTCAAACTCCCACTCTACCAGCTGTCGCACCGACTCGATTGATAGGTTCGATTTCATATGCACTGTTCACGGCGCACTCCAGATGCAGGCTGGACAGTCCTAGAGCAATGCCTGAGTTGGACGGCTAGGGATTTCTGATAAAACTCCTCAAACTCTCACTCTACCAGCTGTCGCGCCTACTCGATGGATAGGTTCGATTCTATATGCATTGTTCACGGCGCACTCCAAAGGCTCGCTGGACTGTCTTAGAGCAATTTCTGGGTAGGAAGGCCAGGGATTTTCGTTAAAACTCCCCATGCGCACACTGTTCAAGCTCTCGCTCACTCTACAGGTTGTCGCCCCCACTCGATTGATTCTGCCGGGCTATATGCATTGTTCAGAGCGCGCGCCATGCCGGCAGTTAGTTCCAAACAGTAGGCCATGCTCGTACGAACGCATGGATAAGCTCCTTCATTCAGTCTAACGTCCAGAAGTTGAGGGTGCCGCGCACTAACGCGACTTGCCTCAGACGCAGCGCGTGGCGAGCGGAAAACGGCGCTCTCCGGCGCCCTTTTGCGCCGCTTCTCATCTTTGGCGCCGCTTGTGCTTGTTGGACGCAGCGGCATGTCCGGTACTGTAGTCAAATATACTTGGTTTCATGAAAAATATTCGAATAATGAGTACATTCGAATTTTGGACCTCGCCGAATAGCCGAAAAATGTATATTCGAATTTTGGTCCTCGTCTAATATTCAAATAATTAGAGACGTACGTGGTATCGCATACAGCGGGGCGAATGACAGCGTGATTTTTGTTCCAACTACGACAGCTTCAACGGGCTGTCCGTTATGGAAAATGTCGAACGATACCGCTCCCTTGGCTGGCTTTGACGAACCTACCGTGGGCCTAAAACATAATGTTCTTCATTTCAAACAGGATGCAGCAATGAGCGATCAGATTCGTCAAAACTAAAGCACTGACACGGAAAACTTCTACCAAAATGTGCTCACTTTTCCGAAGCAGCGGGTGGTCCAGCCGTAGCGATCACAGGAGAACGATTCAGCGCCACATTCGGCATGGGTGGTGGTGTTGGCGGTGGGCTCTACAAAGGAGACTTCAGACACGAGTTCTAATAAATGGTGAATAATAAATCAGTCATAATAAAATGGCCAATAATAATCATCTGCGACTATAATCTACCGGTTGGCTACGCAGACTGATAAACGTTTGGCCCATAGGTTTTCTAAGGCTACGGATCCTACTATATCTAGAACTGCTGTCGTCATCCGTCCAAGTCTAACGATCTCTGACCAGGCTTCTCATCTTAGTCGGCATCATCGATCTCAGCTAATGGTTGACCATCTGAAGCTGACGTCACGGGAGAACGCTGGCTTATGGACAAATTCATAAAGTGATCAATATCGATCACCGGATCATTATCGTTCGAACTTATCGGTTTTTTAGAGTTAGCACTCTGTTTCGTGAATTATGCAAACCACATATTGGCAGAGGGGTATGCTTTTTGATGAGAGAACAATATCGATCGGGCCCCATTATCGATCGATTCTCTCGATTTTCACGCAAAGTTAAACCGGTATGTGAATATATGTATTGGATGGTGGTGAGACTTCACAACGAGAAAACTGCGCAATCGGGTGACTACGATCTACAGACTTGATAATTTTTCCGGAATTCATTGTTTGAATCGTACAAATCACACAAATATGTTGAGCGATGAACAGGTTTCACAGCAAGTAGTCACTATCGATCCACTAATCCTTATCAATCGATGTCACCGGTGTTCTTCGGGAACTGGACCTTCGAAGAGGGGATGGGCTCACAGCTGTTATTGTAAAAATTATTTTATTTATTTATATAACGTTGAAAGCAATTTCACTAGGAAACTTATGATGAGGTGTTTCCCGGTGAATTCTGGTCTGATGCCGCGAGGTCAGGAACGCTCTGCTCGCATTGATCATGCTCCACTTAAATATAGAAGGAACATCTCAGATCTTGTCATGTACAAAATGCTTTCTCGTAAGGTTTCCATAAATCTAGATACTTTTTTTGGGGTGTACTGACGAGGACCGTTAGAGGAAAGCTTAAGCTTTGAGTTCCGATTGCAAAATCACGAATAATTCTGGCCTTCTAACCTACAGGATTCTCATCGAATCCATATTGTTACTTGAGAAGTACGAAGACCTGGAGGGGTTGTCTCTGCAGGCCTGAAAATGTCCTATTGCTGGTTCAACTCCAGGAATGTGATAAAGCGATTTCTCTGTTGACGGTTGCGTAATTATCATCAATATTGCTATTTGTAGACAGAAGTTTGCCAGTTTGCCCATTTTGTGCTCCTTTGTTCGCTTACGCTAGACAGTGATATACGCCTTGAAATAAATGAATAAATCACCATGCCCTCTTATCTTGTAACTTTGGCATTGGTGTTCAACGTGGTTATTATACATACTTCTGTGCCACGAGGTTGTGCCAATGAATAGTTTCACCTAACAACTTCGTGCACAGAAGTGTTATAAATAAATAAATATTTATGTAAGATTCTTTCAGGCGAGGCTCCACTCAGGAGACATGTGGGCCACACCGATGGTTGACTGATGATATGCTAGGTACCTTCAAGAGGGAGCACCGATTTTCCAGCTTTTAAGCGCTGGTTTCATAGACAAATACGTCGGTAACGACAGCGAGAGGGCGAACCGTTGTTGTCCTCTGAGTTGCTGCTGACGTCGCAGAAGCCGTCGTTGTTCTTCTCGTGGTTGTCGCAGCTGTGCTGGCGACCGTTGTAGCCACCTTCGTCGTAGTCGTGGGTGTGGTTGTCGAGGAAGTCGTCGAAGGCTTCGTGGTCGTCGTGGTCGTCGTGGTCATTGTGGTCGATGGCGGTGTCGTTGTAATTCGTGAGGTTCTAGGCCTGAAACACGACAGTGAGCCTCCTCATGAAGTGGCAGAACTTCGCAGCCCAAAAGTGGTACAGATAAAGCAGAACGTTTATTAAGGCTTCGTTATCAAACACGCATATGGTTGTGGGCAGAACCGTGGCTACACAGAATGCATGCTGTGCTCGTGGAAAGGCTCTACAAAACAAAGATCATGTGAGACGCATAAGCTCAATCCAGTAACGGTGCACGTGCAACTGAGAAACAAACACAAGGAAAACAGACAGTCACAATGTACAGTGCTCAAGACTATTAGTGATAAAGAGAAGTGGAAAGCAGTGTTTTTCTTTTGATCACTCAGTTCAGCAGATTTCCATTGAAGGAAAAGAAAACACCCAAATCTGCGACCTGCATTACTTGAAATGGTCTCCTATGAAAAGATTTCTAAGCGGGTGATTCAGCAATCGCTGCAAACGGACCTTTTAAAACGGTGCGACGTGGGAGACCAGGCGTCGCTGACAGGTGTGCGGAATGCCTGTCGAATGTTGTTGCTCCTCTGTGGAGCTGGGGGTACGAGCCTCGTTCGTGAGATTCTCCTTCGAGATATAGCCGCTCTAGGTGAGCTACCTCTTACGGTCGCGGCAGGTTTCTCTGCGAATTGCTGTCGGAGATTGGTCGTTACAAATCGTCCCCTGCGTCCCTGCCTTGCATGTGCCGGCTTTGTTGTAGGCATGCCATGGCCGTTCTTGCGTATCTCCAATGGGTCTCTTTCCTTCCTCTGGAACAAGCGTGGCACTTGCGTTGTCACTGATCCGCTATCCCCCAATACATCTCGAGATTGCTTTGTAAAACGACTGTTCTGCTTGCGCCGACTTAGATTAGATTGCTGAAGAGAAGCTGGTGGATCCTGACTCCTTCGAACTGAGGGAGGCGCTCCTTGGCTTAGACCTGTTTCTGCGGAAGGCTTTGCGAGTCCCGCTCCTACTTTGGAAGCTGCCTCATCTCGTTCGCCGGCTGGTGTACCTGCACTCGAGGTCAGACCGTTCACGTTCCTCTTCTGCGTGGAATGATTTCGGCTAGCCGCCTCCATGGACGCTGCCAGGAGTCTCAACAAATTGATCATGCGTTGCGATTGCCTCTTGTCGTACAGACCATACAGCGGTATCAGCTCTTCAGTTGGGTCCGGCGACATTCGTGGAATTTGCTTGTCGACAACGCGATCAAATTCTGTCTTCCTCGCCAATTTTTGTGGTGGTACAGAAAACTCTGCTCGACTTTGGGAGTTTCTCGTCTTCACACCTTCTACGGTATTCCTTCCCTGTGATTCTTTTCGAGGTGGAGTGGGACGACGTTGTGACAGCCTCGTGGGAGCAGCCTGGTCCTTTCCATGAGATTCTCCTTCTTTGGACATGTGCAAAGGAGGTTTTGCCATTCTTATTGGTATCATCAGTGAGTTTCTTCGCAGTACGAAGTTCTTTCTAGAGCTTTGCGCTGAGCTTGTTTTCTTACCCTCCCATTTGACCGCTATGTTGCCCTCTTCGCTTCTAGCAAATCCTTCTCTTCTGGTTTTGATGCGTGGTTGCGCAGAGTTCCCGGAGTGCTGAGACCGATTAGCAGAAGAATGGCTAACGGACGATCCCCTTTGAACTTGTAGTTTTGCGCTCACCACCTCCGTCATAACGCTTGCTGCGATTTTCGTGGGATTTGAACCACTTTTTGAGAGCGAAGACCCTAAGAGAGTTCCGATTCTCTTCCTACCGGGCGCGGAAGACTTCGCGAGAGCTGAAATGGTCTCTGGCATCCTTCTAAGTTTCGTCTGCTTTCTTGTTTCCGATCTTGTAGGGTGACCTTTCCTGGAAGCCACAGCTGCTTGCACAGTTCGGAAGTCACCTCTCTTGGCAGGGCTTATACGATTAAAATGCCTCGGGGGACTTCTAAACCCGTTCGACGCCATTGGACGAGCACCATCCGAAGAAGACTTCAGGGCTGTGATCTTGGGCGCAACTTCGCGACGAGCAGTTGGGTTTTCTTTGGGCTTCTGTGCAGGGACATTTTTCTGCTCCCTGCGAAACGGCATCTTAGAGGTTCGTAGACTTGAATGTGCTAGAGGTGTTCGAGTTCCTTCTCGTTTCAACGAAAACCCAGAACTTGTTTTAATCAGGGGCAGGGAAAAACCTTTAGAAGCTAGTGATTCCGCGCTATTAGTGGTTTTTGTCACCTTCCCCTTCTTCGTCCCTTCCAGGATGACCGACATATCGGAGTCGTTGTTTTCTTCGCTTTTTTCTTTCGGAGGCAATCGCAGAAGCTCTTTGGGAGCCACTGTGCTTGACACTGATGATACTGGAGCCGTAGACTTTCCGTTTGACGAAGAAACCGTTGCCGCTCGCGGACTTGCAACTTTCAAAGCAACAACGGGAGCTGGCGGAGTTGTAGTGGTTTGCACTGCTTTCCGTTGTACCTCTTGAACGAAGGACTTCAATGGCGTTCCGGATAACTGCTGATCGACGCTCTGATCAGCTTCAGATTTCTTTTCCATTTTCAGAGGAATTGGCAGCATTATGGTCGGCTTTGAATCATCACCCTCGAAGAATGCCCCCCTCAAAGCCTGTGTTCTTGCCAGCTGCTCTTCTTCAACACCTGTTTTCGATGGAATAATTGTTGCATCCCGATTTGGAATGGCAAGCTTGATAGGACGAGCTACTTTGTTGGTTAGGAGTACGTCCTCGGAGGTCTTCAGAGGAACTGCAGTTGTTGTACTATCGGAAGATCTGATTCGCTCTGAGGTACTGCTATTTATAATCAAGGACTCAAAAGTTGGCAACTGAGTGGGAGATGGCGACGTCGACGGAAGAGCGCGTACTGTGGTTGTTGTTGCGGCAGTTGATGCAACAATCGGCTCCACCACACTGATGTCACTGCTCAAAACTGGCGCCGAAGATACGACAACGCTGTTCTTCACAGAAGGCGCAGTTGTCGTCGGAACGGATGTGGAAGACGAAGTTGGGTTACCGTCAACTGAAACACCACTACTACTTCCGTTCTCCTCTAGCTTGTTGTCAGCCGCTGAAAGTTTAGCGAAAAAGTCGACAATTGGAGCTAAGAACTTAGTTCTAAAATCTTGCGAATCTTGCTGTGCTAGGAAGTGCTCGCCGTTCTCATTCGAGAAGCCGTGGGTGCTGCCTAGAAGGTCTTCATCGCTGAGTGGTGCTTTGTCAAGATGATCTCTTACGATGTTGTGAACAACTTGCATGAATGAGGAGTCGTTGCTTTGAGTTGAAGGTTTGTATGTGCTTGTCAGAGGGAGAGGATACGTTTTCTTGAAGACTTTCGCTTTGTTGGTGGTCGTTTTGATTGCCGGGGGCGGTGCTTCATCTCTGGCAACTGTTTTTGGCTGAGGTGTAGACGTCGATTGGTTCGTCGTTTTCGACCTGAAACGCATGCTTTCGTGCAGTGGAACATAAGAGAAACTGAAAAGAAAAGAAAAGACCGTGCGGAAAGCTGAAAGTCAAAATATAGCGATCAGGAAACCAAGATAAACGTGCTCCCGGTGCCAAAATAGAGAGCAAATAATCGAACGACTAGCCGTGGTGCTGCTCAATAAGGGAGGTACACTTGAGGTATGTGTCGCATTCTTACAGAGCAGTTCGATTTGGCTTGATTCCGCATCAGAATTCTACATCGGCCAAGTTTCCGTAATGTGCTTTTGCATGCTTTTGAACAAGTTTCACGTTCTTCTCTCGTCACGCAAACATGAGATATACCGTAGCAATGAGCTAATTCAAGATGGTGCATTCCAGAACGATGTCTCACTTCACCTTGAGACAGGTTGGCCTTATTTCGCCTCGTGTTTCAGTTGTCAAAGCCGCAGGCGTTGTTTTGGAGGCAATTTTTTTGGAAAGGAATTTAAGTCACAAAACATATCCTCATTTTTCATAAGAGTGGGCAAAGTACGTAGAAAACTTTTAAGCCTTTATCCAACAACTTCTGCAGTCTACAACACCTGATATGCCTCGTATTCTTTATTTTGCTTCCGCTTAACCTGTAAGACGGATAGTAATTCATATCTTCTGCCTGTTAATATGTGTATGGTTCTCAGATCAACGGAACGAAGACTTGCTCATTGCCGAACGACTGACACTCTGATAAAACAATCGGTGAAAGTCCGGAACCGTTTAGAAAAACAGTGCGTATACTTGATTGATTTTAAATCGAGTGTGCTAATGGAGAAAACGAAAAATGAGTTTGCATAACATGCTTGAAATTCTTTGAAATACAAACCGTGTATAAATCATGCGCAAATTATGAATGTGGCAGAGAATATATACAAGAACTTATGGAAAAAAATAAACGCCTACTCCTTTAGAATAAAGAGCATTTACACATGCCTTACATGCTGTTATTAAAATTCTCACGAAGAATACATATCATAGAAAAAGTTCCAACGGGAACTCTTGAGTGCATTGCGATATTTCTTATGAGGCGTTGCTTACAGCCAAGTACACTTACAGTGGTCGAAGTGATAGCAGATACTGGGCCATACTTACTGGTGCTAATGGATGGGAGGAAATTCGATGACGTGCATTGAGATTCGAGGCTTAAGCAGACCTTCTTGCGCCTCTAATTGCAAAACGTTGAAGGAGTCACAGAGGTGAATGTGATCTCTGCCACGAGAAACTTCAATGGTATGAGAGACCATTTTTTGTCCTTTCAATATGGTGCAGCACCGAATTTTATAGCGAAGGTGACACTGAAGTGATACACTTGGCTTCATTGTACTAGCCCTTCTATGGCCCTAAATTAGGAAGAAAACAATCACTGTTTATTACCCTCTTACAGAACACAATTTAATCCGGCTACATAAATTGTGCGTAAAAGAGGAGGCTCTCAATCTTGCGGAACGAAGCTGGCCTGAAGTACACCACAGCTGTTTGCGTAGCATGTTTGAAACAGAGGAGGACGTTTAGCATCATGATCACATTATAGTTATCCTCGAATGACCTATACGAATAGATGTTCGTGTGAAGTAGTTTGAAATTAAACACTTGAATTGGAATTTTTGAAAGATCGGGCTTTTTGAATGCATTCAATTTTAAGCATTTAGAAACATCACGTATTTCGAATATATTTGGAATACTCAAAATTTCTGTATATATTCGAAATAATTCGATTACCCGAAAATTTTCTGAGAGCGTAACTATACACCATACCTTTTTATGGAATGGTGTCAGCAAGCTGTTTTGTCAGCTGTTATTAATAAAAGCGTTGCTCAAATGTGAATTTCATCAGGAACGATATCTGTGCACGCACGTTTGGCGTTCCCTCTAGTTATCAAACGAACCAGTAATGCTGCCGCGTGTGACTTCATTTTAGTTGGACACATATGTATGGATCATCTCTGTAGATGAACTCCAATTCGGGCACTATTTGAAAGATTATTACTATGTAGCTCCCTTTCGAGGTACCCTTGTATATGGTTCAGTATTCTATGTACTTGGAGTGATTCCTGTGTGCAAAATATCCAAGGCAGGTAGCATCTTTTCAAAAAATCTTACACAGGAATAAAAATGAAAATCAGTTATGAACGAACACAGAAGCGTTTCAGACATAGCCGAACTCACTGGTTGTCTCCTCCGATCGCACTGACGCTACTACTGGTGACTTTAGAATCAACAAGAGGACACTTTGCCTGATACGTTAGGTCATCTGGTGTGATGAAGTACAGCGGTTCAACTCCGTCCGTGGAGAGCACCACATCCAACACCATTTGATCGCCCTGCAATGGACAGCGTAAAGAAGTTACTAGTGCGTTGCGGGAAATTTCGTAAAATTGCTGCTGCTTTCTCTCTGTTGGCACCTCTAGGTGTGAATCTCAAATCAGGTTTCGTTATGGTTCCTCTCACTTAAAGATTTATTTATTTATTTATTTAAATTTAAAGAGAACACTTGCCTGGAAACGTATGCTATCACTGCAATTCCTCGATGTTGCTGGAGACGGAAAGAGGTACTCGAATTGGTTCAATTCCTTCGGTTCGATGCGACACGTGAAAAAATCGTAGAGGCCATAAAGAGCGCCAGTGTAGGGAAACTTGCTTTTCACCTAAATTATTATGAAATTGAAAAAGAACTGAGACACTGTTTTCCATCCACAATCCTACCTTTATCAGAATTCCGTCCTTTCGGCACTCTTCCTCGAACTTGAATGTGTCGGACACTGAAAGCAAATATTCACGTCTTCCGCTTTGGGCCGGAATAGGATGAGCTGAAAACGAATCCATCAATGACACCCTTCACCGCGCTGATGGAAGGTTTGTCTGAAGTGTGCAACAGACTGAAATTTAACAGAATTTGTATTACCAGATTCCCATATTCACCTATATTTCCCAAGGCAAGTGGTAGCGCAATCAGAAGAGGCACTGCTTGCGAATGCACCCCCGTTCAAGGTTGCTGGTTCAGGTCCTGCCCACGCTATCCAGCTCTTAATCCCTTAACAACCCATTGAAAGTTCCGTTAAGTCGTTGAGCCAGAATTTACCGAAAAAGTTTGATTAATTGCGATCACGATTTAATCAATTGCACATCCTTGAGAAAGATTAGATCGAGAAACACTTAAGCCCGTTATATGTTATGTATTTCTATCGTTTAGCTCGTTTTAGTTAAGCGCACACACAAGCGCAATAAATGATAATGATAATGATTATTTTGTTAAAATCGTTAAACCATTGGTTGCTATATGTTCACCCTTGACCAATACCAGCGGTGTGTTACGATTTACGATATTTTGGGTCGTAAATCGCAAATTTATAAAAGTGATTGTGACTCACATACAGTATGGCTCACATGGTTAGCGCAACTTGCTTTATAACGGCGAGCTCATTTTTGGAGTCTCCCTCGCAGTGTATTACCATTTTCTGTTTGATTTCGTTAATTACAGGGTGCGGGCACAGGATTACATTCTTAAAGTTTCTGCCGGTGACGGCAGGTAAAGACGGAATAGTAAAAAACGGATTGTCAGATTCGTGGTCAGCACCCCAAATAACCCCCCTAGACGAAGTTTTAGGGGATTTTTTTTACCGAATTCTTGTCGGTGGAGTCGGAACTTTTAACTAGTGCCACGAAATATCTATCGTTACATAACTACAGGGTGCGTAAAAAGTATTGACGCACCTACTTTTTGTTTCAGCTCCAGCTTTCTGTTTCCACCCCTCTAGGCTTTTATGTGTTATTTTTGTTGTCTGTATTGTGCTCAAAAAAACACTCACGAAAAAACTGAAGAAACATGATCGTCACCGTTACGGTGTCTCTTTTTTGTCTGTTACCCAGACAGCTGAACACTTCCTTAACAAGAGAATTTGGCGCTGTTCGAAATGGTTGGTGAGGAAAGAGGTCAGCAACCCAAACGTCAGCCACGGCTCTGTCATAACAGATGATGATTACAAGATGTCCAAGCACAATAACGTTTAAATCCAAAATTATCACTCTCTGTCCGATAACGGCAAACAGATAACGCGCGCAGGTGTGGACAGCTTCTCAGACGAGCACCGCTTAAACATGAATCCGCTGGATTGCTCTTTTTAGGCGATTTTGGAGAATGAGGTCTGGGCTACTTTCTACAGAAGTGACCAGTCGCAGAAGGCTACCCTGTTAAAAGCATGGGACGAAATCGAAGCGAGTACTAGCGGCGCGTGCTCATGAATTTCTCCGTCGTTTTCGCTCCTGTATTCACAGTAAAGGAGCCGAAGTCAATTACGACTTATTCTGTCGTGTTTGCAAGATCATTTTCCATATTTCTAAAATGAATATTTTAAAACCTACTGCGCAATACTATTTCCACAACCGCCATTTACTGCGTCAATACTTTTTACGCACCCTGCAATATTCTAATGCGCAATCGAAGCAAAAGACACGGCCTTGCGCGCAGGCGGCTCGAGTTCGACTTTTCTCTCTACATATTTCCATTTCAAATCAAACAGAAGACCATCCATATCAATTAAGGATATCACTCAATACACCACCAAAAACATTACACAAAAAAGCGGTACGATCATATTTTTCTGGCCAAACCGTCCAGAAAAATATGATCGTGCCGCTTTCCGTCTGCAGAAAGAATGCTCTAAGAGTTAATTTAGAATGCAGAAAAATTTGTTTCTGCATGTCATACAATAGGACTGTGCCGGGAGTTCACTCAGTAGGCGATGTTTGTTGTATTACATGAACAAGCGGGACTGTTGAACAGCGGTTAAATAATTTTTATTTATTCTTTAGTTTTAGCAGTGACTTGTTTCGAGTATTCCAGCCAAAGTACGTATAATGCAAGCAATCTAAAAGCTGGCGGAAAGGAAGGGAATTCTATGGATGTGCTTTTTATTAGGTCAACATTCATATGCTCTTAGTTAATGCAAGGTTTTCTAAATCAACAATTCATTAAGACCTTCTAAGCACCTGACCAGTTTGTTTTGAGAGGTGTTCAAGATCTTAAAGGTGTCCAGTTAGTTGGCTAGAAAACTATACAGCATAAGCTGATAATAACGCTATAAATAAATATTGGATTACCTTTAAGTACAGTAAGCAGAAAGAGATCTAGAGGTTGAGGGCCACTTACGATTTACGGTTTACGATTTGCGCAATTTCGGATTTCATTTACGAACACCCTTGGTGCATAGAATCTCGTTTCTATTCAATAATAGCAACTCCCAATGTAAATTACAAAACACTTTGTTATCATGTTTTTTATATGCGGTCATTTCCATGTTTATCGTCGCTTTTTTACTGATAATGGTCTCCCTCATAAGGGTCAACCCCTTGGGAAAATCTGTTTTCATTGTATTTCTTCCCACATGAAGGACAACCCGTATATTGAGTATTATACTTTCAGCCATCTTTCTGCAGTAGATTTAAAGGTTGAATTCCATCTATACTTGCAAATTCGGTATAAAAAGGTATAATTCCATATATGCATCATTTCATACCTAGTTCCTTGAAAGTAGTGAAAAAGGGATTTCTGATTAAGCAATCATAAGCGGTGTCAATCATAATTGATCTCCCTTCTAAAGACGGATTCGCATGAGTTAGAGAGCGATCGGGTCAAATCCATGGGAACTGGTCTGCACTTCCTGTACGCGCCCTGAACAGCCGAGCACCTTCAACTGGTTACGAACCAGCGGCCACGCATCCGACTTTCGCCGCTGCAACGGCGATCGAGGTCACACGGGATCGGGCATTGTGCAGCTGCCCGCGTAATCCTCTTCGAACTACGCAAGCCTTCTGGCAGGCGCGTTTTTCTAATCCGAAAAGTGGCAGAAGCCATCTAGGTCAGATGTCAGCGGCCAACTCGTCGAATCGCGCCACGCATCGTGTAAGAGCCTTTCAAGGTGAGATCGTTGTCTATGCTAGCCGCTAAGGACGACCTGACTCGCCCCATATAGAACGTAACATCTGGCTAACTCACGGTTGTAGCAGTTATTCTCGTAGTAGTCGATGCGGAAGTTCGGATTGTTGTTCAGATGGATGGCTTGCGGCTTCGTCAGTTGACTATCCGACGATATGTGGCATCCGCCATCGGTGCGGTTGAACGATATGGACCGGCAGGGTGTGCTGCAAATCTCAGACTTTTGTAGTTAAATTGAGCAGAAGTTATAGCTGGAGCACACGCCCATGTCGTTGGCAATGCGAGTTCTTTACTGGAACAACCTGCGCCAGTGGCAATGCAATTTCGTCAAACCAATACACATAATGGGAGTTAGCTAAAACCTCTGAATTATATATCTAGAAAACGACTTGAAAACGCGATGCGAAAAATTGCAGACACTGAAGAAAAATTGATGAATAGCGGTGAAAAACTAATTTGCTATTAACCTTGGGTCGCCTTCCAGGGAGCGAATTCACCAACGATTGAACCCCAGAATGTGAGGTGTGCGGAGTGGAGATTCCTACCTTTTACCCGCGTGTTTAACTATTGATGAATCCGGTTGACGAATACGGCCCCAGCAGTATTATGCTAGTACTCATTTCACCACTAACAGGTATAACCTGCTGCACATCTTCAATTATCGTTTTCGAACGGCACACCATAATTTACGTATTTCGGGATTCAAGCGCAGAAGAGATTAGTTCAGTCTCAAATGGATAGCCTTCCACATTTCCTCTTTCGGCCACAATGGTTCTTTCCCGGAGATCGAAGGTCACACATGTCTCTCTTCGAGCTCGGAAAATTACCGCAAGAACAGGGGACACTCCGTCTTCTTTAACTTAACTATAATAAAAGATGAAGGTAGACATTCATCAGTTCCTTTACGGGATGGGCCACACATTCTACTTCTACGATGCGAACACATATCCACGCCGATTTTTCAAAAGTTTTATTCAGAATTTCGCCGAAAGTTTTTTTTACATAATGTTATACACCATTAAAAAGAAAATGACTTGTTCTATCAGAAAATGTGTTTTTCTTTGCTCATTTCGATGTTTTCACATTTTTAGGTTAAGGTGGAAGGTCAGGAAGAGAAAAATTACCTTCACCGACAACTCCTTCTCTCTGCTAACATTTGGGATATTTTGCACAATGTTATACAAATTCTCGTTCAATTTGACTTTCGTTAGTTTTTAGAGAATTAAATTGGAGTGTCTAGTAGACATGAATTATTTTTATCAGCAGCTCCTATTGTTTGGTTAATTCTTTTTGACCTGAATCTGATGACCTAAAAATACGTAGATTCAAAATGACCAAAGAACAAAACACATAGTCTGGTAGAGCGAAACATTTTCTTCAAATGACATATGACAATATGCGAAAAAAATGGTAAAGGTAATTTTTCTCTCTCTTAACAATCCACTAAAATTTGGCAAATATCAGCATAGGCAAATAAAAGCTAAGAACGCTTTCATAGAGCAAAACTATAGTTCTCCTTCGGAAGGAGAAGAACTGTCCAAAAAATTTAACCAAAGAGTTACGGCTGTCGGAAAAATTGTATCTTCTTGATACTCCACTTTAATGATCTGAACATCAACGAAAAGCGGAAGAATCTAAAAAAACCCAACATGCCATGTTGCAGAATTAATTACCGCCTTTTGAATAGTGTGGATGTGCAAAAAATCTCGAATGTAAGCAGAGAAAAGGCCTGTCAGGGAAGATCATTTCTCCTCTTATGACCTTTCACTTGATTGCCCTGAAAATTGGCAAAGTCAAGGTGGGAAAAAGCGAAACATTGTTCTGGATAGAGAAAATTACTCTTTCTCTCCAGAGTAGTATATACAGTACCACGCATGTCCTTTGGTCAATTGCCGAAAAAGCCGATTTGAAGCGTTCCAAAGCGGCTTTTTTAAATACAGGGTGCGTAAAAAGTATTGACGCAGTAAATGACGGCAGTGGAAATAGTATTGCGCAGTAAGTTTTAAAATATTCACTTGAGAAATATGGAAAATGATCTTGCAAACACGATAGAATAACTTGTAATCGACATTGGCTCCTTTACTGAGAATACAGGAACGAAAACGACGGAAAAATTCATGAGCACGCGCCGCAAGTACTCGCTTGGATTTCGTTCCGTGCTTTTAACAGGGTAGCCTTCTGCGACTGGTCACTTCTGTTGAAAGTAGCCCAGACCCCATTCTCCAAAATCGCCTAAAAAGAGTAATCCAGCGGATTCACGTTTAAGCTGTGTTCGCCTGAGAAGCTGTCCACACCTGCGCGCCTTATCCGTTTGCCGTTATCAGACAAAGATTGATAAATTTGGATTTGAGCGTTATCGTGCTTGAACATATTGTAATCATCATCTGTTATGACAGAGCCGTGGCTGACGTTTGGGTTGCTGACCTCTTTCCTCACCAACCGTTTCGAACAGCGCCTAATTCTCTTGTTAAGGAAGTATTCAGCTGTCTGGGTAACATACAAAAAAAGGGCCACCGTAGCGATGACGATCATGTTTCTTCAGTTTTTCGTGAGTGTTTTTTGAGCACAACACAGACAACAAAAATAACACACAAAAACCTAGAGGGGTAGAAAGAGAAAGCTGGAGCTGAAACAAAAAGTAGGTGCGTCAATACTTTTTACGCACCCTGTAACTTTTTTAAAAATCAAGTACTTGTGAAAATAAGCATGTATTTGAGCTCAGCAGCTCGAGCTTTATCTTTTTGTATATAAACCTCAGTAAAGTTGAACAATACATCTAGGGCCGAAGAAACTTTACAGCACCCGTCTGCCGCTCTAAAATAGCAAATGGGGTTAGAGCAGTTTAGGCATATGAGTAGCTGTGAGCAAGTCTTTAGTCTTCTGCTTGCTCACGCATTTTGAGGTTGTTAGTTCGTTGCGTCTTTCCGCAGTGGTCCACCGAAATCGAAAAAAATGCGTCACACAAGCCTCACCCGCAGCGCTCTAACTTAATCCATCCATCAGCTACACCACTGTGCTTCAGATCACGCCAAGAAACTTGTGCTGCCTACAATATCCTTGAGTTGCAGTCGGAAAGATTCGAACTTGATAGAGATATTGCACTACAAACTCGCCCGCGCGTGCACTTGCGAGCAGTCGCCCCATTCGATTGATAGGTTTCCTTCTATATGCATTGTTCACTATGTACTCTGAAGCAGCGCCGGGACAGAGAACTGCAATTTCTGAGCAGGGCGGCTATGAATTTCCGAGAAAACTGCGCAAACGGTCACTCTACAGGCTGCCGCGCCCATTCTATTGATAGGTTCGATTGTGTACGCATTGTTCACGGCGCACTCCAAAGGCAAGCTGGACAGTTTCAAAACAATTGCTGAATAGGACAGCTAGGGATTTTAGATAAATCTCCCCAAGCGCTCACTCTACAATCTGCTGCTCGCTCTACAGGTTGTCTCGCCCACTCGATTGATTGTGTCGGGCCTATATGCATTGTTCAACTCAACTGAGATTTATATGCAAAAAGGTAGAGCGCAAGCTGCTGAGCTCAAATATACGCTTATTTTCACAAGTACTTGATTTTTTAAAAAGTTATTTAAAAAAGCCGCTTTGGAACGCTTAAAAGCGGCTTTTTAAGGACTTGCGTGGTACTGTAACTATCGTGTTTTATCAAATTTCTGATCGTGATTTGCTGCTTTACTTGTCCGCACTTTGTGGGCAAAAAATAAACAAATAACATTATGCAAAAAAAATAACAGCGAAATTCAGAATAAAATCCTTGAAAAGCGGTGGAGACATAGTTTCCAACCTAAAACCTGCCCTAGACAATTACTTACCTTGGCCAGCCGATGGACAAGGCTACGTTTTTATCATTTCCAAACTTATCTGCTACCAATTCACCAATCCGGGAGGGATTGATTTTGATTGACCTAGGCGGCACTTCAACACTGGATCGAATCGGGGTGCACGCGACAGCCGACGTCCTCCTACTTCTTTACCTGGACAGGGATTCACTAATGCAAACTATAAAAGATCTAGTCCCTTTTTACTTCCACTACCGTGGTTTGCATATCCCAGCAGGGTGAACAGTAAATTGGATTGCGACTGAATTGCGATTGACCTGGCCTGTCAGGTGTTTTCGACTTTCTAAATGTTGTTTTTGAGCAAAGATAGATACCTTTTTAATGAAGGCAAGGTTGGCCACCATGGCATGTTATCTCGACAGAACCTATGGGATAGAGTTTTAAAACCGCCTCACCTACCACTTCCTTTTTTTGGCACGTTCGCTACAACACTTCGAGAACGAGCTAGAGTTGGCTGCTTTCGTGTATCTAGTTGATTCGACGAAAACAGTGGCCTAACATTTTCTGATCGAAGTTATGGAACCCAATGCGATTAAAACATGAACGAGAGGAACAAGGCGGGAATAGGAAGACACTCAATCGCCCACCTACTAACGGAGAGAAAATGAGTCTAGCTTGTCTTCTACCTGCATCTCATCGACCGTATAAAATGGGATCCCATGCAGGGAAGTCAGTCAAGAATGCATTATGTTGATAGAACGGAATATCCACTTACGTCTTCTCATCGAGACATTCCACGAGACACTCCTCGAGACTAGCCTTCTTCGTCACTCGGGTCACTTCGCGCGCATCCATATAGCGGTCGGAGTGGTAGGTGAACGCATACTCGCCACCGCATTTACGTGACGCTGAAAGAGGATCATTATGCCCTGGATCGATCATCGTGCAATGCAAGAGAAAATCGGATCAGACGCTTAACATTGAAGGCACAACTGTATAACGTGTCCGTGTCTTTCCTTGTTATCCAAAACTAACATCAGCCGTGATAATCACACGAAGTGACTACTAAAAACCGCTAGCACTGAGAAAAATAGCCGTCTTCTTCACAGAGATAGCTTTCGTCCTTCCATCGCAGGTAACCAGGAACAGACGATATAAACTGCGGTCAGCGATACCACCAGGCGCCTCAGTGACACGAAAGGAGATCTTTGAGAAGTCTTTTGCGAGAGCAGCTTATCTACTGAACCAAAGCAGGGGTTTCTCTTTCGATATCAAATGTCCTTTCAAAGCACGGTGAGCACCTTATCAGCGTTGCGCAACGAGGAATCGAGAAGATGAAGCCCGAAATGATATGATTCATACGAGTGAGAAAAGAGCTACAGACCGAGCTTCGTCGGCTCCGAGGATTAGAGACTCCCGAGCACTGGCCCCACCGTCGAAAATTAGGTGGGTCAACTAGATAACGCGTTTCACAGGCACCCGCTCATCCAGAGCCGTGACGAGTTTATTAGGCGGAACCACTGAGTTCTCCAACGCTTAACCGTCTCCTCATCTTCAGCGACACTATACTCCACCGTCATAGTGCTCCGACTGCACTAGCATGCGTTGTTAGTTGACAACGAGTGTAGTAGCTTAACTCGAACGGTGGAGACTGTTGTAACGTCACTTCTGTGCCACGAGATTACTTGGCGAAGTTGCTCTTCCCAATAAGCTCGTGGCGCAGAAGTGTGATGGATACGCTGAAGTTTCAAGACAAGGGGACAAGGAGATAGAACACACTAGAGAGTCATACCACTCATGATGAGCTTGAGGCCTACATTGAACGAGGCGCAGACAACCTACATAGCCTGCGTTGAAAGCAGACGACTGATGAAACGGGAAGTGAGACATATGAAGAGGGAAGTGGATAGCAAGATCTCCTTAAGACAGTAAAGGTGTTGTACATAAATTGGCCAATACAAGTTAACACACCATCGAAAAGAGGACTGAAATCAGAATTCATTTTATGAACTCGAAGTTACCTAGCTCTTACTCAGGATGCACTCACTGATTTTCATCAGCCTCAGAAGGCTGTGGAATTGTTATCAGCAATTACTACTATGTTTACGAAGAAACATCTAAGTCCGTCCAAGTCCAGAAAAAGTCAGTCGGAGGAAGAAAACAAATATAGTGTCTTACGCTAGATATGAGGCGCGGCTTCTCGAAATCTGTAGGTGGAGCAGCAATATGGCTTGCAAAGAATATGTAGTCTGCGACTACAGATCTTGTTTGGGATGAAAAAATCGGACGGCAACAGCGCACGTAGATTTTACCAAATCCTGTGAGTTCCACCAAATCCATTCCCCTTCTACTCGATAGCGACTTCCATCACTTACTGTTAAGGCAGTACTTCCAGTAGAATGAGTATCGGTCGTCCGCCTCCACATAGCCGTCGACGTTTTGAAGCTGATGTGGTTGGAAGACATCGCAGTGGTGAGCGAAGCCGTCCGGTGAAGGGTGGTGGTTCAGTGCGGCGCACTCCAGTGCCCGACCTGAAATGCAGCTCGTGGCAGTTCGATGATATTGTACGCATCGCTTCCAGAGCACCGCTACCAGGCAGAATATGGCTGTCAGCAACTGTGGTTACCTGGCGTCTGTGGGTCCTCTCCGAGAGAGCAAGCACTTTCACATGCGCGCAGTGAGAGCCGAGCGTTAGCCACTGACTTGAAGTTCAGCCGTACTCGTGGCCACCGAACATAAAACGGGTTGCAAGTCTCTTCGCCTGAAAATCGTTCGTTGACAGTGCGACAATTTTCCTCCTCATCTTGAAAGAAGGTGAGACATGCAGTTGTCTCAAAATATGGCTACACACTTCTGCATGCACAAAGTTACGTTTAACCTTGAAATGCACCCTATGCTGAGGCTGAACATTTCTATTTGTCCTCTGTTTAATTCGCAGCTATATACTTGGGATGCGCCGCACATTCTGCTTAAATGGCTGTGGAAAGCCCTCCGTGGGATAGGTGTCCCGGAATGGCTGATCATGGTCAGAGAAGGCATGTAGGAAGGCTTGAAAGTGGCGAAACGAAGGATTCGAACGAAATGACAAAAAGATTGATATCACAGGGGGTACACCAAGGGTCGGTTCTGAGTCTGTTCCTCATCCTGTTGACACCTGACTGTGTAGTGAACCCCTTGAGAAGGGCCCTCTCAGAACCATCCACTATGCGGACGATATCGGCCCACTAGTAGCCGAGAGCCAGGAGGAGCTGGAGGAGAAGCTGCTGCTGTAGCAGAGAGCCCTCGCCGACAACGGCCTGCGGATGTAGAAGACGAAATTCATTAGCTCTGAGCAGAGCACTGGACCCATTCTAGAGGACCAAAGGGAGGCGATCGAGAAGGCGGAGGAATTCTGCTGCCTTAGAAGTATCTGGGGAAGGAAATGTGGACGAGGCGGTCAGGGGACGATTAAACACAGCCTAGCTGCAGTGGAGGGAGTCCACGGAAAACTATTGCTCCCGTAGATGCTCAAGAACACTCAAATGGAAGCTCTGTAAAACGGTAGCAAGCCTGCACCACCCCCTCCCTATACGGCAGTGAGTGCTTGGCCCTGAGTAAAGCACAGGAGCGGTAATGCATGCTGCGGAAATGAGGATGCTCAAGTGAGCATGCGGATGGACCCGTAAGGGCATGATGCGGAATGAGAATGTTAGGGCAGTGATGAAGACATTCCCGATTCGGATGAAGATGAGGGAGCAACGCCTGAAGCGGTACGGACACATCCTCAGCAGACCAGAGAATCTCCACATAAGCTTGACCCGTGATTTCAAGGCACTTGAAAAGCGTCCAACAAACCCAAAGAAACGGCGGAAGGGCGTCATCAAAAGGGATCTCGCCGAAGTCGACGCAACGGCAAACGACGCCCTTGAGAAGATGAGGTGGCGACGGATCACAAGATCAGCGGACCCCTCGATTGCACGGGACGAAATACTCAGGAAAGGAAGAAGGAGAGAAAGGAGAAGAAGAAGAAAAAGAAGAAGGCCGAGTCCTTGATCAATTCAGGACCCTGTAGGGATAGAGGACTTAGCTGCCGTGAGCGTTAACAAAACCTGAAATCGACAATGAGGATACAGAAAATTCTGCGCATCCTGACGATTAAGCTATACGCGCCTAACTACTAATTATAAGACGCTATTAGATAAGCCAGAACATGTTATGGCTAAAGATGACGAAAAGGCAGATGATGAAAAAGCGCATATTCGTGCGGAAGAATAGGAGCGACTTATTTAGCGGCGAGGTTCTTCGCGATGTTAGACAGCATTCAAAAGACGCCTTTCAGAATTCGCTTCGGTGAGACAGCTCATTTTTGTCAACAATTGAAGCACTTTGAGTGGCATCGAGTCCGTATTGGTCCGTTAAGTTTTCTATCCTGCCTGCCGAAGGAAAGATCAGAATCGCGTCACGAATCACTCCCAAATGCGAAGCGTAGCTATTTTAAGGCACGTCGGAGCTAATGATGTCCAAGACTAAACTAACCTGATGATATTTGCAGTAACAATAACGACAGGAAGAGGTGTCGCATACCTGAAAATGCTACTAGAAACAATACTCAGCTCATTTCCTCGGCTCATCTTTACGCAACCCAACGAAAAAATCGAATCATTTACGCTCGATAAGCAGTACGAACTCTTCGGTGCTTACTTAACTACTAAAATGCAGCCTGGAAAGCATAAAAAACAGAATGGCTCTGCTGCTTAAACAAATGCGAGTCAGTCAAACGACGTTACGCAACGAGAAAATACGAAGGATTAGTGAACGATCCAGACGCAGCTATCGGAGTGACCTCAGGAACTTCTGTGTGATGATCCAGTAGCCCTTGCAAAGACGTGTTCGACAAACGACGATTTCGCGGACGGCAAAATCTGGGACGACGAAATCGAAAATGGACAGGGAGCAAACGATTTCCGACGCGCATTCAGCCTCTCGAAAACGAGCCTGCTATGTCAGTTTACCCTCGATTCTTCTTCACACACCGACAAACAACGAAGCCGAAGGGAACACTGGAAATTCGTTTAACACTCCTGTGATACCCTCTGAAATTAGAAGTGGTCACGTAACTATGTACCGCCGAAAAAATCTTTGTCACAGTATTGCCATCTGACTCAAACTAAATGTGGTAGCGGTTTTCTCTTACCGAAATTCGACTTTATGTTATTTCAATTCTGGAGGATAAAAGGACAAAGATCGGCGTTACCCAATTCCTTTAGGGATGCACCCCGCATTCTACTGCTCCGAAATATCGTGGAGTCAACTTGAATGCGTATTTCGCCCACACAATATCATACGGTGACGAGCCGATTTTCAAGTCAGTGTTCTATACTTCCCAGACAGTTCTGGCACCAATCCCTTGACATTGAAGGGCTTGACTGGCCCACGCGGGAAATCCGGTCCAAGAGCCTAGAATCGAGTGCACGCGATACCCAGCGCCTTCTCCCACTGCGCTACCACACGCTGTACTCGAGCGGTAAAACTAACAGATGCAGAGCGAAATGTGGCTGAAACAACTGACGAGGCAAACAGAGCTATTGATAAAATCGTTCTGTCGTTCTCTACCAACCCAACAACAACATTTTTGCTGCTTTTTACATGTCTTTGGCTCAATTTGTCTTACTCTGCACAACAAATCTCTTAACATCTAAATGTGCACATTCCCAAAGCACAGTTGATATGGTAGTTTTCCTTCAATCAGATTGCGAAGCTTTTTCTGTGGAAAAATGCCACTCAACTTGTAGCACACACCCGTTTTCAAAAGATTCTCGCCAAGTGGTTCATGTATTCCCACGGATTACGTCGCTTCAAAATGTAGTTCTCCATAATTGCCACGATTCATCAGAAGCAGGAAGACTGAACCGTATGGCCTTTCTAGGCAATGATTTTTTGCCTTTGTCCTATATCGAGCGTGTGCTTAATTGCGGTAGATTCAGAAAGGCCACCCGCTATCAGTTTACAATACCGCTCAAATTCTTTGCAAAAAAGACGCTTTGCGATGGATTAATCCGCCACAAAGCGTCGCATTGCCGTAACTCTTTTCAAAGTTACTTGTTTAAAATCTAATTACCACCATTAGAAGCCCCGTCTCTTTTCTATTCAGCGATCTAAACATCGTCTAAAACGGTTGCACAGTGACCTAGTTATGAAGCTTTTGCTTCCTCGGCTCCGTTAATTGATTTACGACCCCTCCGAGATCCCCAGTGGCATGTCCTTAAGGCTTTTCGTTGACGAAGTTCATCGGAACTCAGAAATTCTCTATTGCTTCAGTAGATCTGTATTTGTTACGCATCAGGTGTCATTGTGGTACTAAATAGTGCTAAATTTGAATAACATAGGCCCGATCTCAGACAAGCGCAAACGCGCGGAAACCTAAGATCCAGTTAAGAATTACCCAACCAGTAGCCTGCTACAGAAGACAGTATTCTACTATCCCATTGTGGGAACGATGGTCTTTGAAAAACATGTAAAATGGCCTTGAGAAATGGACAGAAATGACTAGATTTTCTTTTTCCAACAAGGGATTGGCCCAATCTTAATATGCGGCGCAGTATTTCTCCCATCTTTGAACTTCGGTTGCTGCCGTACAGGATAAGCACGAAAGCCGTGTTTTTTGTGGTCTACAGTAGACCACAAGCACATTCAAATCTAAAAAGAACGAAAAGATTTTGGTTGTTCAAAGTAGATTTCTATGCGGCCAAAATTTGACGAAAACAACAGAAAATTTTGTTTCAGTCGCTTACCTCTTTATGGATGAGTTTATTCGAAAAATCAACTGGACAGCATTTCTCAGCTCGTTGCGAGCTTTCCACAGATATAATATTGCCGTATTCAAGCTGAAAGCCATTTTCACCTCTTCGGCCGCCGAAACGTGGCACTCGTATCCGGGGTGATCACTGATAGACCGCGGCGCAGGAGGTGTGAATACGTAGATAGGCGATATACGACATGTGGAGTGCCGCGGGAGGTCGCAAGGGCAGCGAGCGGCCCGCCGCCGTGTCCGCACTCGGGCCGAAGCGCAGCCCCAAACTTGTCTCGACGGCCGAAGAGGTGAAATGGTTTTCAGTCTGAATATGAACAATATTACATCCTAGGAAAGCTCTCAACGAGCTGAGAAATGCTGTCCAGTTGATTTTTCGAATAAACTCATCCATAAAGAGGTTAGCGACTGAAACAAAATTTTCTGTTGTTTTCGGCAAACTTTGGCCGCATAGAAATCTACTTTTAACGGCCGAAATCTTTTCGTTCTTCTTAGATTCGAATGTGCTTGTGGTCTAGTGTAGACCACAAAAAACACGGCTTTCGTACTTATCCTGTACAGCAGCAACCGAAGTTCAAAGATGGGAGAAATACTGTGCCGCATATTGAGATTGGGCCAATCCCTTGTTGGAAAAAGAAAATCTAGTCATTTCTGTCCATTTCTCAAAGCCATTTTACATGCTTTTCAAAGACCATCGTTCCCACACCGTAGGTTTCAGTTCAATTCATCACTATGTATTTGAGTCCATTTTGCGTTTATCTTACGCCTACGTCTCCCTATTTTAAATCAAGCTTTGAAGTAAACAAACCATCAGGTAGTCCTCTAAGCTTCGTAATGGCGTTTACAATGGCGCTGTGGTATTCGGTTCCCTATATACTGTGTCTGAAACACCAAACTTACCGTAAGATGTTCACTTTTCTTTAAAAGAAGCCACAGAGATTTGCTGTAGATTAAGAGATGACAACTTTATGATGGTTCAAGCAGCGGTAACATTTTTTGATGTGCCCTGTACATTACTGTAGTGTGGAGTACGGCATTCATTCGGTTCTATGAAACGTCCTAGATCTAATATGAAGACATGTTCGACCTACACCATGAGTTCCGGAAACTAATGGACGAGACTGAGTGTTGTCGTTCCTAAATAAGTGTCCCACCAATTCACCGACGCTTCAGTGATGGAACGCTTGGTTGGCCTGATTGTAACCCCAACCTCGAATCGGTTAGCAGTGCGTGTCATGAGAGCTGACAACCTTCCATCGGCATCATAAAGCACCTCCTATTATTCATGCATGTCCTACTGTTTGAATCTTCATCATGAAGGTAACACAAAACAAGAATCAGCTGTCAACTGGACTTCTACACAAGGCGTCGAAAAGGGAAAGTCGAGCACACGTCCCGGCAACACTCAGAAAGAAATAGCCAGACAGTTGTTGTAGAGCAGCATCCAGAGTCTGTACATATCTCAGTTTTGGTCCGTTGAAATTACCATACACAGATGAAGGAGGTACCGAGCAAAACACATTTGCTGGCCTTCCGCATCTCCAGCCAACAAAAGACGGCCTCATCAACGGTAGGTACCAGGTCGCGGTTCCATCATTCTAACGCGGACACAACCTAGCAAAGTAGGAGACATCACCTTCACCACGAATTAAGTGCCAATTAAAGCGGTGCCCAAATGGATGACATTCTCCTATAGATTTGCTAGATTTCGCATCCGCACTTTAATCGTCAATGGTCGTCGGATGAAAAGATCTTATAAAGCTGGCAACTTAAAAAGCGAGTAGTCGAAAAGAACAGACTGAATGTCAACGATTGCAGGTTAAACACAGGTCATCGTGTTACGTCAGGTAGCAATTAAAAGGAATTAGGAAAAAGAATACGTTGCACAGTTGGAGGAGGGCAGAGTCTTGCTTGCACCCTTAATCAAGGTCTATAGTTAATATTAGGGAATGGGGGAGGGCAAAAATAATGAGACTCTCCATGCCGTGCCCATATATGTTATGACCGGAGTCCGGTTTCGTGCTTCTGGTGTTTGTATGTTTGTTTGCTACTAACTGAAGGCCACCTCAGAAATGGCCACTTTTGCCCTTTCCAGAAGCATGCCAAAACCCCAGTCTGTCTCGTGCCGAAATCTCAGTCTGACGAGTCGACCTCTCTCGCGCAAATCTCCCCCAATTTCCATTTCCGAGCAGCCTGGACTCAATAGTCACGCAAGGTGAGAAGTACGTCTTCTACCTTAACCCTGCTATGCAGCGAGTCTGGACGAAGCCTGGTGACCTGTTACCGACCTTCGCTCGGCGGGATGTTCACGGCGAAAAGCACCTTCTGAGCTTTTGAGTCTGTGCCCATGGACCGGTATACTGGAAGCTGTTTTCCAAAGCACTACGATGGACTCCAAGGCCGTGTTGAACGAAATAGAAGAGATGGACCGGCGACTCGCACTTATTCGGTCTCAGCGCTTCGAGAAGGTCCTCCTCTTCGACTACGCCGCACCCCATCGGGCAAAAGTGGCCACGGATAAGCTTGCTCAGCTGGGCTACGTTCACGTGCCTCACCCACCGTATTCGCCGGACATCTCTCCATGCGACTACCACTATTACTTGAGCCTACAGGACTTCCTAGTCGGAAGGGACACAAGAACCCAAGCAGTCCTTGACAACCATGTCGAGCAGTTGATCAACACCAGGCCCAAGCAGTTCTAGAAGGATGGGATCAGCAAGTTGGCTGATCGATGGCAGCAAGGTCATTGTACTTAATAGCGAATACATTCCTCAGCACTTGAGTTGTAATTGAGTTATAAAGAGATAAAGAAATTTGTTGAATTTGTCTCATTACTTTTGACCCACCCTAATATTAGGGTGCCCGCTAACGCCTACCAAGTCTTTTATTCCTCCAAAGTCGGTGAACTGCGGCCAGAGTATGAGCTTTGTTATCCGCTGACGACGGGCCTTCCTCAATTTCGGGTTTTCGACATTTTTCTTACTGCTACAAAACCCTAGAAATTGTTCCAGCCTTTTTGATCGAGAAATAATGTACACACTAAATTTTCAGGTGGATACCAAACAGCTAATTCTGATTCAAAGTGTTGAATATGCACAGGTGACTTCGGTTGTTGTTTAAAATGCAGTTACATTAAGAAAGTGTTCAATGGAAATCACAATTCTTCTATTAGAAAACTTCATATAAATAGCGTTTACGTAACAAGAGAAAAAAGAAAACGCTGCGATATTCCTACAAGCCCAAGGCAAGATTTTGTCTCCCAACAGGTCAAAATCCCTTCGCTTTTCATTTTCAAACAAGTTAGACGTTCTTTATTGTTGCTAGAAGTGTAAGAATTTTAAAACCATAAAAAAAGTGCAGGCTTTTTGGACATTCCGAATTTTCGTCGAATTCACTGTCACCTCCAGATGACACGAAAAGGAGACTCGCAGTCCTGAGTGCGCGCATTTTTCATGCAGCCCTACTCCTGCAGCATTCATTTGCCATTATATTACGTACTTACCTCCTTTGTCAATACTTATATGGTTACAGTGCAATACAGTCACCACAAAAACAGCTTGTCTGGAACCCATGGTGGTATCGTAGGCTGCTGAACTGCACCGTATTTTATGTTATTTTAGTTTAATTTTGCCTACTGTATCATGACTGTTCTAGCAGAGAGTCTAAGGCTCCACATTTAAACATCTGAGTGATATGTGCGTTGGTAAAGCTTTAATATACTTCCCCTATTTTACAAATTGTTGACAATTCCTGTCCCTCACTACTTTCCTTTTCTTCCATCTTCGTCTTTATTTGTATTCTTTCTATAGCCAATTTAATCTGTTCCTCTTCGTCCACTGCTTGTAGATTCGCTATTCTGTTCCTCCAGAATAGAAAATCTACAAGCAGTGGACGAAATAGTATCTTTTTGGAGGTCTCATCTGCTTCATTCCTGGGAGAATATGCCCCAGCGAAAAGAACGTTAAAGAAATCAAGAGTTCTATATGACAGTGATGGGCTTCAGTAAAACGACAAAATCTTCCAGAAAGGGTGACAAAGACGGCAATAAAATGGGCTATACTAAAACGGCAAATATCGTGACTTCTACACCTGAATCTATTTGGCGAATAGTGCTTGGCCGTCCTTCAGATGCTTACACAACAATGATTAGTGAGTACTTCAAAAACTTTTGCAAACGTGAGTACTAAGATAAGAACGCAAATATAGGCATAGCATCGAAAAAGGGCGCGTGCGTTCAAAGTCCTGATTGGTTGGCATGTGTTTGGTCGATGCTCTGATTGGCTTCGTCAAAGTTCTGATTGGTTGGCGGGCTTCCAACTCCCAATTCTGCTCACCTTCGCGAAATGTACCCTATTACTAATTGTAGACAGAGGTTTGCTTGCTTGTTCTTTTTGTATTGCTTTGTTCGCTTACGTTAGACTATAATCTACGCCTTGAAATAAATAAATAAATAAATAAACACTTGCTTATACAAGGTATCGCAAGTCTCTATTGGCAAAATACACACTCAAATGGCCTCCACGACATCGTAGATGTAGAATACGTGACGCACAACAAAAAAAAGATTTATTAACGCCATCCTTTACCCTTTATCCTTCACCATTCGGATGAGTGGAGAAATAAATGCGTTTAGAAGCTATAGTACTGTGATAGACCTGACAGTATCCCATACAAAAACACAAGATGCGGACAAATTTTGTCGGATTGCGTGCTTTTTCCAGAGCCAACGGAGTAATGCACAATAAGGTTCAGAAGGAAAGACGAGAACTAATAAAGAAAATCCGATAGCAGCGATCTGCTGCGAACTAATGCGCTCTATGTAATGGGAAGAATTAACGATCATGACCAATACCGTGGAGAAGACTCGCACGCGCTCTCAAACTGGACAGAAATGGAACGACGGATTACTCGATATTGATGCAGCAACGAACGACTGGAGAAGCAACGATAATCAGCGCGATTTACGCTCGAGAAACGACCAGACGCACTCGCGCAGTTCTTTCCCGAATCAACCCCGTCACCGAGCAAGGAGGCGACCGGACAGTTGGGGAGGAGCACTTAGGCCAGGGAGTAGCCACGCATGATGGGCTACAGAACCGCTGCGGAAGCGTTCACTAGACAGCGGTATCACGGAAGAGCAATTGCTGCGAAGTAGGTCAGCGCTTGTCGACGATCGAAGTGCGTCAGGTGGACTTCACCGGAGTGTGTGTAAAAACCCCACCAAATTCCGAGAACGATCGAATTAACCGCCACATTGACCAGAAAAGAAGCGGACAGCCGGGTTGAGTCCCCATACACTCATTGACCTATTATGATTTTTTGACGAAAACCTCGGGAAATCGCATCTGGCAGAGTAGGGAAGGCGAAGTGTCCTCGGAAACGAAACGCTGACGAGCGAACGAATCCGGGACACTTGCCATGTATAGGAATAAGCAGGGTGGGAATCGCGAAAATTGCGCGACCACATACACAGCCAGCCAGCGAGCCACATCTACCACGACCTTGGCCTGCTAGCGAACAGATAAGGCTAGCGAGGGCGACGAGGCACGACATCAAACTCACAAACCGCGCTGCGCCAGGCGACTCCAAGAAAACAGACGCGAATGCAATGCAAACACGAACGCTGCAACGGGAGCACGAAGGATGGGAGGCTCTTTTCACGCAGTAGCGCAACATGAAGATCGTTCCTGTCTTCGAGGATCTTGTCTCATTTCACTGTTTGCAGCCTCTGAAGGAACTAGTCGAAATCGCTAGCCCTGAAAGACCTAGAGTCTCGTTGCCAATTCAGTATTGCTCAGTTAGTTGCTTAGTACATTGTTTGCCCATGGAGAGGTCTTTTCCTTCTGTGCCAGAGAGGTTGGTAGGTGGAAAAGTTAAATCTAGTTAGCGTTGGGGTTTCGACCGTTTCGTCGCCTTCAGAGGCACGACTTTCCACCACTGAGTGTAGCAGTGGCTACAACTCTTTGTTAGCAGACCAGTAGCGAACTTATTCATCACAAAAGCAAAAACAGCCGATAACGAGGTTTCAAGATGAGAAAACATGGAGGCTATCACAGCAATAACATTCAGGAAAACTATGCTTTGAAGCTGCTGTTTAAAATGGAAACTTTTGAGTAGTTATAAAATTCTTTCACGTTTTGTTACAGGAGTATTCTTAACCTCACTACAAAGCACAGGAAAGCTCAGCGGTTACGTGCAGGAAAATCTGACATGCGCTTCTCTAGTATGTCTGTCACAGTATACACCTTTCGGTTTATGTATACGGTGAAGCATAAAGGTAAGAGTCGGCCGATGCCCACCTAGTTCTGTGGATATGGAAGACTGCGTGAATATTGCGATTGTTTAGGGGCTTGATTCCAGAAGTAGCGTCGACTACGAAGGAATTTAAGTAAAATGGCCGACCCTCACCTTTGTCCTTTATGCTAGCAGCGCACTGATGTGCATAGATGCTGATTCGGTAGAACATAAACACCAGTAACAAAATTATACCATATTTAATGCACTGTTACACAACACTTACAGTGTCAAAATAAATGGCATTGAAGGTAAACACTATCCGAAGGGCTTTAAGACACAGATTTAAATTGAATGCAAGCGTATCGAAGGACATCACACTGAAGTAAGCATTTTGAGGATGTTTGGCCCAAGAAGCATCTCCCATCAACGGGAAATAGCGTGGCGACCAAACTCTTAATCGTACATTGAGGCATTACAGAACAGTATAGAGGTCGGAGTTACCCAATTCCTTTGAGGAATGCGTCACGCATTCTACTTCTACGAAATGCCGTGGAGCCGTATTTAGTCCATGCGATGAGTTGTCGTGGCACGCCAATGGAAGAGTCAGTGTTTTATCCTTCCCAGACATGTCTGGTATCATTTCACCGACGCCGGGAATGGAGTGCTTGGTTGGGTCGGGAAAAATCCGAAGCAGGAATCTGTAATCGGAAATTGCACGCGTCAGCTGGCGTCTCCTTTGCCTGTGCTACTGCGCACCCCTGATGCATTGTACTTGACCTAGAACCTCAGTGGGATTTCTAGTTATCGAAACAGCCGGCCGCCTAGGTTTGCTCTATCAGAGAAGAGTTCAACATTCTGTGCTATCTTCTTTCGCAGATCTCGAAGTGCACAAAACTTACACCTTGAATCAAATGGACATCACGATATAGCGAGTGCACAAGCTAGCGCTCATTTTTCATCTTTCAAGCACTAACCATTTTTGCAAAACCTTGTAGATGCCTATATAGCAAGCCCTT
This sequence comes from Heligmosomoides polygyrus bakeri, assembly GCA_947359475.1. Classification (NCBI taxonomy): domain Eukaryota; kingdom Metazoa; phylum Nematoda; class Chromadorea; order Rhabditida; family Heligmosomidae; genus Heligmosomoides; species Heligmosomoides polygyrus. Next base: position 80,236,666 of record OX375865.1, on the reverse strand, counting down.
GTCATTCCCTGATTTGCACGATTCGAAAGATACGGCGCAGCGTCGAATTAAACAAGCCCTAAAGCGCCCATTCTGTCAGGGAACCTCAGCCGAGGAACTTTTCGCTGAGGTAGCACCGAACTCTCTTACCTCCATTCAGTTCACATGATATGACTTCAGGCATGTTAACACGTACTCGTTTTAAAATAAAAGATAAAGGACGGTGCTACTCAATCCCTTTTCGGATACGCCACGCATTCTATTTCTATTGGATGTCGTGGAGGCGATTTGAATGCTTATTTGGCCATACAACAGTGGTGACTTGTAGTGACTGGCCGATGAAGAAGTCAGCGCTTTGTCCTTCCCATACAACTCTAGTACCAATCCCCTGACCACGACGGGATAGGCTGGATTGGCGTGGCGGGAAATCCGAACCAGGAACCTGGTATCGGATGCAAGCGACAGTCAGCACCTCCTCCGACTGCGCTACACGCACCCACACTCATTCTACTGAACTAAAAATACCCACCTACTGCTATTCAGGATGCATTCACATCTCAACGACCATATTACACTTATGCGAATGTTTACATACACTATACTTCGCACTCGCTTCTAAACATATTAGACCTGACGATTAGGAGGAACTCGAAGAAATCACCTGCGTCCAACTTTACCGCTGTGTTGGTTAAATTTCATACGGCATCTCCTAGGTCTAGAAGATAAACGAGAACAACTCGGCCTTTCTAGTCATTTTCATATTAGTATTTCAAAACCTTTTGGATGACATAGAGATGCTAAAGAAGTCTTTTGAGTTGGGGGTCAGCCCCTTCCTCTCCACCTCCCTGAAATGGCAAGGTTTTTGAGGGTCTGATTTGAAAACCTTTCGAGATCTGCTGGAGCTTGCTCAGAAATAGTAATCCGAGTGAAGCTGAGTTTTCAAAACCGGAAGGGCTGCTATCAGCTAAGGCATTATAAGAAGCAGGAACTAATAAACAGAACTGTTCCAAATTTCCGAATGTGTTAACTACTGGCATTCGGTGAGTATTAGTGTAGGTCGGAACGGCCCAAGAGTTGTACAGTACCGTCGGTAAACATTCGCCAATACGCGGCCGGCGGCGGATTAATCCGCCGTTTCCGCCGCTTTGCCATAATTCCCTTCAAAGTCGATTATATCCAATGAAATGCATATTGTTGGAATCAGGACAACATGGTCTACCCAATGGCCTAAAGGTCTTGACGAAATGTTAAAATTTTTGAGTCCGAGATGACCTAAATTAAGCGAGCCTGTAATTATCTTGACATGACCCACATTCGCTCCTGAGTCTCGCATAATTATGCCCTCTGGCAGGTATGGATCTGCCCAGTAGAATTTTTAAAATTATAAGCGATATCGAAAATGTATTTCATACTATTTTTAGGTTTTGCCTCATCAAGGCGATCTATTTGATATCAAATTTGCCTACCCTGGCCCTATGTACGTCATTCCATCGATTCTCAACTGCCGTTTTTCCATTTTCGCTGATTAGTTACAACCGTCAGTTTCGTCCTAGGGCTGATTTTTGCTAGATTTTTCGATTGTGAGGTGTGGATTACAAATATGGGATTTAGGCTTACTTTGATCAAATGTAAGACAGTAATCAGCCACCAAATTGGCAGTGCGGCGTTCCAAGGAGACCTGGCCTGCAAGGGCTACTTCACGCGTGTGGATCTGTGTTTCCACGAGGCAGATCAGTGTGAAAGCTGGAAAAGTGGCCAGACACCATGCAGAGATGCTATCTCACAAACACGATGGGGCTGGCAACTCGCGTCTTGGAGTTTCACTCTCTTGAAAACGCAGTTTCCTTCAAATTCGACATTGGAATTTGACACTGACATCTGTCCACACCTCGCAGAGGAGTTCCTACCATTTAGCAAAACCCATATGTGCAATATCTTTCGAAAATTTTTTCACTCCACCTAAACCTAATTTATTACTTGAGACAAGTCCGATACTGGAGCCCAGACTGCTGCCGTAATTGCGATGACCTGACCTGCCCCACCAAGCATCTCCTTTGGACATGCAATCGCTGCTCGTCTCCTCTCACTACTCACACTAACCCAACACAGCGTCAGGCTTGAGGTTCGAGAGCCAATGGGTGAGGTCGTACTGTGACGTCGTCTTTTATCGGGCAGGAGGTATCGTACTCCTCTTCGTTTTGACAGAAGAGTTTGTTGTGTTTTTTCAGAGTTTCTTGTACACCTCAAGAAACTCAATTCTTTTAATATTGGTAGTCTTTAAATCAGTGTGGTCCGCCTCAATTTTCGCAGATTCTACCAGGATGTTATGGACGACACATTTTCTACCTGGTGGAGCGACACCTGTATGAGAAATTGTGCTCTATAAAATATCGAGTGCTAATTACTAGTGATCACTCATGCGTGTACTTGTGCTCTCCTTACGAATGTTATTTGATTTTCTGTTTTTTGTTTTTCTCTTCACACAGTAAAAACAAGCTTCGAGCTTCGATATAATTTGGTGGCCGTCTACAAAATTGTCGTTGTTTATGAAAATAAAATTATTTTCTTCCTAAAGCAGACAGCATATATAACTAAAATTTTGTCCTTAAATAGACTCAGGTTTTGCTTGATATATAGCGAAAAATTATGGATTTTTGCAACAACCTTTAATATAATCTGGGCCTCGATTTTTTCTATTCCAAAAAAGGGCCCAAATAGTAAAACCCCAGTGATCACACAGAATATCGCTGCATAACAACTCAATCTTTCTCAACACTTTAAAGTTTTTCCTTCCGACAGGAGAAAACTATTTCCGTGACAAGTTAATCCTTCACATAGGACCGTCGAAGTCAGAGATTGCTGTTGTCTACACTTAAACTGTCGTAAATCGGGAAGCTTGTGGGAAGTCTTAATTTTTGGTCGATTTTTGTCGAAAATTTTTGTGAGGTACAATTTCGTTTTCTGGTGTTGTTTACTACAGATGGGAGACAATAATTTCCGTGACAAGTCAACCCTCCAGTTCCAACTCGGTCATAGATTCGAACAGCGGTTCAGAAAAATTTTTGTAATTAAAACACTTGTCATTAGTAATCGATATTTTAAGGAGTACAAACGCTGAGTGTGAGTAGTGAGAGGAGACGAGCAGCGATTGTATGTCCAAAGGAGATGCTTGGTGGGGCAGGTCAGGTCATCGCAATTACGGCAGCAGTCTGGGCTCCAGTATCGGACTTGTCTCAAGTAATAAATTAGGTTTAGGTGGAGTGAAAAAATTTTCGAAAGATATTGCACATATGGGTTTTGCTAAATGGTAGGAACTCCTCTGCGAGGTGTGAACAGATGTCAGTGTCAAATTCCAATGTCGAATTTGAAGGAAACTGCGTTTTCAAGAGAGTGAAACTCCAAGACGCGAGTTGCCAGCCCCATCGTGTTTGTGAGATAGCATCTCTGCATGGTGTCTGGCCACTTTTCCAGCTTTCACACTGATCTGCCTCGTGGAAACACAGATCCACACGCGTGAAGTAGCCCTTGCAGGCCAGGTCTCCTTGGAACGCCGCACTGCCAATTTGGTGGCTGATTACTGTCTTACATTTGATCAAAGTAAGGCTAAATCCCATATTTGTAATCCACACCTCACAATCAAAAAATCTAGCAAAAATCAGCCCTAGGACAAAACTGACGGTTGTAACTAATTAGCGAAAATGGAAAAACGGCAGTTGAGAATGGATGGAATGACGTACATAGGGCCAAGGTAGGCAAATTTGATATCAAATAGATCGCCTTGATGAGGCAAAACCTAAAATTAGTATGAAATACATTTTCGATATCGCTTATAATTTTAAAAATTCTACTGGGCAGATCCATACCTGCCAGAGGGCATAATTATGCGAGACTCAGGAGCGAATGTGGGTCAGGTCAAGATAATTACAGGCTCGCTTAATTTAGGTCATCTCGGACTCAAAAATTTTAACATTTCGTCAAGACCTTTAGGCCATTGGTAGACCATGTTGTCCTGATTCCAACAATATGCATTTCATTGGATATAATCGACTTTGAAGGGAATTATGGCAAAGCGGCGGAAGCGGCGGATTAATCCGCCGCCGGCCGCGTATTGGCGAATGTTTACCGACGGTACTGTATATGGGGCGAATCGCCTCTTCCTGGGAAAGAATAAAATGCAGGTATCTCAACCCCAATACAACTCTGCGCAGAGTTAGGGACAACGGAAGCTGGGCCATTGGCGACGTTAGCCCTCTGCCTGCGCGCAGAAGACGGACTCAAGTAGACTGGGAACAGTGACGACGGTGGGGCAGTGGTTACGCAGTGAACACGGGACCAGCGTGGTGAGATGGAGAGGTTTGTGGTTCGACTCTCCTGATGTGCAACATTTCTACACTTCCTAGAAAAGATACGCCACAATCAAACAAAGCACGCTGTGTAGAATCGCAACGAAAAAGGACGCGTGAGTGACTTTACTCGTCCATGCCTACCGAATCCACCATAGTCAATCGACATTTTAAAAACCTCATATACGTGGTCAGAGTGTGGAGCAAGGTCGTTCTTGCCGATCTATCTTGCAAATTAACAAATTATGCTCTCAACAGGGGTTGACTTGGCGCCCCTTTTGGGGAGTGTGTCCCTTGCGGCACCTCGTGAGTCTCTATGAAAGGTGAGTGGAAGATAGCCGCCAGTTTCTCTTCCATCTTGCGAGTTGCGCAATACGTAGATAATGGTGAAGGTACCAGCGTCGAATCAGAAAGGAGGATTCTACATGTTTAGAGGAGGGAAGTCTTGAGGAAGACACTAGTCAGCAGTATACATCTTTTGGCTTCATTGAAGTGGATATGTCGGAGGAGAAGGCGATTTTTGCAAAACTGTCTTGCTTAGAAATAAGTTTAAATCTACAATTTTGTCTAAGGGGAGGAGTCAATTTTTCATTTCGCTCTACTGAAAGAAGCGGTCGCCACACTCAAGTAGACATATGTTTCGATTCATTTCGTCACCTCCTATGACCTAACATTGCCACTTGAAATTTCAAAAACAGACCTTACATAAGGGATAAGCTCCTTAAATAACCTCTGTAGGCTATGTTTAGGCAAAGAAACGTCTCGCTTTGGTTTTCCTTCTACCGTCCTTTTTCGTTGCGGTTCTACACGGAATGCTCTACATAGTTGATTGTGGCGGATCTTTTTTTACGAAATGCAAAAATGTCACACCACAGGGCAGTCGAACCACAAACCTCTCCTTCTCACCACGCTGCCTATCCACTGTGCCACCACCGCTCCAACGGCGTCGCTGTTCTCACCACTGTTGCTCAGCCTACTTGTGCCGACCCTCTTCGGGCAGGCAAAGGGGCCTAACTCTGCCCAGAGTTGTATTGGGGTCGAGACACTTGCATTTTGTTGTTCCAAAGGGAGAGGCGATTCAGCCCAAATACAACACTTGGGGCGTGCCGATCTATCGTTGAGATCGCGTTCTGGTTAGAGCCGACAAAGCGACTAAACGAATTCGAGCCATTTGCTAGCTGCACCGTCGGAACATGGACAAACAACATAAGGTGACACTAACACTCCAGTCCCTATATATTAAGCCTCTTAAGTTACTACTGTTTCGATAGGTAATTTGTAATGGCTCCGGCTGCACCCGACTGGGCAGCCTCGGAGAGGGCCGCGGGAGGAGCTGCACTCTCTAAATTTCTGCGAGAAACAAACGCGATCTAGACCTGAGAGCATTATATTATAGTTCCTTTTAGTCCACATCATTCAAGGCTCTGCGACGAAATGCGGAGCCTATCCGCTCCAGACTGAACACATCCCGACGCGAAACATGACATAACAGTACCATGACCGCGCTGCGATTTGCTATGAAGATTGCTCAGCCTTAACGTCGCAATGGAAGTGGACACAAGCCTTGCACTCCAAGCTCTTCACATCACAGAAGGCCTTTATGGCACATAGTTATGGCACAGATCTCAATTACACAAAGAATTTCGGCAAAATACATGAAATAGGATATTTCACAGGTTCAACAACATAAGTAGACAGCACAATGCTGGAAGAAAGCGATGTATTAATGAAAAATGAAGAAATATGTGAGGCAATGCACCTCATCAGAAGTCGAAAAACCTATCAGGTCATGCCTACAACATAAAAACATACAATGCCATTAAGCCGCAATGGAAGCCTAAACCAGTACAGAAGAGTGCGCTGCCAAATCTACGCGTCCACGCAACCTCGACATCCTCATCCTACTCTTGATTCCCTGCGTCCAGAGCAGGATGTGGAAGCGGCCTGCAGCAGGATGGAAGCAGCGAAGCAAGTCGTGATGCCAAATAGACCTGCACAATGAACTTTGGAGCTACTGAGGACACAGCTTCCAGTTCCAGCTTAGAGCGGATAGAGCGGAGCAGATCCAGCTGGAATACGACTTCCAGAAGTACCCTCCAGAACAGAGAACCAACCACCTCACCTCTTGCACAACGTCCTCCTCTCCTAGAGATTCCGCTCGACGACGAACCTTCGTTATTTTCACGAAATCGCGATTGCACAGTGCGAGAAACTGATGACCATCGATGGGCAAAACAGACGCATGCGAAGGCTTAAACCTGAAGGTAACCAAAAGATAACACACGTTAGAAGAGTGGAAATTCGATGCATATTGTAGAAAACTCATGAATATCAAATCAAGCGGCAAACATATCGTAGGCAACTTATGAATATCACATCGAGCGGCAAGGATTCAATGCCAGGAATCCTTTTTTACGAGTCGGGGAAGGGGGTATAAATTTCGTTGCTTGAGTTTACCTCATTTGATGGAGAATATATGAGCTTGGAATATATTCTCTAGAATCCCGTCAAGAGACAAAGAAATATGCTGATGTTTTCAAAATATTGCACGACACAATAAAAACTGACTTTTTGAAAATCTGCAGACTTATCCAAACCTTGAATTCTTCAATAATCCGAAATTTGGAAATTCCACACTACTTCTGAAACGAGTACCTCTAGTTATATATACTTTTGCTCAGCACTGATCTCTTCTAGAAATAAAGCTGATTTGTCTCTTCTTTGATCACGGTTTTTCACGTGGGTTGAAAAGTCAGTACTCGACACGGACCCGTGGATACTCAGGGTTTGGATTTCACGTGAAAAACTACTATAGAATTATCTGAAATCTACTTTGTTCACAATAAGAAATTTTGTTTGATACCGACAATATTACAAGTCTAGATAGAAAATGGATCCATTAATCTAAAAAGGGAACCAATTTCTTAGCAAAGCCTCAATAATGTTGGCAGCACAATGGGAAAAGGGAGTCAATGGCCTATTCACATCTTCCGCCGAGCATGTTGGAAGGAGCCAGATCTTGAAAGCTTATAATATTGATGTATGTCTGGATTTCGAAGTGATTAACGAGATTTTTGCGGACCAGAAGATCTTTATATTGCGGTTGATCGAGCTCTACTGAATAACCTCAGTAAATTCTCTCTTTTAAATAACCCGATGACGTTATTTATGAACTGCAACTTATGAGGCCCACATCTAGCATGAAAAGCTCACAAACTCTCTCTCCGTGCTTACTGAAATGCATTAACCCTTCGGCTTTTGTGGAATTGAATCTTACTTTTCAGTTCCTCGGTTCCTTAGCTAACAAAGAAAGGTTTCCAACTCATGGTGAGCCTTTGCGATGCTGTTTTCAGAGGCAGGATGTAGGGTCATGTGAGCGGAGTCCAGAATTACAATTAGTTTTTGCTGAACGCTTTTTACAGACCTGAAAAAGAGGTGCGGAAAACGTGTGCGCAGCAATCCCCCAGATGTCCTCGGTGGCGCAATCGGTGGCAGTGGGCCTCATAGGAGCACACTGGCGGGATTTTGAGTTCGAGTCCACGTAATGGCAACACCGTTGCACATAATACTTTGTTGTTATTACGCTTTCTCATGATCATATGAGTCAATTTTGGCCATCAATGCTCAATGCAATAAACCAAGGCTGTCTACTTGCGCCTTCATATGTACTAGTTTTTCAACGAATCGTATCGGCACCATATCATTTCTCTGGAAATAAAAGTCTTATTGCTCTTCCCTTTTTCAACAGCAACGTTACAAAATTATGAAGCAAGTGAGTAGTCAGCCGACAACATGTTCAGGTGAGAACAACGTTTTTAGAACACCTATGTATCTGTACGGCCCGGGTTCATAATATTCAACAGTAAGGGTATGCGTATTTGTGTGCAATTACGCCTATCATTGGTGATTTGGTATGATATGGTAGTGGTGCAAATACGCATCGTTGAAAAATTGCCACATATAGAGACGCAAATAGAAAGCCTTGGTTTGTTATAAGCATTGATGGTCTAAAATTGAGTCCTTTAATCATGAGAAAACCTAATAACAACAAACTAATGTATGCAAAAGTATTGGTAGTACGCGGACTCGAATTTAGAAACTTGTCGGTGCGCTCCTATGAGGCGGCACTTCTACCGACTACGCCACCGAAGCACAATTCGTGGAGTGACATGGGGGTTGACGATTATTGCGCACGTTTTCAAACCTCTTTTTCAGGTCTTTAAAAAGGCGTTCAGCAAAAACTAATTGCAATTCTGAACTCCGCCCACGCGGTCCTATCAAAATAGCATCGCAAAAGCTCACATGGAGTTGGGAAGCTTTTCTTGTAAGTTTTAACAAGCAGCTAGAATTCTGGGGCAAGCAAAAACAATTAAACGGAACAAATTAAGCATTAGGTGGGATAACAACGTTGCCGGAGAACTGGTCCGCTTGGCATAGTGCCGAGGCGGCGCGCGGTTTTTCGTCGTGTTGTCTCGTGCACTCCACGCCTCCCTGCTCGCCACACCCCGGAGTCCCTTCCCTAGCCCAATTTGGAGAATCACTCTGCTCATCTGACTCTCGCCGCTCGCGCGTGACGGAATTTTTCGGGGACCAGTTCACATGTAATCGGATAACAACCATCACGTTCTGGTGTAGGACTTACTCTACGCTGCTATGGATAGTTTCCTTGGAGAATTTAACGGCTATAGGCATGAAGCGATTCAAATCTCCGCCAACATCAGCACACAAATATAGCTAGAAATGCTCATCGGGAAAAAGGCACGATTGCTTGTAATTTGGTTAAAATGCCACGAGTATTCTGACAATGTGGCTTTGCAAAAAGCGTTAAAAATAGTTTAATTAAGCGAGTACTAAGAGTTCAATGAAAGGTTGCTGAATTCCAGAATAAGTAATCACAGGAGCTTAAAGGATAAAGGATAAAGGACGGCGTTACTCAAGCTCTTTTGGGATGCGCCACGCATTCTACTTCTACGGGATGTCGGGAAGGCGATTTTGAATGTGTATTTGGCCATACAATGACTTGCGGTAGGGAGGCCATACAATGACATCACAGGAGCTTACCTAAACTAATGTTACACCAAATATACCCCAATATAGCACACCATGTCATTCTATTGACACGCATGTGAGAAGCCGTACCTTGCTTCAAAAACCAACTTCGCTTGTGACCTATTACCCTGAGATTTAAGGATAAGGATAAAGGACAGCATTACTCAATCCCTTTTGGGATGCGCGACGCATTCTACTTCTACAGGATGTCGTGAAGGCGATTTGAATGCGCATTTGGCCATACAATGCCTTGCGGTGGCCAGCCGATGAACTACAGGTTAGCGCTTTATTATTCCCAGACGAGTCTGGTACCAATTCACCGACCCCGTAGAGATGGAAGGCTTGGTTGGCCTGGGCGGGAAATCCTAACTCGGAATCTTGTATCGGGTGCAGGCGACAGTCGGCGCCTCCTCCGACTGCGCTACACGCGTCCGAGATATAGTATCTACCAAATATGAAAAAACCTCATATATGGTCCGAATTATAGAGTAATAGAGTATTATAGAGTTTTTGATGCACAACAACAACTCGCACTGGGTCTCGCGAAGCAAAACACATGAAATCATTTAAAATCCGATCACTTACCCTAGCCACTGCATTTGCTTCACATAGCTTCCTCGCCCCTCTCTGGATTCCACAATGCGACCATATTTGTACACTAACATTATTTCAATACCTAAATTAGGCTTACGATAATGAGCTAAGAAAAGCTAGAAAACGAATTCTACCATGAGGATCGCTGTCGAACAATCCGTATATTGGTATTGTCAGCTTGCCAATTAGCCATCGAAGGACTTGGCGGGTACAAATGTCCGGATACCCTCTCGCCTGAAAATCTCGTCACTATAAGCGCGGTGTAATGCTACAGCATCCGCTGTAGTATAGAAACACCAATGCAACGCCTCTTTTTTTTGTCACAGATGTTGCATTAGAGTGACTTAGGGCAGTTACGCCTTTGCACAATTACGATAAGAACTTGAAAATGCATGACAAGGGCTAAAACACTCGATGGAAACATACTGTTCACCTCAAAATTGTGGCGTGAGGTTGACTGCACTCAATTGGATCAGGTTATTTTCACTATAAAGAAATAATCACGCAAACAAAATAGAAAAGGAAAAACCGATCTTTAGAAAACTGCAAAGCTCGGAAAGCCATTCACAAAATTTATGACATTATTCAGAGCAAAAAGTCACCATTAGCAAAGCAACGCATTTCCCTGTAGGCGAGGAGCTTGGTTTGCGCCAAGATGCAGAGGTTGCAATTCTAGTGTGCTTTTAAAGAGCGCTAGACATAAATGTCAACTTACACAAGCCACACAAAGCTCCACGCATATGAGGTGGTATAAGTATTATTCTAGCTGCACAAAGAATCTTTGTAATGCATAAAATAAAGCCCATTGAGGGAAAACAGGAAGGCAACATCTAAACTCGAACAGCCCAGTAAACATAAAGTCATAATGTTATTAAAAATAATAAGGTTCGGTGTTACCCAATACTTCTTCTCCTTCGCACATTATAGCTCCGCACAAAATAGCGACAAACCGACTCCATAATTGGTTTACGGTGCATGGTGATTCTGCAGCAGGTGGCGCCGGGTGTCGCATGCACCCAATTCCAGGTTCCTGGTTCGGATTTCCCGTCTAGGCAACCAAGTCATCCATCTCCCGGGTCTAGAGAATTGGTGATACAGAACTTCTCTGGGGAGGAAAAAACACTGACGTTTCCATCGGCTGTCCATTGTATAAGCCAATGCGGGTTCAAATTGCCTCCACCGTGGCACATCTCGTAACGACATTGACTAATACCGACTTTTTATTTCTTCTTAATTGACTTACACAGCTCGGCAGAACCACCAAAGAGATTAAATTACCAAGCACAGAGATCAACGCCTATTGTCTCCTGAACTGAACTGCACGCTTCCCCTTGCTATATAAATACGTCATCGTGGCTGTAATGTGAATGCGGACTTGAAATGCGAAAAGGAATGTATGCGGAAAAGGCGAAAAAATTCGAAAAATTGAAAGCAGTTTCGGCAGAAACGTTGTTATGAACAAAAATTCCGATATTTAACAGAATTGGTGGATCTATCCTAAGGAGAGACAGCTTCTTCCACCTGTTCGACAGTGGAAGCAAATGTGAAAGGAAAATATTACACAAAGACAAGGCATTAAACTAGCCTCTGAGAAAAGGCAGAGGATTTTAAAATTCCTAGGATAGATCCAAATTGGCAATTCAGACAAGTATCTACTAGTATTCCTTCACGTTCGCACAGTGTGCTACAGTTACATAACCGAGATGGGTTTAAGTCTCTATACGCGTGTACAATATGTCGATCGAGGCCTTTAATGAATAGTGCCTCCTTCGTCAAAGGTCATGAGCGCTAACAGCGGTCCTAATTAGTCTCACCGGTATCGGACGAATCCCTATTTCCCACTCAGTCACTCACTCTCACTCTCGTTCTCACTTGCGTTCCAATAGCTCCGTTGGTCACCCTCCCTGCAAAGCGGTCACATACACCGCGAAATTCAACATTTTATGGTTAGCGTGCTGTATCATGTGCTGGGCTACGAAATCACTGCTAATCCAGAGGGATATATATCATCCCGCTGACGTAGGATGTGCACTAATTCACAGTGGGTAACCGATGAACCTAAATGTTGACCCTCCACCTTCCCCTCGAAGGTACAGCGCGCCGAAAACAGATGTGCTCCAGAGACCCTCCCTCATGAGTCGATGGCTTTATTAGAGACCTCAGCCATCCACAAGCATGGTAACAGAATATACTTACCGCTAACAGTGATATAAAATGCTAAAATAAAAAGATAAACATAAACGAACATGGAAACAACTGACCGTGACCAGCAAACTCCTCGGAAACACGTCGAAGTAGCCTTCATCTATCATCTTTTGAAAAATAGCGTCCTTTTCAACGACCAGTATGAATTCAGCGTTGCTTATCACACGGAAATTCGTCAGGGATTCTGCAGAGTCAGAGTCAGTTCAGCATCGACTCTGCACAGTCGAAGATTAGATAAACACGATTCTTGTTGAAGTCCAAAGGAACGAAACCCACCAGTAATCATCACTTGCTGGTTGCGGCAATCAATTAGCCTTTGTTCATCCGTCATAAAGGTAAGTGCACCTGACAAAACTCCCTTGCTGCTGGATATCTGTAATCAGCGCATGGTTGATCACATTTTTAAATTCAGCGAAATAACGCAAACAGACAAGCACAATGAAGAATAAGAAGAGGGTTGCGGAAAACACTTAAAGAAAGAAGGGGAAGGGCTCACAATGTTCAGCGCTTGACGTGGCTCGTCGAGAAGATCACATATGGATGTTATCGTGCGATCCAAATTTGACTGAATCTTATAGAGGCTCTTGTGCTCGTAAAACAGGTCCCTGAAAAGTTAGGTGTTACCATTTCCCGCAATATATGAAGGAATTCCAATTAGAAAGCCAACTGTCTGCCCTTGGGGGGGGGGGGAGTATTGCTGACATGTGAGCTGTACTGCAGAAACAGGGACTCGTTCGGGGTCGGTGAATGGGGCCTTTTAGGGCTCTTGTATTTTGCTGAAGTATAACACGGGTAGCTAGTCAGACTCTAACGTGCGGGCGAACAACTCCGGTCAGCCAGCCAGACTGTCTGAATTGACAGGCAGGCGAGACCAAGCTGCCATCAATCGTTGTGCTCCCACTCTACTCAAGTAAAAGTGCTATACAATGCCGCGAACCAAATGGCTAGACAGCGGCTAGAACACGAACCTCCGACTATATGTCCTCCGACACCATCTCAGTTATGTCAGCGACAACGTTTTTTGGAGAAGCGCCAAAACCTTGGGCAAACCCACCGTTTGGTCGACTGCTGGCCATTGCTCAGAAGACGATAAATCTGTGCAAGGCACTGGACCACGTAAGCACACCTCCCTCCTCTCCCAGGAGTGATCACAATTTGCTTATCGGCATCGTCGCTGCTTCTTTAAAAAGAGCATAGCATCAACGATAATAAATGGATAAACAACGTAATTTAAAAACATGTTCTGCGAAGCTCAAGTAATTGGTGGATTCCCTTCATTCACCTCTTACAGAGTAGAGCTCTGTTGCTCAATAAATGTTCTGACCTACCATCCCTGACAGTTTGCCGAAGAAACCTCGTGACAGGCCAATGACATTACGCCACACTACCTTCTACAAGGACTGTCCCCCTAAGAAATCGAGGTCCGCTATCTTCATGTTGACTATGGTGACCAACCAAGCAAGGATTTTCTGAGCAACAGCTGCGCGCTTCTGAAGTTAATGGGGCCGCTCCTGTAGTGAAAAAAGAAGCGCGTCGTCATAAGGTCTACATTTACAAGCCACACGTCATGTTGCAAACTTCCACTAAGGTGGCACCACTCTATCTTACCATTAGGTGTGAAGATTTTAGGGATACATATTGCGCTTGAGCATCATGTTACTCTTTTTAGAAGCAATGTTCCCTGCACTACAGCACTAGGATGGTAGAGCCTGTTAACAAGAAAGTTGCGTAAAAGACTGGTCGTGAGGCCCTGTGCACGGTTCCTGTTATCGCCACGAAAGATTCGTGGCGATGAGTTTTGCAGAGCAATGCGAAAGCTCGGCTTCTTATTGCTCTGCAAGCGACGCTTAGCTACATAGGGCTTGTTCATACTACGCGACGAGATCGACGGGAGCGACTGATCGGCCACGCAAATCTTTCGTATCGATTTCTGCAGGGGATCGCCCAGCAAGATCGATACGCATGATTTGCTTATGTATGTACCCACGCTAAACATTGCGCGCAACGCGAAAAGGTATCCCATCACCGCGAAAGAATCGCGGCGTTGGAATGTGTACAGCACGCATTAAACGTACATTAATAAAGTACGGACGAAATTTCTGCGCTACCAAAACACTAACACCGAATAATCTTAGTGTCCAGAAGTTTGGAAGAAAACCATCGAAAAGGTGATGAGCCGTTGCGCTAAGCTCCGTTGTTCCGCCGACTAACCCACGTAGCAAGGGAGTGCATCCTTCGCTTGGTCTGACAGCGATTGGTCGAGATTCGTGAAGAAAACCCGCCGAGTTTTTGTTAGAGAGAAGACAAATTCGATAAAAAAACTAAATTGATGGTGTGATGTCAAAGTAACAAGGGTTCGTGAAAATCAACTTACGCTCTTAGTATCAGCCGAGGAGGAAGCCTCGATGAAGTCAGTTGTTTGATCAGATCGGTGTAGAGGAATTCAATTTTGCGAAGGACCTTGTTCCGCAGAGTCTCGGCGTTCCACCCAGCATTCGGATTTGAAGAGCCAGGTACAGCCATCTGTAAATTCAACAACCGCCTTCGCCTAGATACCGTTAAAACTTAGGCGACCTCGATTTGTCGGACTACAACGACATAATGAACAACTCCAGCTGCGAATCTTGGAATGGTCCGCCGTAAATGCAGCATCGTGAACCTGCTCAGTTGTAAGTCTAAAGGGGGGGGGGTACATATTTTGTCTTCCTCCAAACTCCCTAGACGCAACGAACTTAGATGTCATTTTACAATGATAGTGCTTCTGGGATCTATCCTAGTCGGAGGGGAGCACTGCTGGAAGAGCAGAACAAGCAAACAATGTGGCCTTTCCCGACTACGAATACCAAATAAAAGTCAACCCATAGACTAGTTCAGTGTGTTGTTTTTCCAAAACAGTTTACTTTCAGTTCTGCCTCGATGTCGAATAGTAAGTGAGAAGTGGGATAGATCCTGTTTTGTGCTTACTATTTCCCCATAAACTTCCTTTTACACGTTTTTGGATAAATTCTCTGAATGCTGCGAAGAAGAGAGAATAGATACAAAGAGCGTTTCCTTAGACAGAGGTGAATGTCGACCCGCTGGCATATAAGTACATACGTACTTCACTAAACATACCTGCAGGTGGCCTTTCCGTAGCCGTCATATCACACGATGCCTTTTAAAGCGATTATGGCATAGAAATACGGACAAGACACTAGTACCACGGCGACCAGCGGACTACAGTACGTTAAACTAGGCGACAGTCACAGTGTGGTGTCCGTGTTCCAGTGTTGTGTAAAGTCGAGGTGCGTCCCTCTAGGTACGAACCGCCACCGCGTGCGGCGAGCTGTGCGGCAACCCTTTCTGTGCTCCTCTCCACTGTTGCGGGGGTACTCGGAGCACTCCGCAACTCGTCTCGCAACCGTCGCCATTCACCTACTTTTAGAACTATCGCACCACTTGGGACCAATTACAGTCACTCTCGTTATAACGCGTTTGAAGTGACCGGACGAAATCCGTGTTATAACGGGACTCACCACCTAACCGGAGATGACCTTCTTTCTAGTTTTCATGCATGGATTTGTCGAAAATCGCATTCAATGACAAAATATGGCTACAGCAATAAGATAAGTGACCATCAAGAGAGATTGAACTTTAAATTATTAGTGAAGCCCTGTCCTAAGAGATGCTCTCTGTTATATGCATAATTATGAAGAATATGTCTGAGGAGCAACGAGTGCAGATGAGGTTGGACATGGTGAACTACAAGAATGTGTAACCTGATGCTACAAGATCATTTGCTGCGATCAAAACACTCACGGCAAGCGGGACTCGAATCCGCATTCCCTGCCTTTTCAGGCGGTACGTTAGCCCACAATATTATCAGTTCTGGTGAACCGCGTGCCACATCCGCGATATTGCTAATGGCTTATCAGCACTCTCATGATTTGGGAATGTTGAGTGCGATCAAACAGCGCTATTGCTGTAATCCTGTCCCGAAAGTATACAGGGGCAGGGACGCAAGTCCAGCGTAGCAGGAGGGTTCTCTCAACAAAACCTGCAACAATTGGGGTCGAGCGTTCTACCCCCTCGTCCCCTGGCCCGTCCACCACAACCTCCGGGCTTGCTCGAGAGTCCAGTGGCTGCCTTAAGAGATTGTGGAGACATAGACATTTGCGACGCCTCTGTTTAAAGGGCGGGGTAGAACGCCACTCCGCCGCAACAATTCATACACCTTCCCTCGTTCCTGATATAGGAAACGTCCCAACATACGGCAACTCCTAAAGACTATCCGGAGTCTTCCTCTATGCCCGATATATTACTGACTATGAACTTTTGTGCAGGCGCGAAAAACGTTGATTAGCATCCAATATATTGTTGCACGCACGTGTGCCCCTCGTGACTGTGAACGAGGCAACATCATGGTTGGTTTGACCACAAACGTAGTCAGCATCTTGCTCGCCTTCATCACCCGGGTGGGTCCGGACTTTCGTTGGCCGCCTTATAACGGGAGTAGCGCTAAATCCAACGCGTCTTAACCGGAGTTGGTTTACATTGGCGTAAAAGTAAGCTGGCAGGTTCCAGAGAAAATCTACCTTATATCAGGAGTCGCGTTTTATCCCGAGGCGTTATAACCGGAGGTTACTGTATGTGATTCATTACTTCAATGAACCCACTTGCGGCGCTAATCACAAAATTCATGACCGTTAGGTATTGCAGAGGGGCCGCCGTGGGTTTCTGCGTGTTGCGGTACTGGTTCTTCAGTGTGTTATGAGAACCACTCATAAGCCTATGTTATACTCCCGCGGGAGCATCCGCGGGACGTCCGCGGAAGGAAGGTGCACCGCGGACGGTCGTCGTCGGGCCGAGGCGGCTAGCGTCGCATTAGAGCGCGTTTTTGGCGCCGGATTGCGCGGAACGACAGCAGTCCGTGGTGCAGTGCATCGCGGACGGTTGCCGTCCCGCGGGCGGGAAGTATAACACCCCTTTCGTCGTCTGTCGGCGGCGATCCGAGGAAGGAGGGCGTGTCGGGGCGCGGCGATTGGCCGGGTGAGGGATCTCGGCGCGATTCCCGCCCGTCCGCTGATGCTCCCGCGGGAGTATAACACAGGCCTATAAGGCATCTGTTATACTCCCGCGGGAGCATCCGCGGAACGTCCGCGGACCAATGGTGCACGGCGGAGGCGGGCGTGGCGAGGCGCGGCGATTGGCCAGGTGAGGAGTCTTGGCGCGATTCCCGCCCTTCCGCGGATGCTCCCGCGGGAGTATAACTCAGGCCTAACATAGGCCATAAGCGACAACGTCGGAACGGTGTTCTTCACACCGCCCATAAGAAGGAGCGGAGCAAGAGACCACTCATCCCGGACGAGTTGCCGAGTGCGTAAGCACAGGTGTCGATGTTGGCACAGAGCCCCACATTCAACAGTTGTTCTTAGTGATGCTATTCAGCTGATATATAAGTACGAAGATATGGGCTTAAAATCCAGGGATCACATTGAACTGCAGCAGCCTGACTCTGATTTTTGATTTATCCTTCGTGTTGTGAGAAATTAAGATCGAACTTTCCGAGTTTTCTAAGCTCGTTATACGCTTTCTTATTCTCTATATATTGCAGTAATTTAGTAACAGGGCTACAAAATTGGGAAGGTAATAATGTCTTAACTATCCATTTTACCGTTATGTGTATTTATTTATTTAAATACGTCTCAAGGACGCGCACTCTATATGAGATTTACAAAGACAAGCAAAAACAGGCCGTGCAACAAAAAAATATGAAGAAAACCAAGCAGTAATAGAAGATTGAAGCAGGAATCTCAAAAACCAACCACCCGGGTTGCGAGAGCCCATATAAAGATGCCATGCTATATCTACTTTTACAACTTTTACTTACCACTACTCTATCGCCACCGTTGTGGGTGTGACCTGCTATGTAATCTTAACGCATCGATGTGTCACAGAATTATGCCTTCCTACGGGGATCTGTGACCTACAATTCATTAGCGCCTCGACGTGTTACAGGATTCCCTATACCTGACGAGATGGTGACCTAATATGCCGCAGGGCCTGGATGTTCTTGCTGCAGGAATGACTTCACTGAATAAAGAATGAGAGGTCAATATTCGCTCGTTATACTAGCATCTTTTATTGCATTCTTAACATTTGTTTGCATTCTATGTCTACCTTTAATACCTATTCATCATCGCTTAACGCGACTGACTTGATTTCATTGTTGAAGATTTAGTTGGTTACTATGCGCGTTTTCCTGTGTACGTTATTGAAGCAACTGAGCCCTGATACTAGTGCTCAGTGCACAACTACAAGTCTTTTTTTATCAGATCATGTCGACTAGCAACGTAGTCGTTGCCCTCCAAGAGGGTGCTATTGTATTCTTGTGGTCAGACCCACACCGCATTCCTTGGCTTCCCAATGGAAACTTGTGTACCGTGCCAGTTGATTTATAGAATATCAGCAGCTTTTCATCGGTGGGTTGGACGCTCCAACTTCGCTAGAGTATCGGTCTGGTAGGCCGCCACGGTCTAGTAAGTCGGTGTACGCTAGTACTAGCCGCAACCACTTGTATTGCGTTTACGTGTTACAGGGAAGGATATGGTCGTAGGTGGGCTACGCGACATTACCAGGTACCTAAATCTATATACCATGTAACCGCTGCGTTGTCATTTTCAATTTGAACTTCTGTGTCTCCGAAGCAGTGGCTCATTTGGAAGAGAGGGATCATGAAGGTAGGACCTCCACACTTCAAAATTAAATGAAGAATCATTTGTTGCTCGCTGCTATCATAGATCCCTTTCAGTTGTAATGTGTTTCGAAGCCTAAGTTTATAATTAGACCTAGTTCTCCTAGCCTAACTGCCAGTCTTAACATAAATTTGCTATAGCAGTGATGGAAGACGGAATAGTTGTTGACGGCGAAGCAGTGGTGCGCGAGGGGAAGGCGGTACGTATTATAAGCTAATGTTTTGAAAAGAACTGGATTTATTCTATTGTTAGCAACGTTTTAGAGCTAGAACCTGCTCCGTCAGGATTATACATGGAGCAAACTGACGAAACCCTGGGAACGGGTGAGCAGAAATATCAACCACATTTTGATATGTGTCTCTTCAGCTACGGTACGTTATTTTTTATAAGAGCATTTTTGAACCCATGCTAATATTGCAGGGCAACGACGATTCATCGGAAAAAAGGAAGTTTGGGCGTCATTCCGTGCTTATTTATAAGATTCGGACCAGGTGAATTGCCATGCCTTCACTCACCACCGGGCGTACCGCTGCAGTAAGGCTTATCGCTGTCTAAGCTGCATGGAAGGAGGTGCGTACAGGGGTGTTAAGATTAGTTTTCACTGCACTCGGTAAGACGAGCGAGACAAATGGATTATCTATGGTTGTGGGTGATAACGAATTGGTCGAAGATCCCTGCGCCCTCAACCAGGTGCACTTGCCGTTCAGATGGTTGCGGGGGAAAATCCGGAAGGCATTCTACAAGGTAATAACGATTGTCTTTCCTTCGTAGCTCTTGGTTGTTCAACGGGTTGGTTGTAGAAATGCCAAAATGGAAAGGTGACGGCAAGTATGCAAAATAAACCCCAAGCACGAAGCACACTAAATTCTTCTTAGAAGTTGACAAGAGGCAGAGTCTTCGTAAGCGACATGAGAGGAAAAGGAATTATTCCAATGGAACACGTCCCGGTGTCGATGGCTCTAAACCCGGATGGTAAGAAGTTCCTCCATTACCGCACGTCCGACTTCCACATTTACTACTCGGAGAATATCATAAGGGCAAGTTTATACACTGCGCTCCACAAGTAAGTTTAATACCGACGCACATCATTTTCAGAAAACAGTAGAGAACGGATTGGACGCATTGATAGTGGACGGGATTTTTTTTGAGATGCACCCGCGTGACAAAGACAGACAACTTTACACCATTCATGGTGTATGCAATGTAAAGGTTCTGCACTAAGTTCTGATCATTGGAGCCACTGTTTTTTAACCTTGTAAAATTTGAAGATTGACGTCTCGTTGTTATTCTCAAAACGTGGAAGAGCGAGATCGTTTATAGAACAATATGGACGACACCCAATGGTGCGATTTTGCCTCTCCTCTCCATATTGCTATGTATTCACAGTAATCTAATTTCAGATGCAGCGGAGAGGACCACACGACGGGAGTCTGGACTACGCATAATTTTAGATTTTGACGCGCTTCCATAAAGGCTTTTAGGCGGGTCTTCCCAGGTAGTAGAGTGGAAGGCTGTTCTTTTCACTTCGCTCGCGCTGGGAATACGAATCGCGACGAACTAGGACTCCGTAAGTTTACAAAGGTGGGCGAGCGAAGCAGAAGGGTGAAGAAGTAGTGGAAAACATTGAAAGGAGTTGTTTTCCGATGCCAGCCCTTCGAGATCTGCTGGAACATCTTCAGGCCGTGAACGCAAGGTCGCTGGGAAAGTTAATCGATTATGAACAGGTCTGCAGTTAAAAGTTGGGCCGTAATCGTCTAGTTAGCTGTGGGTAAGACCTACTTAGATAAATCATTTTTAGCACACTGCGGCCGAGATCCGCCTTAAGCTTATGAACGTTCGCCGACGCGAGAAGGTGAGCGTGGTAGTGGAGCGATTTCGAGTTCGGCTTCTACAAGAGGAAGAACTTACAACACGGGAAGTCAAGCGGTGCTGCAGGAGAATGGGTGAAAAACTATTAATGTCCTCTTAACTCGTATTGTAAACGGTCATTCTTTATATGATATTGAACATCTCTGTTATTTGCATGCTTTGAAGAATTGTAATCTTTCACCTTATCTCTGACCAATGTTGTCACTGAATTCTTCTTCATATACTATGTGCTATTGAAGATAATAGGCGATATAAAACAAAATTGGCTAAGAGAAAAATCTTTCCGTCTCTATTAATGATAAGATATCATCAAGTTTATTCGGTTAATCGATTTGCTCGAATATTCGTCTATTCGTTAATTTGAATCACCGAAAAATGCGGTTATTCGATTATTCGGAAATTTGAATAAACGAAAAAATTGGGTTATTGGGTCCTTACAATCGTTCTTATGATCGCCTTTGTGTCACCCCCGGTTGCGCCGTCCACCCGCATGGCAGGGAAGGGGACTGCACCGTATCAGGTGTGATATACTTCATTACCTGCCAGAGCTGTGGCGAGATATATATCGGTGAATTTGCGCGACCCGTACATGTTAGGGTCAGGAACACCTTGACAGCAAGGCCAAGTCCAAAAACTCCACTGCAGTGGTCACCATAGAGTCCACTGGCATACGGGGGAGGACTTTGAGGTCAGAGTCAAGCTGCTGGCAGTCGATGCCCAAACTGCCGCCCGCAGCCCATGGAGACGTTGGATTTATGCCAAAGACGCCATGCTAAAACGGAAGGAAGAGTACCTCAATGTAGCACGGGATCTCAAGCCCTACATCAGGTTGGCGTTCTGATTGGGGCGCCTGTGTCTAATAACTCCCTGCTACCAACCGATTGGCCAGTGTGGCCTTCTGTAAGCTGAGGGTTTCGATCTCTCTGCTGGCTACGGGATCGAAAGGTAGTCTGGAATTTCTAAGGCTGAGGCGACGTCTGACGCGGTAGCCACATTTTGACTTGAACCTTCCTTTCAGGTTCTGAAGAAGGCGATACTGCCGAAACGTACGCCAATAAAGATCTGAATAACCTCGTTGCTCAGTCAAATCAGCGCAACAAGGTTACTTGATTATTCGTTCATTCGAATTTATTTATTTATTTATTTATTTATACGTGTATGACAACGTGCGACAAAAGAAACACCATTGCGACAACACATTGGTAATAAACACGAAAAAGCAAGAAAATGCGAATCAGCTAGTCTTGAGATAGCTATGAGTTGGTAAAAAAGTCTTCTACCACAGCGTAATCTTCTTCCAAAATTGTATTGTTTCTTTTGTGAACGACTTTAATCTACAAAGTAGTTGCCATTTACATCTACAACTTTCTGCCATCTGACGGGGAGATCATGAAATCTTTTCCAGAATGAAGTCAGCTGTGACTTGAAGAAGTGCTCCACCTCGGATTCCAGTTCGGTTCGGTCGTTGAAGCACCTATCCCTTAGGTGTTGCTCGAGAGCTCGAAAAAGTCCAATGGCGCAGGATCCGGCAAATACGGTGGGTTGGGCAGCACCTCCCACCTAAGCTAATGCAACTTCTGGCGAGAACTTGCAATGTGGGTAGCGAGTATTGTCGTGAAGAAGTCCCCGCCGTTTTCGCGACAAGGCCTTGCTCAGCTTCTACAGCTGTGTAGCGTAGATGTTCGCTGTTACTGCGGTGCCGTCGTCAGGAAGCTCACGATCGAGCGTTCCTCGAGAATCCCACCAAGCCTTCCTCTTTTGGATGTTGTTCCTTGAGGTTGTTGTTCTCCTTCAGGGAGCCACAGGGCTTCCCGAGTACGGTTAACGAGGATTCATTTCCCGTGACGACATTCTCGTGAAAGTCCTTATTACGAAAGCGAACAAGGAGAGACTGAGCGATAGTCAGTCGCGAAGCCTTTTCCGAGTCACGGAGCCGGTCTTCACTGCAATCGTAGTATTTATATGCCCTCAGATGCGAAATATTCTAGAATGTTTGTGCTACAACTACCTGGCACCAGTCAGTCCTTGGAAGTTCCTCTCAAATCTTGAGAAAGTTTCAAAATTTTTAGTGCAAGACTTTTTCACCAACCTAATATCAACGACCTTTTTATATTGATTAAACGAGGATGACAAGGCATGTTTTTTGGAAACCATCAAGAGTTCGGAGCCGGCTCTTGGAGTAAAAAAGGAGGGACGAATACAACTTTTGGCCGTAGGATAATGAATTTTAGCCCTACAATCCCTTATGGAAGAACGGTTGACTGTGTAAAGCTCAGCAAGTGGAAGTGCAAACTTTCCAGCCATTATCTTGAAAATCATAATTAGATCGTTTGTCGATCAGCAAGCGATTCCAGCTTGAATATCATATTGCGATTAGACGCTGATGGAATGGAGGTGTAATCATAGCCGTTCTCGAAAACTCGAATTCTCGAAAATGTGGTAATTCGATTATTCGGAAATTCGAATAACCAAAAAGTGGGGTTATTGGATCCACTCGAAGAATTTTGGAAAAGTAAAGTACAGTATTGATTAACTCATGAAAGCTTTGTTTCTATAGTGTAGCCCTGATTTCCGGCTCGATAATATGATCGGCATGAAATGATTTCGAAAATGCATCAGATGAGCTGAGATAGGTTAAGGATTTTGTCTGATTCGGTTGAGATATCTACTTCCTGGGGTCGAATTCATCTGCGGTTAAACTCGCTAGAATGCAGGTCAGGAGAGCACATTTAACGAAACAATATAGGGAAGCACTTGAACCCTTGAACATATGAGGTTGTAACGAATTAAATGGCACTGGCTCGCGCCATTTTTTGGCGCGTCTTTACGCGTTTAATCAAGAACAAACCGTAACATGTGGCATATCATTTAGAAGCGCAGGCTTTGCTCTACCGGTGAGTACCAAATTTTCTATGTAAAAGTGGGAAAACTTTAGAGTTTTATTGACTTTTTTGCAGATGGACAAAAGGGTAATCCGAGGCATTTACTTGTATGAATTCAAGCTGGGCACTACAGCTAAGGAGGCGGACGAGAAGATCAACGCCGCATTCGGTCAAGGATGTTCCACAATTCGGACGGCGTATCGTTGGTATCAGAAGTTCCGGAATGGAGATGAGAGCTTGGAAGGACATGAAGGTCGTGGGAGGCATAGTGATGTTGATGAGGACAAGCTGAGAGATGTGGTAGAGGAGGATCCACACAAAGGTACCAGGGAGACAGCGGAGGTTCTTGGCGTCAGTCACAACACAGCTGCCCGGCATCTGAAGGAAATTGGAAAGACCAAAAAGCTGGAAAGATGGGTGCCTCACGAGCTGTCTGAGGAGCAAAGAAACCGACGATATGAGATCTCGTCCGCACTGCTTCTACGGAACGAAACGGACCCATTCCTTGATCGCATCGTAGCCTGTGACGAGAAATGGATAATGTACGACAACAGGCGACGATCGGCACAGTGGATGGACAGCGATGAGAGCCCCAAGGTTTTTGCGAAGCCGGAATTGCACCAAAAGAAAGTAATGGTGACAGTATGGTGGTGTTCGCTGGGAATTATTCACCACAGCTTCCTCCCTCCCGGTGAATCCATCACGGCAGAGAAGTACTGCATTGAAATTGAAGAAATGATGAAAAAGTTGAAGGATATCCGGCCGGCCTTGGTAAACCGAAGGCGAGTTCTCCTTCTGCACGACAATGCTCGCCCCATGTAGCACGAATGACGTTGCAGAAATTGAATGAGCTGAGTATTGAAACTCTACCACATCCTCCGTTTTCTCCCGACCTCTCCCCAACAGAATACCATTTCTTCAAGCATCTTGGCGACTTCTTGGTAGGGAAAATATTCAAATACCAACAGGGTGCCGAAAGTGCCTTCGAAGATTTCGTCAATTCCAGAACTTCCGATTTTTATGCTACTGGGATAAAAAAGCTTGTGTCACGTTGGCAAAGATGTGTAAAATCAGAAGGTTTTTATTTCGATTAATAAACTTGCCTACAAGCCGAGATATTATCTGTTTAAATTTACAGTGGTTCAGTGCCATTTATTTCGTTACAACCTAATATGTTTGAAGCATATCTTCAATCCCTTAATTAATCGGAACGTCAATTGTATTTGTACATGTAATTGACTTTGATAGGGCAGTGCCTGCTGCTTTGTTTGAAGGACTGCCTCCCCTTTGAGAGGATTCTATATAATTTCTTCGCTCTAAGCAATGCTTGGTAAAGAATGGGTGCTGAGGATTAGAGATGACTGTAGCGTAAGCCACCAAAACGACTACTTTTTCCTTTAATCTTCGCTAAGACGGAAAGTTGTGCGCTATTAGGTGAGATCAAAAGTGCTACCGTTTCTGATTTTGAATTCAAATCAACACAGCATTGTTTATTGCTACAATTTTTAATTAAATATAAAGGAACGAACATTGTTCCCGATCTGTTGCTTCAAGGACGGCCTTTTAATAAAACATTCTTGTTGCGGAGATCTGGACTGCTATGTACACTCCAAGCACAAGCGGGAGACATTTCTGATACTGCTTTGCTAGACACGACTACATTCTATTCTAACCAGAAGTGTTCTTGGAAAGGGAAAAGGATGATTAAGAGCTGGAACCTCAAAATCGCGTTATTTTTAACGGTCAACTTCGCGATATAGTGCACGACATAGGGCCGTAGCTGAGTGTGAATGCTTTGCTTATAGAAGCATGCCAGCCTGTATTTCATAATTTGCCTTCAAATTCCTTTTTGGTTGTGCTTTAACTAACCATTTTATCTCCTAAAATTAATGGTGAACCACAACAGCAAAACGCCACTAAATACAAGTTCACAGAAGGCCATATGGGCTTTGCTTTCATTTCCTTCTTTGGGCTTTTCCGTTATATTCGAATTTTCAGTCTCCATCACAAAACCTTTAATACCGTTTTTCATTAGTTTTTTTGTAATTAGCTATTTTGATAACACAATGTAACATTCACGGTGTGATGCAGTTCTTATACATGCTTCTAGAGATTGAAGTCCATCGAGCCGTCGCAAAAAAATAGCGTGAAATCACTAATTTCTAAAAATACCCAATGTGTTTTGCAACTATGTATTAAAAACTACACGCTTCTGAAGGTTGCCGCTTATCGCCACATAGATTTGCAGCAACATAACATCTTGTAACAGCTAATCCTATAATTCCCTTAGTGTTTCTTTCGGTCCCATGCCTGAAAACGAGGCTTGCTGTTCAACAGCTGAAGCTCCCTGTAGATTCCCTCGAACGTCCTACTCCTTGGCGATGATGACCTGGGAGAACTGTGTCTTTGCCTACCATCATATCTGTTTGGCGTGCCAATACCGTGGGCGGCTCGCTTGTTCTCTCTGCGCTTTGAAGTCGGTGGGTGTTCGGCGATGTTTCACATAGTGAGGAGGTGAAAAATTTCCGCTCGGTCCGGTTCTTCAAATATGTGGTCAGGTGCACGTGACTGGAGTGCTATGATTTCCAAAATCAAGGCTTAGAACTCTTTGATCTCATCTCTTAAGGCGAAAATGAATCGTGAATTATAAACGAACACCTTCCGTCGCTGACGCACTAACTCTTCAACGGGCAGCTTCGTACATCTTGCAAGCAAGCCGCTGCCGCAAAAATATTCTTCCAAATATCCGGGACTAGATTGGTTTAAGAGATTCCATGCATAGCGTTATAACAATACTAACAACTCGGTTTTTCTGGTAAATAAGGTAAAGCGAGAGCGTATGGTGTAGCAACCAAAAAATTAGCTTTCTGCTGCATCACGAAACTGTCCATGGTTCGAGTTCCTCCTCGGCCAGTCAAGCCTTCCATTCTTCCGGGATCGTTGAATACCTTGTCCATCGCTTGACCACCATAAGTAGTGAATAGGTAACCTGCTCTTTACACTGTCTCCAGGATAGCCTCTGAAGATGCTCACCGTTGTGTATCAGAACAGGTATTAACGAATCTATCCCTCATCCATTCTGTAAACGTTGTGCTACATCTTGCATTACTGTTTGACTCGTAGGATGGAATACCGAAGTATGGCCACATACATCGTAGTAACGCCAAATCATAACTCATCATCTTATTATGCCTATTTTCAATATTTATGAGCAATTTCGTGTCGAGGGGTAGCTCTCTGTTTCCGAATGGACTCTGCGTAATGGGCCAGTGCATTCTAGACTTGTGGTGGGAACCTACTGAAATCCAGAATTGTATCGCCCTCATATAATTCATCCCGGTTGTTTATACCTAATGATTTGGTGCTGGTCTGACTGTGAATAAGTTTTCCTCATCTGGTGTCACGGCGTTGCTGGCCTTCCAAGGGACTGCGGCAAGGAAACAAAAAGATAAGAGGTTCAATAGGCTTTAGGCACTTCGACTAGATTTGCACTCGTAAATATTGACCAATAGATGGTCTTGTTGCTGGATCCGCTGCTTTCCTGTGTTAAGACATTGTTCGGCACTGTTAATCACACGGCAGCAACGGCAACAAAGCCGCGAGCCACCACCGTTCACGACATCTTTGTAGGGGTCCTCCGTTCAATCGATGGTCGTTGAGTTTTATTACGATAATTGGAATGAAGCCGCATATTTAATTCCTGTAATGACACCACCCATTTGTACCTGCTCTGGTGTCTCTATCCAGCAACCCTCGAAATCTGGCAGCGATTCACAGCACAAGATGTGACAATAGTTCATGAGAATGGCTAGATGAGGTTAACGAATTACACACGAACAGGTTATAGTTAGTAAGAGAAATGGCGATGATACAAGGATTTTAGAGAACTGCAACGATGGCAATGAAGAACAGGTCTGCCATGTTTAATGCCGGCCCGTCAATATAATCGATGAGTTGGCTAGTACTTGTAAGACACCTTTAAAGCTCTCAAACCACTAGTATTCCGTGTTGATGAATCATCTAATGCATAATGGAATAGAACTTCAACAGCTGTATGTTTAGCCTGAAATCTGATTCTCAGAATATCTCTCTTCTCTTTTCCTAGACGGTAGACTTTCTTCATGGCGAGACCATCTAGAACCCGAGGTGGAGGAGAGAAACTTTCACTAAGTACTGCAGAATCTTCCATTCGACATTTTTTTTTGTTAATAGAGCAGGTTCGAATTATATGAAACTTACCAAAAACTCAGTTATTCCTTACAAGCTGAAGCCATTTATTACGAATGCAATTCGATTCATAAATAATTCTAGGACATAACGCGATCTTGCGGCAGAGCCCCTCTTGGTTTGTTCATTCTCTAGGTGTTTGTTATCGCATGTACTTTCTAATCGTTCTATTACACTTTCGTCTGGATCGTTAACCAATATCATGTGGATGTCATTCTATACTGTTTCGAATTATATTGTTCTTCACAAGGATTTTAGCCATGTAATAAATAATAATAGTTTTGATTTCAATTTTCTAAACAACATCGTGATTGCATCTACATGATAGTCTGAGCTCCTTCATCCACTTTCACGCTTTTTCTCACGCAGTTTTTACGGATGGAATATGGTACTGTTCAGGAGCCTTCTAATCGCAAGTTGGTACATATTCGGAGCAGTTCTTTCCAACTGGAATTGCAATGATAGCGGATCACTGATCTTTTTCATTACTTTTTTCCTTGTTCGAATTTTAATCCACCTTGTAATAAATTAGGGAGCTATTTATTTTGATCTGCTGATTTTACAAATTTTTGGGTTTTTCTATGTTCTTTATCTTGAGCCTCGCCTAATTTCTAACATCAACATCTTATGTGCTCATAATTGGGCAAACAATTAAGTAAAAACTAATAAATAATAAACTATTCTAATAGATAGGGAAGTCGTAAATTACGAGAATCGATAGTTTGTCGACAGCTTCTTTTTTCAGATTTAAAACGTTTTTTAAAGGACAAGACTTGAGTAGTGAGCGCCCACCGGTGAAAGCGTTTGCACTCCTTATTTTCTGATTTGGTTATATGGTAGCAGGCGCCGGCTGTTGCGTGCACTCCGACTGAAGTCTATTGGCTCGGATCTTGCCAAAGAGACGAAGCCTTCCATCACTGGTCGGTTAATTGGAACCTGGCTTGACTGGAAGGAGTAAATCACTTACTTACCCATCGGCTGACCTCCGCAAGGCACTGCGTAGGAGACCAACCACGGGTTCAAATGCCTCAACGACGTCACGTAGAAGTAGGATGCGTGCTGCATCCCGCTCAGAGGTTCGCTGACATCGTCCTGTGTCCTTCATTTTCCAACTAGCTCAACAGCTAATTAGTTGACTTTATTTGAGAGAAAAAACGCGCTCTTCGCACAGGCAGGTTGAATGGTCTCGGGGTTCAAAGCACAATTTGAAGCACTAAAATGCCCTCTGTTGTCATTCCCCAACTCAATAGTCGTGGATCACTTGTGATAAGGAGCAGCTACCGACCATGGACTTCGGTATTTGTTTCAAGTGCCCTTTGTTGCAACGTATTCTTTCATTAATTAATACAAGTTAAGAGGTGACTCTCTTATTAGGAAGTGCAGCAAAGTTGAGAACAAGGCATACAACTGTTCCCGTGCAGTGCACAATTCATGTCGCACTTGCATCTTTTTTGCTGTTTTTTTGTGGATACTCAGCCCCACTTTTCGCTTTACCTCAAACTCAAACAAAGGAAGAAGAACCTTCTTTTGTCGATAGCGCTTGTTATTGTTCTGGTTTGACAACAAATTTCTCGACAATTTGTGGTTTAAAACATGCCCTTCGAAATGTTTTACCATCTTCACGTTGTGCAACAACCCAGAAGAACAACATATGATGGCAAAGCCTACCAAGGAGCTACACCAATTCCATTGCCTATTGTGGTGAGTCATAAAGTAAAGGTCACATTTGAAATTTTTGTTACAGAAAGGTGGGAGCAATTTCTGGAGTTGGTAATTTGTTGGGTCTTTTGATGTTCCACAAGGAACCGACTATGCTATAGAACGGCAACTGTGTGAATTCTGCGCCCATAACCAACAACAATATAGGCCGTATCTTTTGGTATTTGAGCGGAAAAAGTGATAAAGCGCCTTTTCAGCTAGTTTTTGATAGCGCGCTTCAGCTTTTGTGCTTTGAGAAATAAATTCGATATTACCATCAGCATGAAGAGATCTACACGAAAAAGAAAAGAGCGCTCAGTAGATATGAAAAATGTTGATTCGATTACTTACATTACATTATTACAGAGTTACTCGCATGGACCGCATCCGAAACGATGCCATTCGGCAGAAGTTCGGTATGAGCGGACAAGATGCGCGAAGCTCGCCTACGATGGTGCGGCCCCGTTCTGCGAGGAAAGGAAGACAGCGTCCGTAAGATAGGCCTTCAGCTGGAAGTGTCTGGAAAACGGCCAAGAAGGCGTGCGAAGCAGCGCTTGGATGATACGTTACACAAGGACTTTAAAGAAGCTGGTGTCCACCCTGATCTAGCATGGGATCAGGAAAGATGGCGACATGGCACCAGAAGAGCAGACCCCGCCATGGAGCGGAACAAACGAAGAGGAAGAAGAAGAAGAAGAAGAAGAGTTGATTCGATTACTTATATTCTGGTCGTCGCGGCGGACCCCCGCTCTCGCGGAAGATAGTTACAATTAAACGTCACATTCATTGAATCAACATCTTAGAGAATTTCTCAATGCTGACCCCGATTTATTTTTTAAAGTAAGCAGAGAGAGCTATCAAAAGGCGGCAGAGAAGGCGGCGTTATCTTGCGTTTTTTTCTCACAAAGAGCAAAAGATACGGCCGATATTGTAACGGTCGAAATGTTCGGATTGTTTCTTCCACAACTTTCGTCGAAGCCCGTTCGTGAAGCAAACTGTTCCCAATGCCAACGATGCGTTCGGTGGTGGTGTAAGGGGAAGAATTAAGGGCGGCGTTAAGCAACCCTTTTCTCTCAGATGCGCGTGGTAACGCAGCCGGAGAAAGCGTGTGCGGTCGCGATTGAACGCTTTTGGTTCGGGCTTCCCGCCTGGGTTAACCAAGCCTAGCATGCCTCCGGGAAAGGTGAATTGGTACCAGACTTGCCTGGAAAGGCAAAACACTGACATCTACATCGCCTGGATAGCGTAACTTCTTGAATCCTCCTCGCAACTCCACTTGGGCATTTAAATGAAATTGTCTGCACCACATCCCCTAGGTGTGCATTGCGTAGCGCATCGTAAGAGGGCTTGCTTGACGAAGTCATTTATGATTTTATCGGTGATTGGATGGAAAAGACAGTGCAAATAAGTATGCAGTGCTGCTCTAGCTTACTTGATGTGCTTCTGGACACGACCTTCTGGGCGGCCGAAAGAGCTGGGTAGAGGCATAGTTAGAAAAACCAGCAAGTGTGATTGGAAGAACTGAACGTCTAAGGAAAGAAGTCAGATTGATCCTCGCCAACGCTCGACACAGCGTTGCTTCAGCAGCTTGGCTGGAGAACCTTTTCGCATCCACCAAATTACCCTGACATGATGCCGCGGGACTATAATATTTTCGCACGATGAAATCGATTCTATTCGACATGCACTTTGTAATGTTCAAAAATGTTGACAGCTCGACTTCGTCAACTTTGAGAGCTACACGGCGGCGCTTTCGAGGGAAAAGGATGGAATCGAATCTTTTCCTGTAAGATGGGCTGACATTGCTCTCTCTATAGGTGAGCACATTGCTGATTGGGAAGGGTTAAAGCCAAAAAAGGGTGTACCACTACATGCTTCTATCTTATACATGCCGTAGCTATGCGGGGTCAGTTGAGCACTTCTGAAATTCTGAGATGAGCTAAAATTAGTGAATGTGTTTTTCACCATCAGTTTGTTCTGATTAGACACTCGCCGAGGAATTCCCTATTGTGACTTTTTGTCCAAATGTAAGGCCTTTTAATCATGTTTTGAATCATTTTGAAAACTGTACCGGCCGCTTTAGAAACCGTTTCCGCAATTCATTATACCACACCAAAATTAGGTGGGCCGGCCACATAATGCACTTCGCAGACACCCGCTGGACGAGAGCCGTTACCGACTGGATTCCGCGGGATGTCAAGAGAACACCGGGACGCCCACCAACGCGTTGGTCGGACTTCTTCGTGAAAGTCTTGAACGACCGATATGACGCTCTTCGTGTCCCAGCGAGGAGGATCCATTGGACCACTCTGGCACGCGAAAGGGACGAATGGAGACGCTGCTGGCGCCCGCTCGAGCAAGTCGATGATCAACGGGACGACAGGTGATACAGGTGATACACCAACCCGATCGAGAAACAATCCGTCACTGAAACTCTAGCACTAGGTAGGACCCGAACTTGCACCTCCTATTAACAGCGCAGGAACGCTCTACTCCATTACGTCACCGGCGCCGTTTGATCCTGCAGAACATCATTACAACAGCTTGCAACCTCAGTAACAGCCACTTGAGGCTTAAAGGAATTAACTTGAATCCCTTACTCATCGCGTGTTTTTCCTCATCTTGCTGGGATTCTTTCATGTGTTCTCTCCAAAATTGTCAGTGTCCCGTGTTCTGTTCATAGGACTCCTCTCGTGACGCTGTTTTGCCCTTGCCTTACCCATTTGTCAAGACTCATTGCGAATGGCAGTAAGGAATGTAGTCGTGCGTGAAGATCAAAGTAGCATGACCGCCTGTTCGGTGGTGTTTATGGCATGAAGCAAAAAGTATTCTGCAGAGCAATTTCGAGAAACACATAATGGGAAAGACTTTCTGTTTTTTATTTCCTAAGGATTTTCATTGAACACGGCTCGTCTAAATTTAATCTAGAGCTTAGCTAAGAAAATCGATGAAGAGAGTAGGTGAACGTTGTCCGTTCGGGTCACACTATGATGGTACGCTTCTTAAGCTACTCGAAATCATCCCTTTCACGCAGCCTCACTGCTTTGACTGATGATCTCTAACATATAATTTTACGTAGTCAGTTCTACTACCAGAAGGCTGCCTCAGCAGTGCGCTTGAATGATGGAGGCGAGTATGTAATTGGTGTCGGGATCACCGAATTCGCCCAAAATTTACGTATTATGCTACTTGAGGCATTGAACACGAATATGAGGTCCGCTTTCCATGTTACTGTACGCGACGCTATCTCTCAAGATTAGCACACAGCATTAGCAGATATCGTGTTCACAACATCTGCTTACCTTTTCCTGGCGTAATCTACTTACTTCACTATAATTCTCAAAGCGGACATCATATCTGTGACCAGCGTTCCAAACAACCAACCGACCCGAAGTTTGAAGGGAATAAGGGATCTTGACTCCGCGTTCATTACTCATCTACCTGCCGCAGTTGTCATAATTCCAAAAAACGGACGTCATATTCGTTTTCACACCCCAAATAACCGCACTGGGTGAAGTTTCAGCGATTATTTTCATCCTTGGGAATTGTGAAAGTGCATTTCTGCCGAAAGCTTCTACATAGTTTGTCAATGTTGGAGTAGTCAGTTGTATCGTAACGTATTCAAAGTGTAGAACGGCTGTATAATCCTCACACGCAGAAGCTGACTGCTTTCGTATGGTTCGTATGGTATCTGGTTACATACTTCAAAGCCCAAATAGAATGGGATTCCCTGAAAGCCTAACCCATGAAGACAAGGGATATGGCTAAGTCCATGCCCGACTTTCAGTGAACCTTGGCATGTTGGCTTCAGATAAATGTTGTCCTATTGAGCTGGTAGCCAAGATAATATTAGGTTGGTGAAAAAGTCTTGCACCAAAAATTTTATAAATTTTTAAGGATTTAACAGGAACTTCCAAGTAGTGTTTGGTGCCACGCAGTTGAAGCACAAACATCCTAGAATATGTATTTCGCATACGTGGCAAGTTGCTTGTGAGGTATATAAATACTACGACTGCGGTGAAGAGCAAGCAATGGTTTCCATCAGTCAACGCGATCTACGCCCAGTGACGCCAGTGACGTTCTACGAGTTCCTGCAGCATCGCTCCGCAGGCCAAGCAGCAGCTCACATCTGTGCTGTATTTGGCGAGAACGTGGTTACACGATGGACAGTCTCTCGGTGGTTCAAGCGGTTCAAGGACGGAGATGGGTCCTTCGAAGATGCGCCACGCTCTGGAGGCCTGTCGGCGGTGAATGACGACGCATTGCGGCTCTGAAACAAAAGCCGAATGCAACCACTCGTGAATTATCGGTGGGTCTTCAGTGTCATCATACCTCCGTTGTTCATCATCTTCACGCTCTTGGATTTCGCAAAGTGGTCTCGACTTGGGTACCCCACGATCTCCGTGTTTCGGACACGGCTTCGCGACTGACTATCGCTCAGTCTCTCCTTGTTCGTTTTCGTAATAAGGACTTTCTCAAGAATGTCGTCACGAGAGATGAATTTTGGGTCTTCTTCGTTAACCATACTCGGAAGGCCCAGTGGCTCCCTCAAGGAGAACCTCCTCCGAAGCAACCAAAGGCGGACGTCCACCACAGGAAAGTAATGCTGTGCTGTTGGTGGGATTCTCGAGGAATGCTCTATTATGAGCTCCTTGAAGACGGCAACACAGTAACAGCGAACATCTACGCTACACAGCTGCAGAAGCTGAGCGAGGCCATGTCGCGGAAACGGCAAGGGCGGAGGAATGTTTACCTTCTCCACGACAATGCTCGCCCCCACGTTGCAAGGTCGTCACGCCAGAAGTTGCAGGAGCTTCGATTGAAGGTGCTGCCCAACCCACCGTACTCGAGAGGCCTTGCGCCATCGGACTACCACCTTTCCCAGCTCTCAAGCAAAACTTGAGAGATAGGAGCTTCAACGACAGAACCGAACTGGAATCTGAGGTGGCGCACTTCTTCGAGTCACAGCCGACTTCATTCTAGGAGAAAGGATTTCGTGATCTCTCCATCAGATGGCAGAAGGTTGTAGATGTAAATGGTAGTTACTTTGTTGATTGAAGTCACTCAGAAATAAAGCAATAAATTTTGAAAAAATTGCGCCGTGATGCAAGACTTTTTCACCAACCTAATAATTATCAAGTTCATTTAACTCGGCTTACGTTTCGGCGACTTCGCCTTCGTCAGAAGCTGAAGAACAAATGTTTTCGACTTTTTCGGCTCCGACGTGGGCGAACTCGCCGAAACGTAAGTCGAGTTAAGTAAAGTTAATAACAATCTTGGCTATCAGCTCAGTAAGAAAACATCGATGTGGAAAAGCGTTGCCTTCATACGTTGTACTGTGGTCGATCTGTGGTTGATATTGTTATGTGCACTTTGTGCCTGTTTAGCATTGGTCTTGAAGGTGTTTCCTAAATTCTCACAAATCGTCGTGCTTTATACAATGGGAATATTGGTAATAAATCATGAATTGCTGACAAAGGAGAGATTAGCAACAAGATTATAGCGCAGTAAGCTCCAGTCAACCTGTATATGGGTTTCAAAGCGGAAAAAGCTGAAGCGGGAAGCTCGATGGAGGAGTGCAGTGTAAGCAGTGGCAGAGTGCATGAATTGAATCCCAAACTTTATGTATGTTGAAAGAACACCTCTACCACCGTGCCACTATGGCAAAGGTGCTAGAGCACCACGGTTGCATGGCGTCCACGAGGCTGCAGCCGTTCCTAACCAGAAATAACGAACTAGGAAACTTTGATTTTGCTTTATTCGTTAGCATCACGGATTCCGCACAAGCAAAACATGTCCTAATACTATTTACTTGCAGGGTGTAGAGTCTTGCTATGCAGCGTTACTGCGTGCAGTTGAGACAGCCTGTAGGCAAGCGTGTAGCTTGTTATTAAAGGATCTCATTTTCTCGGGGAACGGGTGGAAATTGGTGTAACGTGGACATTTTCGACCGTCAATTAGCGAAGATCTGATAGGCAAAGCATTCAAATCACCCCTAAATTAAAGCCGCTCACCAAGAGCTAGAGTTCGAACCGTTCTCTGGTAATCGTTCCCGAAGGACTACTCTTGATTTCGGTGTTTGCTCACTTCACAAGTTGTTATCAAGTTCCGACACATATGAGGCAGATGGCCCGTGCCCACGCAAGGAACCCTGGATGTGGTCCAGCAGCCACACCTGTGTCAAATTTGGCCACATCGTCGAATTCCTTCCTTTACCAGTCTGTGCTTTCCGCGTCAGCCAGCGAAGGAGAGCAGAGGACCCAACCAAGAGCCTTCGCCATGATCGACTCTCAATGAACCTCGGCATTGTGAATTGCTGTTGTGCGTGTTGAGCTCTACACGAGGTTGGTAGACGGATTTATTTACTGGCCAACGTTTCGGCGAGATCGCCTTCTTCAGAGCCTGAAAGGGACCAAATCAATAAGAAGTTATCCCACCAAATGTCCCCTCAACCCTACTAAGTTCAGTGCCACGTTTATTAGATGGGACCAATAGAGAGAGAGTTCAAGTGCCGTACCTGACCGTAGTCCACCGAGGGACCAATGGAAGCAGCTCAGGGCAGACGAGGGGTGTGGGACAGCAGCTACCCCAGTTCAAAATGCGAGTCTGAGGTAGGGCTTGAGTTCTCGCGTTATATATAGGCACTTCCCCTTCCGGTTGACCTTGGGGTCTCTGGAGTATATCCAGAATGCCTCAAGGGCTCTGCGCGCGGATGTTTGAACCTCGTGCCCCAGAATCTCCACCTTGACCTCAAAATCCTCCCCTTCATGCCAATTAAGCCTATGATAGCCTAGAGCAGTCGAGGCTCTGAGCTTTTCCTCCCCGTCAAGATGTTCCTTGATCCTCACATGAAGAGGACGTTCAGTTTCCCCGATGTATTCTGCTCCGCAGGATTGGCATGAAATCAGATAGACCACACCAGATACGGTGCAGTCACCTTCCTTATCACCTGGGCAGACCACACTATTAGGCGTGCCGCAGAAACGATCATAAAGGCGGTTTCGAATTAGCTGTTGCTTGTAAGGCCGGTATAGGTATGATAGTAGACTTTTGACCTAGACTGCAAGCCCAACCCTAGTTAGTGGATGTTCCGAACACAGGTGTAGAAAGAAAATTTATTAACCCAACAAAAAAAAATCACAAGGCACAATAAATAGCACGCAGATCGTCGAACGGCAGCTACACACCAGGAGGTCTTGGGCTCGTCCACGGTGGACTTCCAGAGGAGACGGCTACAAACTCGGGGATCCCTAACTCGCCACGAAGGCAATCACCACACAGATTTACTTAAGACTTTGGTGCACTGAGCACCACCACGAAGGGTTCACTAACAGTTTGGTGCACGAAGCACCACCAGGAAGGAGATAGGCAGAGCTAACCACAGCTCGTGCCGGCGCAGCTACAGACCACTGACTACTTTCCCCTCACTTCCCACACCTTACTTGTTCGCGCCTAGATTCCCCGCGCGATCTTTACTGCAGACCTCTGACCACCTGCATTCCTCTACCGCACAGCCTCTGTTCCCCCTAGAGACAGCTGGTCAAAATCCCTACTGCGCCCGCCTCTTTAGCGGAGGTCTTCCGTGGGGGCTTGACCTCCTGGTTTGCTTAGCCTCTTTACCACACATGCTTCTCATTACTGGGGGGGGGGGGGGAGATCCACAACAGTAACTGAGCTGTCCAACCCCGACCTTATGCCATATGAGGCAGAGAGCCTTCGGTTTTCCCCCGCCGGCTCTCTGCCTCATAAGTACCGAATTTGAATAAGCAGCGCAAGGAATATGCAGAGCAGCTAGTCAGCAGAAATGCTCTAGAGCGTGAGACCTTAGTGAAGTACCAGACTTATTCCTCCTTCAGTTAGAGACAGTAAATCACTAGTAAGCAGAGTGGGCGAGATCTGTCAGCCTTCGGAATCAACCAAATTTCGCCAATCGCTGACTAACTCCACAGGGCCAGCAACATAAGGTCGTCGTCGGTTTCCTTGTTCTTCTTTGTTCGTCGTTGCTGCAGTCAGTCAGCGAGGCGATGTTGCTTTCCGACCTTCTTTCGCACTCTATTTGTTGCTGCTTTTTGCTGTGATGCCCCGATGAATAGCGGAAAAGAAACGAGTGGCGTTCTTGCGACATTGTTCTCGCAGAATGACATCGCCGTTAATCGTTCGTTGTTTTTATGCCCGTTGTGCTTCTCATCTGCCTACTTCCTTCATTCTGGGAAATGTATGCTATATAAATTCAACTCAGTGAAGGATTCTGGCGTGTCCCAGAAGTTCAGCGAAAGGCGACCTTTCGTTTTCTTTCGGTTTTTCTCATCTGAAGTTTGGTGGAAATCTCTTTACCGTAGCGGCTTTTCACCTACATAGTTCCATCACGTACCAATTATGTTAATCAAAGCTCCAACTCTACAAAATGAGCCATCTTCACCTTGCTGGTTCTGCCTCTAGTTGTCGCTAAGGAATGTTCTACCAAACTGGTGGAATCAAGAGTACATAAGTCATGTTGTTTCACAATGTATTTCTGAACGTTCAACTACATTCATTATGTATTTCCTGTTGTAGCTTGACTCGTTGCGAATGATGTAAATTGCGAAGCCTCAGATGTTGTGAATACACAAGCTATTGTATGATCGATATCCTACTCCTACTATATATAAAGCAGCAAGCGTGTGTGTGTGTGTCACTGTGTGTGTGTGTCACTGTGTCACACCGTCCGTCCGTCCCACTTTGAGTTGGGGCGCGGCAGCCGAACACGTCGACAACCGTGCCTGGCGATGCCACAGAAGTGCCGAACACGTCGGCAACCGTTCATGGCGAGCCGGAGAGGTACCGAACACGTCGGCAACCGTGCATGGCGAGCCGTAGACGTGCCAAACACGTCGGCAACCCTGCATGGCGAGCCGTAGACGTGCCAAACACGTCGGCGGCACGAAACTTTAGCCCTGGGGGTAATCGAGGTAGCTGAACACGAATCTGAAGTCGGATCAATCGATATCGATCGATATTATCGATTTTTGAGGATGACGTTCAAGCGGCACGAAACTTCGGCCCTGGGGGTAACCGGGGTCGCTGAACACGAATCTGAAGTCGGATCAATCGATATCGATCAATATTATCGATTTTTTGAGGATGGCGTTCAAGTGGCGCGAAACTTCGGCCCTAGGGATAATCGAGGTCGCTGAACACGAATCTGAAGTCGGATCAATCGATATCGATCAATATTATCGATTTTTGAGGATGACGTTCAAGCGGCACGAAACTTCGGCCCTGGGGGTAACCGAGGTCGCTGAACACGAATCTGAAGTCGACCAATCGATATCGATCAATATTATCGATTTTTTGAGGATGACGTTCAAGCGGCACGAAACTTCGGCCCTGGGGGTAACCGAGGTCGCTGAACACGAATCTGAAGTCGACCAATCGATATCGATCGATATTATCGATTTTTTGAGGATGGCGTTGAGGAAGATCAGCCGATCCATCTCGATTAACATAATGGTCAGAAGGCCTAGGAAAGAAGAGGAAACCCGTAGTGGCCATGGCGTCCTATTCTCGGGGTTTGGGGGCGAAGCCCCCAACCAGTCGTAGGCGGCCGCTAGGCCGCCGAACGACTGGTAAGAATGTATAAATGCAACGTCATGTTGGGCAACTAAAATTAGAATAATAGATGCTAAGACTTTTAGGCTAGCACTAACCAGGGAATGCCGTCAGCTTCCCATGGAACTTCGGATTGAGATCTATATCACGTGAAAGAGCTCGAGACGCTGATCACAGATATGTAGACCAAATTTGCTAAATGGATCTCCTAAGCGAGTTATGGCTGGCGGAAGCCGCCATGTCTTCCATGTGTTAGGCGCGCTCAATCAGCGTTGGGCGCAGTATTGCGCGGTAATCAGCGGTTTGGCTATCAGCGCAGTCAGCAGCAGCGGCGGCGCAGTGGCAGAGTGCTCGCTCCAAAGGTTCATTGGTTCGGTTCCCGCCGCTATCGGGTTTTTTGCATTTTAGGATCTATCTTCGACGAGGACCTATAATCTCACTTTTAGCGCATTTTTGAGCGAACGGCTAGTGGCGACTTGCATTTATGTCTATTTGAAGGCGGAAACGTGTTTCAGATTGAATGTTTTATTCATGACGTGAGGCAAGTCAGAAATTCAAATCAAAACAAAATAAAAAGTAAAAATAAAATCAAAAATCAACAAAACTTAATAAGCATACTAAAAAGTAAAGGCACTATTTAAAAGTTCCGACTCCACCGACACGACTTCGGCCGAACGGTTGGAGCAACGGTATGGGTGGTCTCCGACCGAATCGTGAAAACGGATGTCAGATTCGTGATCAGCACCCCAAATAACCCCCTAGACGAAGATTCAGCGAAAATTTTTTATTCGACCGAAGTCGTGTCGGTGGAGTCGGAACTTTTAAATAGTGCCTTTACTTTTTAGTATGCTTATTAAGTTTTGTTGATTTTTGATTTTATTTTTACTTTTTATTTTGTTTTGATTTGAATTTCTGACTTGCTTCACGTCATGAATAAAACCTTCAACCTGAAACACGTTTCCGCCTTCAAATAGACATAAATGCAAGTCGCCACTAGCCGTTCGCTCCAAAATGCGCTAGAAGTGAGATTATAGGTCCTCGTCGAAGATAGATCCTAAAATGCAAAAAACCCGATAGCGGCGGGAACCGAACCAATGAACCTTTGGAGCGAGCACTCTGCCACTGCGCCGCCGCTGCTGCTGACTGCGCTGATAGCCAAACCGCTGATTACCGCGCAATACTGCGCCCAAAGCTGATTGAGCGCGCCTAACACATGGAAGACATGGCGGCTTCCGCCGGCCATAACTCGCTTAGGAGATCCATTTAGCAAATTTGGTCTACATATCTGTGATCAGCGTCTCGAGCTCTTTCATGTGATATAGGTCTCAATCCGAAGTTCCATGGGAAGCTGACGGCATTCCCTTGTAAGGGATAGTACCATTGAACAACTCCACAGGCATGATCTAGCGGTACCGTAAGTAAGCAATCGAGGTTGCGCATATGCAATACACTCTAGATGCGGTATATCCTTTTAAGATCTCACCCATTGGCAAATATGTACCCCGTTTATAGGCTCCGCCCAAGGAATTTCTGCGTATATACCGCCATGTTCTGTAATATGTGTCGTGTTCTTGAAGTGATATCGTAATAAACAAATTTTTACAAGTCGCTATAGACACAGCCCTGGTGAACCACCAAATTGGTGCATCAGCCGTGGATTCAAACCCACGCAATAGTCTGCGCTAGTTCTCCTCAGTGAGAAACAGACAAAAAGCTTTCTTTGCGAGTTCTCAGAAAGCTATTACATCAATTTGCGTATCGTCCGTACCATCAGTACGAAGATTCCAAAACCCACTTTTGGCTTACTTCTGTCAGAAATAACCAGAATGGGTAGCATATATAAGGAAAAGGAAAGCTGGCTACAAATTTCTCCACAACAGCTTTTGAGTAGAACGTAAGAAAATAGGGTTTTCCTCTCACTGGTTATAGATGTGGAGGCCAAGTAGGAGTTCTGCTACGAGCAACAGTGCTATATCAATTGTTTCTATTGTTTCTGAAGGTTATTTTAGTACCCTTTACAAAGATGTTGGCAGAATAAGAAGAAATAATCACGATACATGCTCCAATAAATTTTCCACATCTGTTTTATTTGGCATTTATGTAGTGGTACGACCTTTTCCGATGTTTTTTTATTTCTATGAGATTTACTTCTTTGCGCCACTGCATGAGTCTACAACATTTCCTGATGAAGTG
The DNA here is from genome assembly GCA_947359475.1 of Heligmosomoides polygyrus bakeri. Taxonomy (NCBI): domain Eukaryota; kingdom Metazoa; phylum Nematoda; class Chromadorea; order Rhabditida; family Heligmosomidae; genus Heligmosomoides; species Heligmosomoides polygyrus. The sequence goes on along the minus strand of OX375865.1, from coordinate 80,195,305 downwards.
CAGGGCTTGAGTACAGAGCATCAGGGCAGTTTGCATGTAAACTGCAGTCGTGGGAATGTTACAAAAAAGCGCCCTCGGTTTGCGTTCGAGAAAACGTAACTTTATGGCCTCAAAATTGATTTCTCCTTATAATTTCAAAGAAGAGGTATAGCTCGCCTAGGATTGACGGCGCACGGGAGTGTGAGGTTGATGAGTTTTAACCTTCTTCCGTTACTAGGCGCTATACATGTGAGAGGACTCAGAATTTGTTTAAAAAATTCAAAAAACAACTGATCAAAGCCGGAAAAGCTTGTCAAAGTGTGAGGAGCGCTACAATTACATATTTATTATACATTTGTGCATTGTGCATTGTGATGTTTGTCTTTCCACTAATTATCTACATGGGAGGGGGGAGGAACTGCTACGTCACCCTGTTTTTCTGCTCTAAATGCTAAAGCCTTAAAGCCCCCTAGCGCTCACGCAGGTCGGTGGACGCATCCATGGTAGAATGGAGGGACTACTACTCAACGAGAACATAAGTTCTCGCGTTTCGTCTCAAAGTTTCTTGATAATACCACAGGATTTTCCAGTGGTGATGTCCACAATGCCATTTTGATAATTGACAGTGAAGGAGTTCAATAGGTATATGACTGGTAGGTTCCGTTTCAAAATGAGCAGTTTATGGGCTTCAATGGGTTTTGCATAGCGTGCTAAATTAAGGCGCTAACGTACAACGAAAGCATGTTGCCAATGAGGAGGAAGGTCGGGGTAATAACAGTGGGAGGAGCAGTATTCAGAGAAGTGATCGCACTTCAGAGAAACGGCGGCGTTCCATACTGTGCAGTAACTGTCGAGTATTCTGTGATCCATTGTGATGCATTTGAGTATTTCTGTTACACAGCAGTGCAAAAACGGATTTTACGTGCGGCAATTAAGAACGGTGTTGAAGGCGACTGATGTGTGCCACATGATGGACGGTGTGGTTGAATCGAGGAAATAACCAGGGAATGTGACCGCAGAGAGAGCGGCCACTTAGGAGTTCAGCGAAGAACCGCCACGGGTTCTGTTCTGCATTCCTCCCACACCATGCATTCTCCATGTTTTTAGATAATTGGGTCGCGCACTCCTGGCAGCGCAGTCTCTACTGGGGTGGTTGGAACTTATTTTTCCTCACCTGCTCTCGAAGTATGGTGCTTCATTGCCATTAGAAACGGTGTTCGATCTGTTACCGTGGGTTGAATTCGCAATTCATTACACCACGCTTCGTACCAGGGCACTAGCACCGTTGATGCTCTGGTTGCTGCAATTTGTGTCCGACGCGCACGGTCCGACTCATTACAAATGTTCACTGGAAAGACAGCATTACATTTATACTTAAACTAACTACACATCTTGAGACATCCAACTCGTAGCTGACAACTGGCGGAGTTTTCAGCAAATTGTCTAGACATGGAATTCAAAAGGATAATGGAGGCGTCAAGATTCAGACGGTTTCTTGTCATCGACAGTTTGAGTGAATATTGAGATCTTCGAGGCTTTTCTTGATCCCATCCTAATTTTGCGATAAACTTGAATGAAAAACGCAGAGAAGAAGATTCAGAAACGGTTACGGTCATGCTGAAACTGAAAAAAAACCCCGAGGTTGTCAATTCTGCAGAATAGTCAAACTTTGGCTACTTCCTATTATATGTGCAATAGAAGAAAATGCATTGAGAAGCCGGTGGAAAAGGTTGGTTCGCGTACACCGAAAAATCAGGCAGTTGCCTCTACGCTAGAGCATTACGGCTTTACTACTTCTGGAGCAAATAGTAAGTGAATGGCTGCGAAGCACACTCGCGTAAATGCGCTATATTTGGTTTTCCAGAATTCAATGCCTCGCTTGAGTGTTGTTGTGGGGCAGCTGTATGCAAATAACAGCTCTAGGAAAGAGCATTCCCAGGTGGTGTATATACAGTACCATGAACACTTGTTGACAAGCTGCAGTATTTTCTTACACTGCTGTTAAAGTATAATATAGTAGTTTTTAAGAGACCCTCAGTGGAAGATTCCATGGTGGTCCGAAGTCATTTTTAACAAGGGAAGAAAGAAGAGAAAATAAAGGAATACAGTTTCTCCTCTTAGTTCTAGGAGCAACGTATGTACTTTGATTATTTTAAGCCACAGAATTCTCTTGTTCTATTCCCATGTAAAAAAATACTTAAATTACTTCGTGTAGAACCGTCCAAGTCCGACTTTCGATAAATCTTGCCATATCGGGTATTCTTCAGCGTGTTTCTTCTTTAAGCTGTTTACCTACTTGATGGCGAAAATTATGTCACCTCCCAAATTTTCCACTAAAGTGATCGCCTTAACTCCACACGGGTTTTCTTGCGAAGGGCATAACATCAGCTAATCTCGAATGCATCACGCTTATTGACGGCCATCCTCCAAACGGTGCAGAAAAACTGGAAAATTTGGTTAAAAACGACTACGAACGTAACTATCAGGCACTGGACTTCCTTTTGGCCGAATGGGAGTTGAATGGGATGTCTAAAGTACAACCCAAAGGTGTGCAATAACTGAAGCATTGTTTACTCAAATGTTCGCCTCTTGCTACTACTGCTTCAGTCCCGTCACTGAAGAAAAGCTTCGAGAACGATTCTTTCCAACTGTCCCAATCCGTATCTTTTTTGTCGCACGTCTAGTGGATCTGGGCGCGTGTAGCGCAGTGGGAGGAGATTCCGGCTATCGCGTGCGCCCGATACCAGATTCCTGGTTAGGATTTCCCGCCCAGGCCACCAAGCACTCCATCCCTTCGGGATCGCTGAATTGGTACCAAATTGTCTTCGAAGGATAGAGCGCTGACTTGTGCTGACCACAGCAAGTCATTGTATGGCAAAATACATGTTCAAATCACCTCCACGACATCCCACAGAAGTATTAGGGGGGGGGGGGCAAAAGTAATGAGACAAATTGAAAAAATTCTTTATCTCTTTATAACTCAATTACAACTCAACGATGCTGATGAATGTATTTGCCATTAAGGGCAATGACCTTGCTGCCATCGCTCAGCCAACTTCCTGATCCCATGCTTCCAGAACTGCTTTAGCCTGGTGTTGATCAACTGCTCGATATGGTTGTCAAAAACTGCTTGGGTTCTTGTGTCCCTTCCGACCAGGAAGTCCTGTAGGCTCAAGAAGTAGTGGTAGTCGCATGGAGAGATGTCCGGCGAATACGGTGGGTGAGGCATGTGAACGTAGCCCAGCTGGCCAAGCTTATCCGTGGTTACTTGTTCCCGATGGGGTGCGGCGTTGTCGAAGAGGACAACCTTCTTGAAGCGCTGCGACTGAATAAGAACGAGTCGCAGGCCCATCTCTTCTATTTCGTTTACCATGGCCTTGGAGTCCATCGTCGTGCTTTTGGAAAACAGCTTCCAGTATACCGGTCCATGGGCGCAGAGTCAAAAACTCAGAAGGCGCTTCTCGCCGTGAACATCCCGCCGAACGAAGGTCGGTAACAGGTCAACAGGCCTCACCCAGACTGGCTGCTTGGCAGGGTTAGGGTAGAAGACGTACTTCTCATCTTGCGTGAATATTGAGCCCAGGCTGCTCGGGGTTGGGAATTGGGCGAGATTTGCGCGACACAGGTCGACTCGTCAGACTGGGGTTTCGGCATGAGACAGACTGGGGTTTTGGCATGCTTCTGGAAAGGACGGAAGTGGTAACTTCTCAGGTGAGCTTCAGTAAGTAGCATACAAACATATAAATACGATAAGCACGTAACCAGCCACGAGATATATGCACACGGCATGGGGGGTCTCATTACTTTTGCCCCCCCCCCCCCTAATAGAATGCGTGGAGCATCCCAAAGGGGATTAAGTAACGTCGTCCTTTATCCTTTTTATCCTGGTAGGCCTGACGTGCATTACTCTTTGCCCTTTATGTAGGTAGAACGATAAAGGATAAGGGACGGCGTTAATCAAACCCTTCTGAGATGGGGGACGCATTTTAGTTCTGCAGGATGTCCTGGAGACAATTTGAAAGCGCATTTGCCATTTTTCCAGTGTTTCATCCTTCCCAAACACGTATGGCACCAATTCGTCGACCCCGAAGGGAGTGAGGGCTTGATTGGCATGGTCGTGAAATCCGACCCAATAGTCTGGAATCGGCTCACGTGACATCCGTCGCCTCCTCCGACTGCGCTACGACGCGCTTTTGTTGTAGGTTACTCTAAAAACGGGCTCCTTAGGTAAATGCAGATGACAAGTGGCAGTGACGAACATCTTATGTATTTCCTTCTCGGCCCTTTGGGATAGGCGAGAAATTTAAGCCGAAACACGTCATCATTAAGTTTCGTCCTTCTTCTTGAAAGCATTGGAAGTCGTTATTAGTTAACCGAAGCCAAGAGGATTTTTAACTGCTTAGCACGTTTTTAGGCTTGCAAATCTGGGGCCGGATTCATCAACGCCTTACAGCAATTCAACATAGAAAATTACAGCGGAAATCCCTGATAGCGCGGCTTATCAAGCGATGTGGTGAGCTATAAGCCGCATTATCTAGCCAGGAAACTATTTCAAAGGTAGGTCGGAACGGCTCAAGTGTTGTATATGGGGAGAAGCGCCTCTCTCTGGGAAACAAGAAAATGCAAATATCTCGACCCCAATATAACTCTGCGCAGAGTTAGGGACGACGGAAGTTGGGCCATTGACGGCGTTAACCCTATGCCTGCAGGCGGAGGGCGTGCTCAAGTTGGCTGGAAACAGCGATGACGAGCGAGCGATGGTAGCGCAGTGCATAGAGGGGCGGCGTAATCCCCATAATTGAAGTTCCCAGCCAACTTGAGCAGGCCCTCCGCCTGCAGGCATAGGGCTAACGCCGCCAGCAGCCCAACTTCCGTCCTCCCTAACTCTGTGCAGGGTTGTCTTGGGGTCAAGATATTTGCGTTTTGTTGTTTTCCAGAGAGAGGAGATTCTGGTCATATACAACACTTGGGTCGTTCCGACCTACCTTAGAGATTGTTCCTTGGTAAGCTTTTCGCTGCGCATTCTCTGTTAAGGTTATGTAAGTCGTTGAAGAATCCGGTCCATGTTTGTGATCCTTGTGCGCTGTCTGCAGTGTTGAACACTCTGTTACCAATTATCACACCCTTGGCTGGCTTCTAGTTGCTTGTTATTTCTTCCTACTTGTCCCGCTATCCATTTACAAATAACAAAAGAAATAAAAACAAAAAGTGTCTCCTGCACCTTTTGAACTCTATAGGTTAAACACTGAACCAATGACAAAGCGAGCAGATTCATTTGCTTCAGAAGGCGTGAAACCTTAGCACAAGCACTGCATCAGATAGCGATTCTCCATAGCTTTTCTTTGGACGGAAGAATGGCCTGCGAATGGAGAAATTTTCACTTGAATGTGGCGGCTGACACTATTTTGCACCAACCCAACGCCTTCGTTCCATCCAACGGGTGTCCAAAGTCTGGAAGGTGTCTCCAAGCGCCGCTTTTTCGAGGGCGAGGCGTGCGGAATACCCCTCCGGCGGAACGCCTTCTGGGCGAGAGCGTGTGTACGCGGGCGCCTCTTGGCCTCTGATCCCGCCCCGCTCTCCTACGGGCGTCTTACCACTCTCGCGGCAATATAAAAGTCGACGGTCGCCGGCTGCGCGGTCGTTGATAATGTGGTCTCTCGTCGTGCCGCTGGTACTCGTCGCTCTCGCCACTGCTCAGCCAGGTGAGGCATTCGAGTTGGTTCGGCTGATCGAATCACTAGATCGTCGTGAAGGGCAGCCTCTTCCGTCGCCGTTAACAGTGCACCGATTCAGGGCCAAAGATAGTCGACGAGACAACCAGATGGAGTCAGTGCAAGGACGTGAATCAGTCGATCTACGACTTCCAGGTGAGGAGAGGGGAGGGGAACAAGTCCCTTATCAGCAGCTCGTCGTCGACGATCCTACGCTTCTTCTCTGGGGCCACCCTCATTTGGTGCTCTTGCCGATGTCATCACCTGGGGTAAGCTTCTGCTATTACAGATGGAGACCCTGCAAGGTCAATTCACCGACCTGTCGCAATACAAGGGACAAGTCCTTCTGATCATCAACGTGGCTACCTTCTGCGGCAAGTTTTTCTTGTTTTGAAAATGGGGGAGCTTCCTTTGATCTGGAGTAAACGTCCACTCTGTGACCTGAAGGCTGTTTTTCTTCTGAGTGTTCACGACGGTAGAACCACAGAAAGAGTGCGTGCCGTTCTAAAGCTCGATATGCTTCTCTTTTTGCCGTTGTCATTTTCTACTTACCTATGGTGTCCTACTACAGAGCTTCGTGCTTTGAATTGAAATTGTCAAATTACCGAATCCAACTACGCAGCACCCATTTAAACGTGCCTATCTCAGCGAACAATGAACATGCCTATTTTCTAGTGTAGAATTATGGGATTTTATGCCGGTGAACTATCTCTTGAATTGCTCAAGGGAAATTAGTTGAAAACGATTCGCTTTAAAGACCGACTGATTAACAAAGCACTACCACCTTTGTTACTAAGATCGACTTATGGAACAGGCCTTACCCTCCTGTCTAATTTGGGCGCTAGAAGTGTGTGTTCGACATCAATTAAACGGAGACATGTGGGTTAGTTCACCCTTAAAGCGGTGTTTCTGCGAGCGACATCATTACCATCACAGTTTTTTACACTGCAGGGTGATGCAACGTCTTTTGCAGAATCGTTGCGTTCGGGTCTTAGCGAACAAACCACGGAAGGCGGCATCTAGCGGTCCTTTATAGCCTTTTGCGAACATCAGAAGAATAACCATTTTGGAATTACTTGAGAAGGGATCTGGTGAACTCTTCCTGCGTTTCAGATGCATTTTGGATTGCGAGAGAGAATAGATAAATTACTCTTAACCCTTGTCCGAATAAACAACTAACCTTTGGAAAGGGAACAATCTGCAGTGCAGATGAGGCCTCTTTCGCAAACACTTTATTTTTCCATGATTTGCAGTCATCCTCTACGAAAGTTGGTGACAATCATTCGCCGCGTTACAGTTATGTAGAGGATGTCACTGAGAATTGTCACCTGTCGTCCTGCTGATGGTTTCCATTGCGAATACGTTCAGCAGAGTCATTGTTAAAGCGTTTTGCCGACTTTTAAGATGCTTTTTTTCATAAAAATAGATAGTACACCAGTTACAAATAACGACCACTATTTGAGAACAACGTTGGAAGTTGCTTTACTTCGGTACTGCGGTTCTCCGCATAAGGTGTAGGTGGCTTTCGAAGCACTGTAATACAGTGCTTGCTTAGATGTCCCAGCCTTTTTACTGCGACAAACATTTGTTTTCTGGCGAAATTCACGCCAGTCCGATAGCGACCGGAAGACGCAATATAAACATATCTTATTTCAACGCGTAGAATGTGCGAAAACTGACATATGGTGTGTTTGCACGGTTCTTTCTCGAAGTGCTTCTGTTCCCCTACCTCACATCTTCCAGATCACTCGGCCATCTCATGCCATACCCGTTTTTCCGCTCCCAATTTTTTTTACACATTCGCGCAAGTACTGTACTCCGTGCAAGTTCTCCAACAATGTGAACCGATGCCGCGGAACCTTATGCCATCGGAAATGTCACAGCTGCGTGATGCTTGTGTACAGATCATAGGCAAACACACTCGAAAGAATCGGTGGCGATGGCGGCAAAACTGGATCACTGCAAAAGAGGGCACGATTTTAGCATACACACAGCAATACACCGACTTCAACCCGTTGATCGAGAAGAACGTGAACGGCGGGTTCACCATCTTGGCGTTCCCATGCAACCAGTTCTACCTACAGGTATGAGCGATATAATCTGTTGGCCGTTGTTCGATGTTCGAGCTGATGTCTCTATTATAGGAGCCTGCTGAGAACCACGAGCTCATGAACGGCATCATGTATGTCCGACCAGGTAACGGATGGAAGCCGCATCAAAATCTGCATGTGTACGGAAAAATCGACGTCAATGGAGAGAACCATCACCCCCTGTACGAGTTTTTGAAGGTGAGTCAACAGCGGCTGAATATGCCGGGCACGTTTTGTCACGAGTTCTCGAATTACTTTCAATCGAATCGATCAGTTTCGAAGAAGAGTGGCAACGCACTCAGCCACATAGACCTTCGCCGCGTCCTTTTCTGTAACCAGTTTCGCGGACCAACCGAAAGGGAAAGGGAGACGGATTGGGGATCGGTTCGAGCGCAGGTCACTTACCTATTGTACGTGACTTGCCCATCTGTCTATCTTATCAAGATAAGATCAGGCCAGAAAAAAACCGCATTGTCGGACGACGAAGACGAGAATGATGATCAACCATCACCATTGACTCTTCGTATTGTGAAGGGAATGTATCCTGGCTCAGTATTAGTAAGAGATGCGATGTCACAAGTGACCATCGATGGAAAGTATGGAGAAGGGTCTATGTTATTCGCCTAAATCACTAAATTTTGCTAAATTTTTCCTTCAGCAATCTAAGGCTCTGAATACAAAACTCGTTTCGATAATCGACTTTTTTATGTCTAGTCCGTGTTGTGATTCAGTATGGCAATCTCAATTCGTCACTTTTATTTGCGTCGTTTCTCTCATGTGACCTCACAATGCCCATGACATTCATTTTAACCTTCGCAAGCCGGTGTAGTCCGTTTGACAGATGAAAATGCGAGGAAACGTTGAGCGAATTATGGGAAGACCGATCAAGAAGTGGGCGCCGTGACATCGTGCAGCTAGAAGTTACGCCTGAAACTCTTCCCTAAAAAGAATAAGGACGGTTAATCATCCGCTCCTTGAGATGCGCCACGCGTTATACTTCTACGAGATGTCGTTGAGACATCTTGAGTGCGCATACAGCAGCCTACACAACAAATTGCGGTGGCCAATAGATGGACAAGTCAGTCTTCCCAGACAATACTGGCGCCAATTAATCGGAAGGCTTGGGGAGCGGTCCAAGCTAGAGCTGACGCCTCCCCCGGCTGTGCTGCAAGAAGTGTAACAACTTTTGATTTCATTTTGTAGCCTTGGCAAAGCAGAATTCAGCCCGTAGGATTTGGAAGTGGAGGATCACAGCGACTCATCATGGACGCATCATGCTCACCCCTACTGTTTTGCCTTTAACATCCCACGGAGAACATTGGAAGGGTCTGTGTGTTTGGCCTAAACAGTCCATGGTCTAGTAATCAGCCGGCCGCTCATGTCACAGTGGAACGTGTTCAGCTGCTAGAAACAATGCTTTACACTTTTCTTTGACCATAGAGGAGCTGGTGTGTAGAGAGGCTATGTGCTATTACGGAGATGTTTTGGCGCAATGCACCAGGTGGGAGTAGAACCGTTCCTGAGCGGCAATGCGCCACTAATTCACACTATAACAATGCTCTCGCTGCCCTGCACGGATGGCCACTACAAAGCGCGGATTTGAGAGTGCGCGGATCTTCCTTTCTCTTCATCGAACCACACATAGTATCATAGCTTGCCTTTATTTGCCTTTGCCATCAAAAACGGCAGATACAGCTCAACCGAAACAAAGTTAGTGTGCACTGCTATCATCTAAAAGGACGGTACTGTTCCCCCAATATTGGCTTTTGTAAACCAACCGAATTATTATCTGCGTACCTTCTGATTCTCGTCCAAATGAACTTCCACCGCTTCACTATCACTGCCTTGTAAGACTCATGTACAACAGCACAACGAGAGGTTCTGTTCTTCCTTATAGGATAGTCATATTGACTGTCTGCTGTTTATTTCAGGAGACATGCCCACAGACTGTGGAGAAGATCGGAAAAACTAGTGAGCTGATGTACAACCCGGTCAGGGCGAACGACATCACGTGGAACTTCGAGAAGTTCCTCATCGACAGAAAGGTGGGTTTTATTTGAAGGCGAGAAGTGTCGGGGCACACTGATTTGATCGGCAATAACCTTCGGCTCTAGGGTCGTCCCCGCTTCCGCTTCCACCCAACCGCGTGGAGCCACGGTGACGTCGTGCAGCCGTTCATCGACCAGCTGATGAACGAGAGCGACTGAAGACGTTGAGCGCGACCTCTTCTCCTATTGATGTAGTCTGACCGGCCGTCAGCTTATGGCCTTCTTCTCACCCCCTTGTTTCTATCTCGTTTCCCCTCAATTCTCGTCGAAGTATAGTGAGAACATATTTCATCTTCGGGTTGTATAGAGTTGCTTCTACTTCGTAGACGATAGCGGCACCTACGGGATGTCACTCGTTCTTTAATAATTGTAGAGCTTTGTCTGACATTTGTCACACTCACCACTTGTATGTAAGTATAGCCACATCGTTATGAGAATGAATATTTACTTTATGCTCCAGCCCAAACACTTCAGCCCGCATACAAACAGACAACGAGCAAGACAAGGTTCGGTGACGTACTGTGCTTCTTGGCGGGTCAGGTAACCACAATCTTGTGGCAGCACAATATCTCTCAACAAAAGGTACACAGCATATATGGTAAAGATCAGTCGACCTATTTGTAGGAGTGCCATACATTTTCAACAGTTTTGAAAGCGTATTTAACCTGCATCACTTGCCGTGGTTAGCCGTTGAGGAAGCCCGTGTATGAGCGGACAAGAGCGGTACCATACAACGATCCCGGACGGATGGAAGACTTGGTTGGCCTGGGTGGGGCCCTGGGCTGAAATCATGCTAGAGTCGGCGCCCCCTCCTACAGCGCTAAGCATGTGTATAACATGTCGTAAAAGACCAAATGGAAGGGATGTTATGAACGAAGTGCATTCATTGGACCTAGAAGAACTCGTGATCGTTCCACTTGGTCAAACAACCTTGCTAAGGTCTTATTTTACTTCCACTAGAGCCACATCAAACAGGAATGTCGCTTATTCATCCAGACCACATTTTTCTTAAAACCAAAGAGTGGATGTTCAGCCAATAGCATGTGTGATTGACAGCTGCGAGCTGCCAAAGAACAATTGAGTTTTTACAAAACACCTACATTTGTGTAAGGATCTGACTTTAGAAAGGGTGTAGAAGGGAACAAACATATGTCGAACGTGAGTAAGCATACCGCACAGCATTCACGAAGCTTATCACGTTTAAAAAGTGAAATGTTTGAGGGCGTATTTAACCAGGAAGAGTCTATTGAGAGACTTTGTCAAAATTCTTGCTTTGAGTGATGAATTATGAAAACAATTATACATTGCGTATTGCTCGCAGTGTTCTTCTCAATATAACAATGATTCTACGCTTCGTTCCTTTTGAAAATGCTTGATTGAAGGAAATATTATCACAGGTAGGCTGCTTTGATGTTTCTTCATCCCAGCAGACATATGTTTCAATAGTGAAGGTTGCTTCAACAGCTAAGTAGAGTAGACAGTCTGTGCGTGCTGGCTGAAGAACAGAGTGGCGACTAGATCAAGAAAATATCTCTGCTGCTTGCCTTGAGCCAGAGTTTCACTGCTATACCTGGAATAGGAAGGTTTACTGAATAACATATTTTGAAGCTGGTGTCACATTAGACACGTCGAGTAGCTGCGCAAGGTTATATTCAGGCGTGTGCCACAATCTACAGTAGTCATGTCGAATTATCTTCATGACCCGGTCTAGCAGAGGCACGACCACTTTGTATGTGTACATGCCTACTCATCAAACAACGCTTCATGCAGGCAAACTACGAGCATCCCTATTGCTAACACGACCTCTTCTTTGTATCAAGTCCTTGTATATCTAACTGTGTGTTTCCGGCGTAGTACGCGAAAGTGGTTTTTCGAGAGTTAAACCCCTGAGCCTACCTTTGGCAAAGGGAATGGGGATAAAACAATGAAAGGGAAGGGTGTCTAAAGACCTTCCAGACCTTCAAGTTAGACAGGTTTTTTCCTCGAGAAAACTGAGTAACGCGCTTTCTATGAAAAACTTGATTGTATCGCATGCACCTCATCCAGTGTTGTTCAGAGTTGAAGGATGTAAAGACACCATCACGAAAACGATCACGAATCACGTTCATTTCTCGAACATATGTGCTGTTACGCAGTGCTCTCATGGAATCTCTCGTTCTGAGAGGAATTCTTACAAAAACGTGAACTGCATTCTGGTCGAGAAGTGAGTTGTATAGAACGGTCTTTCCTATCTGTAGATGAAGTCATGTGGTGACACAGCGTGTTATTTGCATGTGGTCTTTGTAAAAAAGTGGAGCATGTATATCGATCATCAGACCGATATCTTATAGTGCTTAGCCTAAGCTTTAACTTCCTCTGAATGTAATGTTTTCAGAACACAGTATTTATTTGAATATGATCAAATGCTCTATCGCTCACTTGTTCAATCTAGCTACACCTTCTAACACAGCAGTAGTGAGACGTTTGATGTGTTCCTAGGTCTATGAAATTATTGACGACTTTGCTATTATAGCAATGCCTTGCCTAGCACCACTTAAAAAGAGTACAGATAGAGGAGCTGGTAAAGTCCGTTGTACCTCACGCACTCGACTTCTACGGGATTTCATCGGACACTTCAAGTGGGTGTTTGAGCATTACCTGCACAGTAAATGAGCCAGCAATCGATTCTGTTCATGGTCCGTTCAAGCATACTCCCCACTGAGCCATCAGCGTCCTGCGCCAAACTACATATATACAACTGTGAAACAAGACATTCCATGTGAACTTATTCTCATTGCACTCATTAGTCAAACACTTACAATACCGCTTCCAATTCGTGTACAATCGACGCTTTGCGACAGATTTTTCCGTCGCAAAAAGTCGCAACCCCATAACTTCATTCATAGCGATCCTCTTAAAATTTAACTCACACCAAGCGATTCTCCGTCTCTGTGCGAATCCATTGGAAAATGTAAACCTTAATTTTGTTAAACAGTGACCTAGTTGCAGATGGCTTTTCTTGGAGCTGTCGTTAATTGTTTTACGACCCCTCCAGAAGCTCCGGTGGTGTCTTCTGACGTTATAGCATTGACGGATTAGTATGAAATTTGAAAAATTGCATTTTTGGTAACAAATTCTTCGTTTGCATCCTATAGCCATCAAATTGATATTAGCTCTATCAGCCATAATTGAAACTGGATCTGTTCAATAGAAAAAAAAAACAAAAAACGTTTTCATATGGTCGATTTCTTTTACTTTAAATAAAAAATACCTTTAAACATCCTAACTTTGATTTTTTTCCATGCAGTTTCCAAAGCAACAGGTACAAGACGCTGACGATCTTCACCAGCAAATGGCCTAAGACATTATTTGAAACCTTTTTTGTCATCTTCTGTATCTATGCCCTCTGTATGGCTAGCCCTGCCATTTATACGAATTTTGCCATAACTACAGCCTTCCAGTTTGTGCCGTTTTACATCTTGTGCTTTTACTATATTTTTTGTTTGCAAATTTATCCATCAAAATTTATTTAAATAGCCACCACAATTTGAGATCGGTTGGAATTCTGCAGATTTCTTTCCTTGTAACACATATGGCATATTTTACACACTTATCGAAACAAAACACTTTTTTAACCAAAAAGCCAGACACTGCTGCGAAGGTCGCCGTCTATGGGGCGTAATCTGAAAAACTTTAAATTTAAAGCTTCAATGTCTGATGTGGACGACACCTGTATTAAACGACACTTCAAGACATCTTCAGGAAAACTTAGATGGCCACCGGAGAGAACTGACTACTTTTTGACCCTAAAATAAGGATGAGGAGGTTGTCGTAATTCAATTCTCGTTCGGAATACGCTAGGAGTTCTACTTCTACGGGATGTCATAAAGGTGGATTGAATACGCAGTACGTTTACGAAATGAAGTTCAAGGGCCATCCGATAATTTGGTGAATTGTCCTCCTTAGAGAAATTTCGATCCCATTCCTCACCTCGGAGGGATGGAGTGATGAAAAGGTATAGTTGGGCTAGACCATACCCGAACAAAGGACTTAAAGTGCACGTAACACTAAATGCTCCCTACGACTACGACTCCGCTCGTGAATGAACATACATAGACGTTTAAAAACAAATATTTTCATGCCAATCTTGAAACAATACTATCTTTGCGGAACCAAGAATGCCACATTTGCCTTGCATGTGTATCAAAATATGAAATCAAGTGACGGATTCCCCATCTATGACTACTTCAAAATCAAAGGATAAAAGGTGTTGCTAACCAACTGTCTTTCCTTGCACCACTGGTATTTCGAAATAATTCGCACAAGCAATTTGCTAGTTCTTTCACAGCGATGGTTATTTTAGCCCTTTAAAAGGTATTCCAAAAGCTCAGAAGACCCGCCTTCCGAATCCAGGAGCTCAGGGGAGCTCGCAGTTGCCGCTGTGTCAAGCATGAAGAGGCTATGCACATGGCAGATTTCTTGTTATCCGTACGAGTTTCCTTACGGCCTCCTTCTTATTGGTTCCCCATCCTGGTCCCGCCTCCAGGTCCCTTCTAGGTAGATTCCTCCCCCTCGCGATCCTTCTTACTACTCTACCCTAATTAAGTAGTCATCCCACGCTCACAACACCACGACAGCGAGCGAACGCCCATTGCGCGATATCGGTGTCACATCTTCTAAATACGGTCTCCCTTACTGGTAATGGATCAACTTGCTGATCCTCCCTGCTGCGCTCCTCCCTGATCGGTACTCCCTACTTGTTCCTCCTTATTGCCTAGACCCTTCTTGGTGCCACCTCCTGGCCTACTTCATTGTTTCCTTTATCGACCTCCCTCCATCAAGATGCCTTCTCCAGGTCGCTCCCTCCTGATTGCTGTCGGTTCTCCACCCTCGAAATCACCCTTATACCATGCTAATGGCACGAGGTCGGCTTCGGAATCTGAATGCTCAGAAACGCGCGTAGATGCTGTTGTGTTAGGCAGTAAAGGGCTGCGCTTCCCTTCTGCAGCAACATCCGAAGTTCAGTAGCAAATTTTGCACGCGCTGTAGATGATGAGGCGTATCTCACTCCGGTGAGATCACTGGGTCGCCCTCGCTGTGGACGATGCGGCGTATCTCACATCGGTTAAATCAATCAAACGTTATCGACCGCCAACTCAATTATACATTGGTTTAATTATTTGTAGTAGATTGTTTCGACCTTCTCAGACAAGTCTAGCACAAGCAGACCACTACAGGAAAAAGGAACGGTTGGTCCAGTTGGGAATCAAACCAGGAATCTAGATTCAGGATACGCGAGACAGCTGGAGACTCTCCTCTGCTGCAAATCCCGACTTCGTCAAATTCAACGAAATCAAGCCAGGTGGGAGTAGTAGGGGGGGGGGGGTGTTTCCCAGCCACTTTTTTTATACTTCCCATACAAATTATGCGACATGTTCTTTACGAGCGGTCGTCTTACAGTCCCGCGTAGCGTACCGTCCCGTCTCGCGGCGGGGCTTCTCTACATGTAATGCCGCAAGCATCTCGCGAAGCCAAGTTTTCAGCGCAACATCACATTTGTCACGACGTCACAGGAGTACGAGTCGCATCAATTGTCGGCCGAGCAGCCTGTGACCGTGCCGGGGCGACGCGCCAGTTGGATAGGCGTCTGCCGTCGACATTCTCGACCTGATTCATGGACTTCGCCGCCGTTCCACGCTGTCGTGAACCGAGTCGCATCACAAAGGGGCTGGCAACCATTGTGCGTGACGACAGCCTTTAGTTGTTCTTCCGTGTAAAGTGTCGTCTTGTTCACACAGAGAGATTAGATGTTTTTCTCGACACATGGCCCTCTTTAGTCACTTAGGGAAAACCGCACTGGCTGCCTGTTAGATCAGCTCCTCTGTGCCTTATGCGGCTATTGTTCACTGTGCAGGAGATTCCAAAAATGTTGTCGCTCGCTGAATGGCTATTAACCTTTAATGCTTTTGGTAGCAGATACATAGTAATTGTCGATCCCATGTCGGAGTTTAGAAAAGCGAAAGTTTCACGGTGTACTTATCTACAAGATTACGTTATGTCTTTCCAAAATGTACATTCCATGTTCGACTTTCGATGAACCTTGCCATCGTTGATGTTGCAATGGACGAGTAGGTTGTGCAGCGTAGCCAAGATTGGTATACAAGTCTCTATTGCGGCTTACGTTTCGGCGACGTCGTCTTCTCCAGAGCCTGGGAAAGTCGAAGTCATTTGAGAAACTACCCTCCCAAATGCCATTTCGTTCTGCATGAACCCATCCAAAAAGTTAAGAGACTGCGAAAACGATACCGTAAGAAGTCGAAAACATGGCAAACCTTAGATGTGGACAGGAGAGTCCACCGTCACCCTAGCTGAACGAAAGATGGGTGAATGAGGTGAGAGCCCTTAGGACCACTCGCCTAACCGGTCATGACCCAGAAGTGAAACCCCCAGAGGGTTAGGGACATACGGCGCCAGCTCTTGGGTCACAGCTCTTGGTTTGCAGTCGTCATTCCTCTTGATTTGGGGACCTCGCCGCAATGTACAGCACTTCAAGAGTTTGGCTAGCCGAAATCTCATCTTCATGCGCAAAGATCTCGACCTCCACCCCAAAACAGCTGTTCGCGTACCTTCGCACCCTGTGTTCGTCCAATGGAGGGGAGACATGGGACCTACGCAACCCGTCCAAGTGCTCTTTGATCATTACGGAGGATTGCTAAGTGGCGCAAGAAAGAGCCGCTCTTTAAAGGGCGACGGCGTACACTCCTCATTTCTCATTGGAGCGCGCCAACTCACGGCAACTTACAACTACCACTGAGTCCGTAAATAAACCCGTAGTGGATAACACAGCCTTGCGGGAAATCATAGGGGCTTACAATGAAGTGCAACTTTTCTTTACTACAGTGTTTAGATACTTGTGAAGTTTTTCCTCATTAAGCTGCCAGGCACAACGATAATTAAAACTAGGGAGACACCTCTCAACTCTAATGACCTTCAAGCCGACGTTTAAGAAAAGAGAAGATTTATCGCAGCCTCTATTACCGCCGTACTTTATCCTTTTTACTCTTATGCTCATTTCTAATGCAGTGCAACAAATTGGCAGCTAAGGTCACTTAATTGTAAAACGAATTGTAATGTAATGTAATTAAATGTAATTTGTACATAACATAGGAACCAATCCAGTATAGAGACGTCTAGAGAATTTTTCAGAAAGGAGCTTGAAAAGCTGGCCCAATGTTTTCCCGTCCAGAAAACTTTTACACTCCACTCCGATTTTCATAAATGTAGTTAAAATTAGGGAGGAAACTGACACGAGATTTATTTGCCGGTTGCACAACGACAACAACAAAAAAAGTAATAATCGAGTCGAATCATAGTTCAAGTCATCTGTAGAAGGCGACAAATCTCAAACTGAGATCAATCCTTGCTGGCGAAGTTAACGCGCAACGAGCGACCGTTGAAGTCCATTCCATTGAACGAGTTCACAGCATTCCGATGGTGAGCTCCGGCCTTGTCCGTGATCTCGCAGAAGTCGAAACACTTCGGACGACCGGTCTCGCGGTCGGTGACGATGCGCACGTTGGTGACCTGGCCAGTTTGATTGAACATCTGCTCGATAGCCTCCTCAGTGGTCTCGTACGACAGATTGTCGACGTAGACGGAAAGCCCTTTGCTCTGCTGCATCATGGTTGTTGTTGTTGGTTTGATGGAGTGGAGGTTTCTCAAACTTGGATGATTAACTGAGAGAATCTCCAAGCAAGTTTTGCTGATGGTGGGTAGTCGGCAGGCCAATTCTGAGCATCATCCATCATCTCCTGGGCTAACTCAGCAGAGCAGGATCTCCCTTGCTTGACCATGTATTCCTTGAAACATACCTTTCCTTCTGTATGCGCCGCACATGCATGCCCCTTCAACACGAGGATCAACCATGTAAGCTTAATTCGTAGGTTGCTAAAGCGGATGCTCGCATTTCTCGTGTTATTATATGGTCTTCCAAGCAATTTTCGGGATACAGGGACAAAACCATGGCGTGTTCATTACACATGCTTGCCTAACCAACACCGCACATCAATGGTCTTGAGGCCTGAAGCCTCTACCTTCTTGGTAGTTGAGGGAACAACAGTATTATGGAAAATATCCTCTGCACTTTGTTGAATCCTCCAGCACTACAGTGTTTCTTACCTAGAATGTTCACGTGAATTGCGTATCTTTCCTCAAACATTCCGACCACAACGGAATGGCTCAAGCAACAGAGTGATGGGAGGAAGAGAGTAATCTAAACATAATTGATGACGTTAATACTCTACAATCGCAACATCTTCGTCTCATTTTTGAGGTGTCTTCGTTGGGCACGTCACCGCATAGCAGAACTGATCGCGATGAACGCCGAATTCCAGAGATGAGCAGTGAAGGGTTTTGTCCACCCCATGCTCTGAGTTACTGGCTAGAGCTTTTTTAAGGACAGAACCCTAAAGTGAAGTCCTCACCAATGTAGCTTGTAGCTTCGGCTCGTGGTTGGTTTTGCGATACCAGAATGCATTTTACGCGTGGATACACGAACTTTTGAACATTCTTGACGCAGTAGATTTCTACCTATTTCTAAAATATTGTGGATACTGTAACAGTCAGGAAACATTTTTTTTTTGATTGATAACATGGCTCAGTGCTAAATTGACGTCGCTAGTCTGATGGTGAGCCTTTGTTGTGTCTCGAAGTATTTAGCTTAATGTTAGGAAAGCAAAATTATCGCTTAAAATGAAAGTTCTGCAAAGCTTAGTACAGAAACCATACATTTGCCAGCTGCACAACGTCAAGTAATTCTCAACAGTTACAATCAAACAAAGATCTCGACGCAATGTATAAGTGTAGTGCACCATCTTAACGTCTAGCTTACAATGATAGTGCTCTAATGATCTCCCAGATATGAAGAATCTGCGTAGTAGTTGGAGGGTTGGAATTTTACGATTCTGTTTTTAACATTTTCAATGTCAAGAATTTCTTTTTGGGACACTTCATGTAAAGGATCTCATGCTGTCGATTACAGTTTGGGACTCTTATATAATAGTAATTGAAAACTTTCTCATATTTCATACAAAACAAGAGTAGAAGGAAGACTATTTCGATATTCTCACTGCTAGAAGGAATCCCTTTACTGTCTATAGTTCTGCTGCAAGGCTTGTTGGACTAGTGTATGGTCAGTAATTTTCACGCGGGTTTTCTTCCATTCGTTAGCATTCTGTGTTACCACAGTACACAATCTGAATGGTTCACATACAATACGGAGAGTTTCAAGGTTTACATCTGGCTATGGGAAAATGAGAAAATGAGAAAACTTGCGTCTTTAGCATATGGCAGTCAACTGCCAGTGCAACGGTGTGGAGCGTTCCCGCCCGGTCAGCAGGAGATTGTATCACAACAAAGGATAAGGATAAAGGATAAAAGACCTAGAAGAAGTTATTCAAACCTTTTTTTTTTGATGCGCAACGCGTTTTACTCCTACGGGATATCATGTAGGCGATTTGAATGCGTATCTGACCGCACAATGACCGCCGTAAACAAATTAGTGTTTTATACTTCCCAGACCAATTTGGTAGCAACTGACCGATCCGGAGAGATGTAAGGCTGGTTCGTTGGCCGGGAAATCCTAACCATTAGCCTAGTTCGGATTTCCCGGCAGGCCGGGCAAAATAAATAAATCCCACCATATAATGTGTGTTCACTATTTTAGTAAGGCAGACAAGAAGATAACAGAAGGTTCGGAAGAGGTTGCGTGCATGCCTTGGAGAATTGTGCTGCTCCTATTTACATTGTGGTGTTATTGGCAAAAGCTGGGCAAAAAGTGATTAGCACTCTGCGCTAGCTAGCGCAACTTTCTGATTTTGCTCACTTCTTGCACGTGCTCATATTTTCCCAAGTGATACACTTGCTACCAGCTGCAACAAGTCTACCTCAGTCGCCCTAACAAAACCTAGCTACTCTGGAACGACGGACACTATAAAAAGCAGAATGGCGATATAGAAGTGAACAGAAAGGGTAATGGACTGCTTTATCCCTTTTCGGATACGCCACGCATTCTACATCTGCGAGATGCCGTGTAGGCAATTTGAATGCGTATTTAGCCTGCACAATGACATGCGGTGCCCAAACGATGTAGAAATTAGGGTTATGTACTTAAAAAAGCTCTGGCCAGTAACTCAGAGGATAGGGTGAACGAAACCCTTCACTGTTCATCTCTGGAATTCTACGTTCATCACAGCAAACCGATCAGTTCTAATATGCGGTGACGTGCCCAACGAAGATACCTCAAAATGGAGACGAAGATGTTGCGATTGTAGTGTATTAACGTCATCAATTATGTTTAGATTACTCTCTTCCTCCCATCACTCTGTTGCTTGAGCCATTCCGTTGTGGTCGGAGTGTTTGAGGAAAGATACGCAATTCACGTGAACATTCTAGGTAAGAAACACTGTAGTGCTGGACGATTCAACAAAGTGCAGAGGATATTTTCCATAAAACTGTTGTTCCCTCAACTACCAAGAAGGTAGAGGCTTCAGGCCTCAAAACCATTGATGTGAGGTGTTGAGTAGGCAAGCCTGTGTAATGAACACGCCATGGTTTTGTCCCTGTATCCCGAAAATAGCTTGGATGACCATATAATATCACGAGAACTGCGAGCACCGGCTTTATGAACCTACGAATTAAGCTTACATGGTTGATCCGCGGGTTGAAGGCGCATGCATGTGCGGCGCATACAGAAGGAAAGGTATGTTTCAAGGAATACATGGTCAAGCAAGGGAGATCCTGCTCTGCTGAGTTAGCCCAGGAGATGATGGATGATGCTCAGAATTGGCCTGCCGACTACCCACCATCAGCAAAACTTGCTTGGAGATTCTCTCAGTTAATCATCCAAGTTTGAGAAACCTCCACTCCATCAAACCAACAACAACAACCATGATGCAGCAGAACAGAGGACTTTCCGTCTACGTCGGAAATCTGTCGTACGAGACCGCTGAGGAGGCCATCGGGCAGATGTTCAATCAAGCTGGCCAGGTCACCAACGTCCGCATCGTCACCGATCGCGTGACCGGCTGTCCGAAGTATTTCGACTTTTGCGAGTTCACGGACGGGGCCGGAGCTCATCATCAGAATGTTGTGAATTCGTTTAATGGAAAGGACTTAACGGTCGCTCGTTGCGCGTTAACTTCGCCAGCAAGGATTGATCTCAGTTTGAATTTTGTCGCCTTCTTCAGATGACTTGAACTATGATTCGACTCGATTATGACTTTTTTTGTTGTTGTCGTTGTGCAACCGGCAAATAAATCTCGTGTCAGTTTTCTCCCTAATTTTAACTACATTTATGAAAATCGGGGTGGAGTGTAAAAGTTTTCTGGACGGGAAAACATTGGGCCAGCTTTTTAAGCTCCTTTTTTAAAAATGCTCTAGACGACTGGAAATTGGTTCATATGTTACAAATTCCATTTAATTACATTACACTGCAATTAGTTTTACAATTATGTGACATTAGCTGTCAATTTGTTGCACTGCATTGGAAATGAGCATAAGAGTAAGAAGAATAAAGTACGTCGGTAATCGAGGCCGCGATGAATCTTCCTTTCTTTTCTTAAACGTCGGCTTGAAGGTCATTAGAGTTGAGAGTTGTCTCCCTAGTTTTAATTATCGTTGTGCCTGGCAGCTTAATGAGGAAAAACTTCACAAGTATCTAAACACTGTAGTAAAGAAAAGTTGCACTTCATTGTAAACCGCTCTATCATTTGTCGCTAGGCTAAGGTCCATTACGTGTTTATTTACGGACTCAGTTGCATTACACCTTCTTTTCAAAAAATATTCTTTAAAAACTGAACTTTTCTCAAAGGAAAGCTTACCGTGCGCTAGGAATGACTTTGTAAAATTTACTCACTAGCTGCAGTTTCCTGTTTGAAACCTAACCTAGAAACCCGTGGTCTACCGAATCTAATCGAGAAACAGCGTTATTTACATCCAAACACTGTAGGCATTCTTGAGATACGCCGTAGTTTTTACTCTCTCGCTGTGGTTTATTTGTGGGAAGATTACGCCCTCGCGGCGGTGGCAATCTAGGAAATGCAAACGTCACCTTAACCCGACGAACAAACAGCGACTGCGGTACACAGTGTTATCCTTGTTCAGGGGTGAACCGCCGCTAAAACATGCTGTAAAGGTGAACGCCGATTCTCAGTGGACGGAATGGCTTCATGCAATAACTGCCGTGACGTTATTACGGCTGCTTCATCGACGATATCTCCCTATCCAAATTTTCTGTAAAAGGGTTAACTTCTAAGAGTTTCGGCGAAGTAGAAAAAATCGTTTGTAAGAATTTGAGTTGAAGTTTTCTGGATTGCAAAATACTGAGATCACCTTCTCATAGGTTGGTTTTTTAAGTGCTCTAAAATATTCTACACGGCAAATTGGTAGCATGAATATAAGGCACAGGTCCAGGTAATTTCAAAGCAGGTCATCATGAAGTACCTTAAGCGCTCTGTTTGCATACGCATTTCAAGGCCGTTTGCTCGTCGGGTCTGCCCGCAATGGTCCACCGAAGTCGAAAAAAATGCGTCACACAAACCTTACCTGCATTTTCGTATCCCTGTAACATTCCTCTTCCTAAGCTACACCGTTTTACTTTAGTGTACCACTAGATCGTTTTACTGCCTACAATGCCCACAAATTGCAGGCGAAACGAATTGAACATGAAAGAGATATTGCGCTCCGAACACGCACGCGCATGCAATTTGCAAGCGATCGTCCCCTTGATTGAAAGGTTCGATTTTATATGCATTGTTCACGGCGCAACTCAAAGGCTAGCTGGACAGCCTTAGAGCAATTCCTTAGTAAGGCGGCTAGAAATTTATGATAGAAGTCGAACCCACTCGATTGATAGGTTCGTCTCTATACGCGTTGCACACGGCGCACACTTAAGTCTCGCCGGGATAGATTGGAGCAACTCCCGTGTAGGGCGGCTGAAAATTTCTGATAAAATTCCCCAAACGGTTAGAAATAGTCTCGAAGGCTTGACACTTTCCAGTAAGGAAAGATAGAAGCGGAGTGAATATGCTTTCTCCACCCGATTGATTGGTTCCATCCTATATGCATTGTGTACGGCGCAATCTCGGAGCATTCCAGGCATGACAGAGCACTGACAACGCACGCAGAAGCTTGATTGTAGTTGTTTTTTAGGCCACCCATGGCGAAAACGCGGTGGTCTGGTGAAGTTTTATACAAGTTTGTGTAGAACTCGAGGAGGCAAATCGAACAGAGCCAACAATTTCTCAAACAACGTAAAATTAAAGGAGTTATGAGCATGCGACGGTTTGCGACGGATTTTTCCGTCCCAAACCGCCTTTTTGACTGCGCGACGCGGGCGGTATGGTAGCATCTCGCTAACGTTTAAGCGACTTTAGTTTCCACAGATAAGAGTTTCCACAGATTTCCAATTTTGTTGTCTTCTGGGATGGGCCGGGTATTGAATTTCTGTGTGTGTCATAGAGCAGCTAGAGTGCGTTTCTCTCCTGTTCATTGACTTGAGAGGGTCAGCCTACCTATGGATAACTGAGTGATGTATCCTTCTTAGAAAAGTTCCCCAGTATTTCTCCAACCTTGGAGGGATGAATGGTCTAGGCGACACACGAACCAAAAAATTCGAATCGGTGTGCACACCACAGTCGATGTCCCTCACTCTACCACGCGCAAGCAAATAATAGCATCAAAGCATTTGCATGTCGTTCTTGAAATAATGATTTCTTGATAAGATAAAAGACAAAGGTCGCCGTTAGTGAACTTCCTTGGAGGGTTTCCCATGCACTCTATTTCGTGGATGCGATTCGAATGCATATTTGGCCTACTCAGTGATATGTGATGGCCAGCCGATTTGCAAGTTGGGGCTTTATCCTTCCCACACAGGTGTGGTGGTAATTAATGAACCCCAATTGCATATAACCTTTCCGTTATCTCAGCAGAACGTCACCTATCATCTGTCGCCCCGTTGGTCATCGAGTCGCTCGAGCAGGGGCCAGCAGCGCCTCCAATCGTCCGTGTCGCGTGTCAGAGTGCTCCAATGGATCCTCTTCCCTCGAAGGACACGAAGAGCGTCATATTGTTCGTTCAAGACGTTCACGAATATGTCCGACCAACGCGTTGTGGGCGTCCCGGTGTTCTCTTGACATCCTGCGGAATCCACTCAGCGACGGCGGGTGTCTGCGAAACGCATTACGTGTCCGCCCCACCTAATTTTCGAGGAGTTGGCCCATGCGACAGCTTCTCTGATCTTCGAACATCGACGAAGCTCGGAACTCCGGAGGCCTTCTCTCACTTGCGTGAGTCGTGTCACTCCGAGCATCGTCCTCTCGATTCCACGCTGCGCGACGCTGATCGCGTGTTCATCCTGCTTTCGTATAGCCCATGTCTCCGAGGCGTATGTTAGGGCAGGAAGAACGGTAGAGTCGATTAGGTGGGCACGAAGTCGGACGTTCTTCGTCTTCTTCGCGACTTCTTCGAATCTCTTGAAAGCTGCTCTAGCAGCTCGTTTCCTCCTGTCCAGCTCCGGCGTAAGGTCGCTGACCATGTTGACTTCGCGACCTATTTAGATGCAAGTAGCTGGGCATCTGGAGCATATCATGGAGAAGCAGACGTACGTCTCGCCTCACAGAACGAACGAAGACGTAGTACATTTGGCTTATGGTCAATAACCCACTATGTCCTATGTAAGTACCTAGATTCTTGTATCTTACTTGATCATGCGGGCAAAGGCATCGCCTGAATTCCTTTTGGTGTCTCACTGTCGTCTTCCAGGATGTAGCAGTGCTTCGAACTTGGTGACGCTGACGAGGAGCTTGATTTGTTCCCGACTGAAATGCCAGTCGGGTCAGCTGTGCGACAAATGTATAGGCTCAACTTGTTGGAGACCTATCACGAAGACGCTCAGCGTCCCTCAGATTTCACTTCATGTTCTCTTCAGGTATAGGAAACTCATCACAATGTGCTCCACCCCTCTGTATTTAAACTTTCAGTCGTTAACCGCTTTGTCACGAAGAAAAGGCATTCTCCTCATGTCGGAGCTGAGAAGTCCGACTAGATGTTGATTTCGCCGGTTGTAGTTCAGGAGACACCACTCTGGCGCTCCGTGCATAGTCCTTAGCTTTTCTGACGTTTCCGCGGTATCAGCCTACGTCTCCGTCGCGTAATAAATAGAACAGTCGAGATGAATAGATTCGTTCGGTGGTCTATGCCCGCCAGATGGCTTGTAGCCTCCTTGATAGGTCCGAAAGCAGCGCATGCAGCTCTTCTCCTCCTATTCTCCTCGTCTTTCATATTTCCTTCATGTTCATCCAACCTTCGCGGCCCACGTAGGATGACGTCTCAGTGTTTTGAGATCCTTCCGTTGCCTCTGCTTTAGTGGTAAAACTCAAGAAAAGAACGAAGTTAACAAAACGAAGAGTTAAGAGGAATCCTCCATTGTTCTCATCCTAGTCAAGCGATTTCATTTCCCACTGCAGCGCAGCGATAAACAGATTCGGGAACCCGGTAGCTCTGTCGCACTCCCTATCCAATGGGAAGGGGCGGTGGAGCTGCTGAAGAGTTTCGTAAAAGTTGGCTAGTGTTCTCATATTGGACAAATGCATCACTGCGCAGTAC
This sequence comes from Heligmosomoides polygyrus bakeri, assembly GCA_947359475.1. Taxonomy (NCBI): domain Eukaryota; kingdom Metazoa; phylum Nematoda; class Chromadorea; order Rhabditida; family Heligmosomidae; genus Heligmosomoides; species Heligmosomoides polygyrus. The sequence continues at coordinate 80,169,835 of OX375865.1, read as the reverse complement.
TACAGCACAACATCTACTACGGTACGGGGCGGTCCATAACTATTGCAACAGACACCTAGTCGTATAAAGACGACTAGAACGGATCAAATTCGATGTGGTTGAAGAAACCATTTAGTCTCGTACTAGAGGTTACCATGGATCAGTATTCTTGACAACGGCTCACTTCTGGCTTAACGAGAGCCCTAAGGTAGTGTGAATATCTCCGCATGTCTCGCCGCAGCACCTCTTGCGAAATTTCGTTCCTCATTTCTTTTTTCTTTCATTTCTTATCTTTTTCTTTTCTTTCCTTTCTTTATACGAAATTTTATTCCCCATTTGTTATGAAGATGATATAGGACTGGACAGAACCGGAATTTTTTCTCTAAACCTTAAGAAACGATGATCAAGTATCCAAAGGCGGAAGACTTGTCAGGTACGAAGTTTAGCAGATGTGCGGAAAATCGCTACTAGTCTTTTTTACTGTTAGAATCGTTGTTATACCAGAATGGGCATTATGCTCCCGAATAGCAAGATTGGGCTCGGAAAACACGGTGTTACATTCTGTATCTATCAGCCGAAGGTATTTACTGATTCTCACCCTTTAACACCAAAGCCTAGGGTTTGTGGGACAAAGGGTAGAGGACAAACGTTAGCGTTAGCTAATTCCCTTTGGAATCCGCCATGCATTCTACTTCTACAGAATGTTGTGGAGTCAATTTGAATGCGCACTTGGCCTACACAGTTACCTACATTGCCAGCCGATAAACAAACAAGTGTTTTATCCTTCCCGAACAATTGTGGTATCATTTCACCGACCTCGAAAATAAGGAAAGCTTGGCTAACCTGGGCGAAAACTCCGAACCTAGGACCTGGAATCGAGCGGACGCAACAGCCAGCGCCTTTATCGCGAGGCCACACGGTGTGTGGGGAAATGTTTAGAAAATAGTATGAGATGAGCAACTAGTGCGCTCAATCAGCCTTTGTTCTATCAGGTTCCTCACAATTAATCTTAAGTAGATTTACTGCTATTTTGACGACACTACAAAAAAGGGCTCAGAAAAATAAAACTTTTCATCAGATCGAGTAGTTGTTGAATAACCAGTTTGAGGGAGGCGCTCCAGCTATGCACGTTGGCACATTTTTCCTTTATACTATACTCTTTTGTCCTTACGGCTGAGAACTCGGTTCCTAAAAGCGGTCTTGTGGAGCTCTCTTTGAAACTTCTTAAAAATACTGAATGATATTAAGTTACGCACACGATTGAATATTGAATTTTTTCCAGCTCAATGCTGCACTACGGATCATTAGCAAACTGGTACCGTTCTCCAGATGTTGCCCAGATCCACTCACATAGTGTCGCTTTGGAGAAGGCGCTGGAGTGCCCTACACGCTAGCATAAAACTGTCGTGAGGTTACAGCGACCAACCTTTAATAAGTTTCGCCACTTCGAAATGAAACTGTTCCAATTCGGAGGAGAAAGCAGTTGGTCGTCGCAAATGAAAGCCCACTGCTCTTTAGTATGGAGAGCTTAAACAGAGACAAATGTAAGGAGCACAGTACCGAGGATGTACTAAATATCAGCTGCTGCAGGGCTTAACGCAATTAACATGTGCCTATTAACAAGACTGGCAAACCTTGTTGTAGAGTTTATTAACCAACCTGTACATTCAGAAAATTGCTATTAACCAAGTTACTGTAGTATATAGTTGCTTCAAAGCTATTGAGAATTCTATTGCACTCACTAGCAGCTATTCAGTGATTTACCGTTTTCTAGTTCTGCCTAATACTCTTTTACAGTTGTCGTACGCTTCTGTGTCATCATGCTTCCGCGACATGAACAAATATGTAAAGTAGGTAAACAAATAAAGCCGTTGATTCATCTGATCGCACCCAAAAGAATAAGAAATTGAGCAATAAATGGCCGGTGTCTGTCTTTCTGGTTGCACAGAAGTGCAGTGCTAATGGCTGCTGCCTTAAAACTCACGTCAAGAGCTTTTCCCTCCAAACGAGCGGCTTCAGATTCTCGCGCGTTCATATGGCTGGAGCAAGCGACGACGTGCAGACGCGGTCAGAAGTCGACAGTTGCTGAATGTTGTGATTTGCATATTTGCACTTTTTTCTAAGTACTTAACGCGAAGTGTTGAATACGCCGGCGCATATATTTCCAGCAAAGTTTTTTCTGATCACGAATACGATATTCGACATTCTCTAATAACATTTCGGTGAATTCATCAAAGTTCTTTTTAGATTTTCGAGTAGTCTCTGCCTCTGTGAAGTTGCGCATTTTTTATTTCTGGGAGGTCTTTTCACTTATTAATACCCTTTTCACTTCCAATAATTTCTGCAGGATACAAATTCTTGCGTCAACGGTCTTCTACCGAGTTATAGCTAGCAATGGAGCGATCCTCAGGCGCATGGTGAGGTCACGTTTCTCCATATAAAATAAAGTAGCGGACTTGAAGATTCTACAACCATAACGGTCTCCACAGAACTTTGTTATCGTATCCGACCACCAAAATTTAATCTATATCACAGCATAGCAGCAAAAAGGTTCTTAGGCTATTTCAATTTCAAAAAAAAAATTGTTTGCGCGTAGGAAAAATGTGTATTTGGAAATCGCGCCATGCACTCGTCTGATTCGTTTGATTGATGGTGCAAATGGTGAGCAGGTTTCCTGTAGCCATCAGACATTCAACAAACCCAATTTATAAAAGTCGTGAAATCTTCTACGGAGGAACCGCGTGAGAGCATTTTGCTCTACACCCAAAGTGCGCATCGCTCAATTGTCCCTCAGTCATGCTCGAAATCACCTTTGCCTAGGTGCTTTCGCTATCAAAAACAAGGCATATTGCACGGACCAGTATGTATCATACTTGAGACTAAAACTTTCTCATCTTTCTTTTTCTTAGCTGCTATCTCTATTATTCCTAACCATAATTCTTGCATCATACTGGTCACTCTCTCCCTCAATTGTCCGTTAGCTATCCTTCCTCTGCAAAATGTTGTAGATTTCAAGAAAGACGCAATAAAAGCACATAACTACTCTCCTCTCCTACCCTTCCTCGTATAACCCAAGTAACCTTCTCTTCCCTCCTTATATTTCAGTATAACCTTCCCTTCCATTCTTCTATTTCATATCGGACTTCTCCCAAAACTATTTTTAAACACAGAATAAACTACCGAAATATCCATTTCATTCGCTACTGGTGTTACTGAAGCACGATTATGCAGCATTGCCTCTATTAATTGACAAGCGCATACTAACTACATAATTTGTCAAATATGTGCCTGCAAAAGGTTCTCAGTAGCGCTACATTTCTATAGCTTCTATCCTTTGTCAAGGAGAGTGGTTATGACATTAATTCAAAGGCGCTTGTTAGCACATTTTACTTGGAGCTTAACTTTACGACTTCTCGCGGCTACTGAATCTCAGCGGGTCCATCTCGCCGATTTCATTTTGCAAATTTTCAGTGCTTCGAATAACAGTGGAAGGTCGGAGGTTGGGCGGCTAATAGAGCATGTAGAAAGCCATAAAGCTCGTGTTACCCCGTGCACAATACCAAGCGTCTTCCAAGTCGGGGCTTCAAGAAGGGAGAAGTTGGAATAAAGTTGGAGTAGAAAAATAGCCAGCACCTTCCTTCTAGGAAACCGCTGACTATAAAAGCCAATCGTGGAGCTTCAATAGTGCAATCCAAACAACGCCTAGAACTGTCAGACGAGGGCAGCGTTGCAACCAGTGGACAGCTTTCGTTGGTCACGTTCATTTCAGAGCCATTTTCTCGACGGCTGGTGTTGTGTGTATGTGTGTGGTATGCGTAATCAGGAGCGAATGAAAAGGACGAATTCATAAGGTTAAGCAAACGGTATGAGAATGCACAGCTCGGCCATCTGACTGGGAGGAGCCTTTCAGCGTGCAATAATTGTGCACATTGCACTGCTCCACTCCAAGAGGCGTTTCTGGATACCATCCCCATATTTTCACCGTTAGCACCTAATTCCATACATTCGTGGGTCGCTTATGCATAACTGAACACCTGGTATTCGAATCGAATTACAGAAAATGGTCCCGGCAGCTATGATTCATCGGCGACCTTTCTCTGCTTGTTTTACATTTTAGCACTGCACAGCTGAGAGCGGCGGATTAGCATACATGAATTCTGACTGTTACAAAAAGGCGAACTAATTCAGAACCTGTCCAGCGTGTCAATATGCCTGTTCGACCGCCCCTATAAAAGATTGACGTCGGTTGAGGCAGGTCACTTCGAACTGCCATCGGCTGTCATCGCACGTCCTACCTTACGCCTGCCCTACACTTGTCTATCATATCACTTATCTGTCTATCTATGTATGCGTTATTGTTGACGTTATTTCTGCATTTTTACAAAAAAGAACCAGTTAGCAATATCCAATTTAGTAAACGTTCAGTTAGTGCTTTCTGTACAAAGAGTGGTGTTTAGTAATCTAATGACTCGCGTCGTTGTGGAGTAGTGTAAACTCCACTGTCTTGCTTCCCCTTCTAACATGACCCGCGGATGGACTTTGATGCTGTGAGCTCATTTGAAAGCGTGTCATCCCTGAACAATGAATCAACATTTCAGAAAGAACTAGGATTTAGAGTCCCATTCCGTATGAGTGTCGGCTGTCACTTGCACCCCGAGACAACGTTCTTGGCTCGGATCCCACCCAGATTAACCAAGATTTCGATCCACCGGTGGTTGGTGGATTGGTAAGGGACTGGTTTAGGTAGGGCAAAACACTGACTGACTTCCGCTGCGGTTTCTTCTTCTGACGCTGCCTGCAAGTTGCTTAGAGGTTATACATCACGTTGTTGGTTCATTTGTCCCTCTTCGTAGTATCAAGGCTAATCGTATTAAGCTGGGAGAATGACTATAGGAATCGGACCAGTATAATTCTACCGACTGATTCAATTTATATTTCTGCAGATTAAGCACTTCGGATTGAGACTCCCATAATCTGTTTCTCGTCACGTAGAGCACTAGCACTTCGAAGAATAGGTCGCGTACATGCGACAGAGGATGGACAGGTTTCGTAGGAACAGTTTTGAAGATTTTGCCATCTCATATCCTGCTACACCATTGCATAAAGTAAAGCTAGTTCTTCAAAGGCGTGTCGAATTTTAATCTTTTCAAGAATTCGTATCTACACTTCATGAAGTTGTAGACATCTTCTTCGCGCACCAAGATTGCATTCTTTGCTCGATGGCAACAAGATGCGCATGAACCACACCTATCGCTGAAGTCACGCGGAATGATTCGGTTAACCCTCTCTCGCTGAACAGTTCGATTGCGCTTACGCATCGTGGTATGCCCAACTGGTGCCTCTGCCTCTGTAAACTTTGGCAGATATTAACTAAGTTTTATTTTCTCTTCGATAAAACGCAGCGTATAGGCGAAAAACGAGGACCAGGTCGTTTATATTCCATTTGTACTTGTCGTATTTCTTGAAATTTTATTGTATGTCTTGAAAGCATTGTTGTATTCAGTCTTGAAAAAGGGCTCATGCCCAAAACGTCAATAAACATCTACTCGTCGACTCATCGAGTCACATCAATCGAAACCAGATCGTTTAAAAAAGTGAAATTGTTTTTGAAAAGCGCTCGTGTGCTGCATAATAACGGTTATTTATTACTAGATTCACAGCTGGAGTTCGTGCTGCGCTCTGTTATGCCAACACTCGGCAGAATCATACGCGAAAAATTTACAGATAGATACACGCCCTCCACTTTCGCACATCAACGGGATCAGTATACTTCGAGACTTTTTTCCGGTAAAACTTTTGCCTTGAATCAGCACACCTAAGTCTAATTCTGAAGTTGTGCATGCAGATGCTCAACAGTTGTGAACTCATTCTCAGTTGAGCTCAACGGTTTGCTTTTTGCAAGTTTTATACGACTCTGTAGACGCTAAGAAGGAGGAGGAAATTGGACACTCCTGGCACCAGCGGCTCTTTTATTTGAACCATTTACATGACCATGTTTACTAGCATCGTGTCAGATCACTTGACTGCAAACCATTGACGTGTTCATGAACCAGTCGCATCATTCATTTTTACGTCGTTGGTGAGTGTTCCTCGTTCTCTCTTCCACTTTATATTTTTGCAAATCTTTTCTGTGGCCTTCCTCTTTCTGATGTTCCTTTCATGTTTTCTTCTTTACGCGCCTTTTCGATTCCGTAGCACGAGCTTTTGAGGCTGTATTTTTGTGAAAACTAGCCCTTTTTCTAGATCTCGCGAAATCTCTACGAAATCATGTTTAACTCAGCTATTTTGTATAGCTTTGTAAACACTTAAGCATTACGAGCATTAATTTTAGCGCGCATTAACATTTCAAGACAATTTTATGAGTTATACCTCATTTTTGCTCCTGCAGTACACCCCTTGGTAACAGCTTTCAAACTGCCGAAGCATAACTAATAACGAACGGAACTTTCTACGGTAGAAAAGTGTTGACAAAGGACGGTTTCTGCTCCGATTATCGTCTGTCTTCCTGAGGGAACCGACTACAGAAGACTGCTGATGAGCTGCGCAGTATTTCCCCTCCACCACTCAAAATAAATTTTCCATCATATTTTGAAGCTTTTAGCGCACTTTGCATTTTCGAAATAGCTGAAAAGCCACTTTCCAGTAAAGCAAGGTCTAAAGACTATAGACTACTGCACCTTTAAAATAACTTCAGTCGCCTGCGTTCATTCTCCGACCGGTACCGTAGCGCGTTTGCGACCAATACATACCGTACCACCTTAAAGACTAGATTACTGTAGGTGGACATAACTAAATGGATTGTAGATAGATTGTAGATTAGAATGTGGTAGGACGACAATTGAATATCCTCTTTTGAAGTTTGGGACCCAGGTAGTAGGGTCTCACTCACAAGAGTACTTTGATTCTACTAGACGTCCCACATTAGGACTTCCCACTGTTCCAAAAAGTCACGATGACCCCCATCATTGGATGTCACATCCCCAGACACATGCAAGGAACAACGCATTTACTGCATACTTTGAGTACTAAAGCAACAGCAGTACCCCTCTGCTTCGTACTTTCCCCCTGATCAAAACTTCTAGTCCAGAAGGCATTTTCTTCTTGACCGTTTCCACACAGTAGAACTTACTGCTCACAACTTTCCACCATCAAATTCCCTGTGCTGAGCTGCGGAAGCGCTCAATTTTTCTTTTCATCTGCTACGAGCGGCTCCAGGTCATTCAAAGGCATCTTCGCCGCAATGATGTAATTTTCTTCTCACGTGATCAGTCGACATGCTCTGATACCGTAGCACCATCAGTGGTTATGGCTTCACACCTTGTAGAGAACACTTAAGATAGTTAGAAGTCTGTGGGCTACAATGGACCCCACATGTGAAAATGGAGGACATATCCAGATCCTACGAAAAAAAACTAATACTTTCCGTAAGCTGGAACGTTTTGTGTTCTTGATGTAATGACAACGACACTAAAGACGTTTTCATAAATCTGAGTCAAATCAGTGTTTTAAAAATTAAGCAGAATAACTTTTAGAACACCCATCCACAAATTCATTACGATAAACAAATAGCACATCGCCATTCTTCAAGTTTTGATAGTTTTGTAGATCTATAACAAGCAATTGGTTATAAGCAATTTCAAAAATATACACCAAAATTGGATCTGATTTGGTCAAATTTCCGGAAAGATATAGCAAAAAAAAATCAAGTGTTCGGGGATGTGCATATGAATAGGTGTGGCGCAAATTTATAAAGAAACACATTGAGCTGCTGGGGCTCAGGGCTTTTCGAGATGTAATTTTCATGAGTTCTACCCGTAAAAGCACATGTTACGCAAGCTCTACTCACTAACGTTATGCCAAATATTGCGCTCTGAGACGAGCATTACCGTACCAAGTAATAAGGAATAAAGGACGGCCTTAGTCCATTCCCTCTCGGATGTGCCATGCATTCTCCTCTTCCTTCTGCGGGATTCATTAAGGCAGTTTGAATGCATATTTGGCCCATAATGACTTGCAGTGCCCGATAATGGACAAGTCAGTGATTTATCCATACCAGACAAGTGTGGTACCAATTCGCCAACCACGAAGGCATGCAAGGGATTTTTGGTCTAGGCTGGGTGCGAACCAAAAACCTTGAATCGAAAATGCACGTGACAACCGGCACCTTCAACTGCGATACTACGCGCACATACATATGTACCATGTAGCATGTATTGAGAAATATTAATAAACGGAACATCTTTTTGATGCTCTAGCTAAGGAGCGTGCGCGAAGAATAATCAAGGGCCTCGGTCGCTTTTCCTTTGAGCGTACTACGTCCTCACTTCTTATTTCTGTTGTTAATATGTAATGGTAAAGTATGAGATCTACCTTCTCAGCAGCCTTCGTTTAGAAATTCTCACACAGCCTGGAAGGCTTTACAGTCGCCACTCGGATGATTCACTGGGCGTTCACTTGCATACCGCATTGCTTGGTTAGGTTCTCAAGAAGACGTAGTTCGCTTTCAGATGAGCTACTCCGCCCTCATTATTGTATTCGCCCTTCTGCCTGTGAATTCGGGCCTGCTCGGCATTGGTAGGCGACAGTCAGTGGCCGTCACAGGACACTTACAATGCAACGGAAATCCAGCATCGAACGTCAAGGTGAAACTGTATGAGAAGGAAGTCTGTAAGTTTGGATATTCGTTTCAGGTTAACCATTGATTAGAACAGTAGTTGAAGACCTGAGACGGGTCTCTGTGCAGTATAGGCATTGCTTGTTGTTTAGGCAAGATTCTTTTAGTTCTGGATAGGAAAATGGACGAAGGTCGTACCGATTCCACTGGGTGGTTCAAGCTATCCGGCTCGAAGAGGGAGATCACAACCATTGATCCCAAACTCAACATCTACCACAAGTGTAACTATGCAGGGGTATGCATATTTGTGTTTATCAAATCTTTAAACGGAAAGTGACTCGCCAATTTGGGCACTATGTGAAATGTACTAGTTGGGATATATATATATTTTTTTTTCACGTCAAATTGGGCAATTTTCGCTTCCAATTGTACACGCTTCCAAGTAAACATAATGCTTCTGAAAAAGTGAACGTCTTCCAAAGAAGCGAGCTTATCACAGGTTAAATTAGGGCTCTTTAAGATGGGGAGAATTTTTTTTTGTTCAGGGAAAATTTGGTATAATGCTCTTTGAAATCCTTTCGCACGGCTGCCCGAATGAGTGCAATAAATTTATAAAATTTTTATTCTCTGAGAAGAAAAAATAAATTAAAATTTGCTTAGCGCAACAAGTAAGTAATCATTTGCTGTGTTGAAAAACAGATTGCGCCATGCTATGTGATCTTTAGAATTTTTCGTTGTGTCGTTTACAGGTGTGAAGCTCTATGCTATCAGAAATTTCGCGAATAGTGGAATAAAAATCGGCGACGTCTAGAGCGAGGTAATGATGCAATCCCTTTTTTGGCACTAAAAAAGCCGCTGTCCTGCTCTTTAAAACAAGCTTTAGACCATTGCTTTTCGTCAAAAAATAACAAATATAAAATTCCAAACAATGAGTTCACTTATTGGGTAAATGAATTCAAAATTCAAAAAAAGCTATATTGAAATTTCCCTTAGGCAAAAATTATTCTATTCTTTTTGGAAAGTCTAGTTGAATGAGGAAGGAGCCCGTTTTGATTTGAAAGCTGTTCAGTTTAATTTCAAATGCGTTGGGCTTCTTTACAAGGGTGTCCAATTTGAACTGAGAGCTGACGTGAAAAAGCTGTACATTATGCAAAGGAAAAGACTCGAAGACACTTTGTCACGTGAAAATGCACCAGGCATTCTGCGATGATTTCTCTCCTTGACGCCTTGGAAGCCCGTGATGCCAGAACAGCAACAACGGCTACAGTGGCGGAAAACCCAGCGTGTTTTGTATTTTAGTAAATGCTGAGGGTTTATCAGGTTCACAGGAACAGGAGGCTCCCTTCAATGATCGGTACCACGCTGCCTGCATCACACGCACTGTGGAGTCAGCATATTCTAAAAATTGTTCAACAACGCTTAAACTGTGGACAATAGTTCCTCATTTTCTTCTTTTAACTGCTTTCCACAATCTCCTCGTGTTTCAGCTGTGCTACAAGAAAGTGAGTATCACGATACCTGACACGTATATCACAAGAGGAAGCATTCCGCAGAGCACATTCGACATTGGGACGATTAACCTGGCCAGCAAATTCCCCGGACAATCGATTGACTGCATCAATTGAAACGATATTGAAGCGATATTATTTATTCGACGCCATCAGCGAGTTGCGATAAAGTTATTCTTCCATGGCTTTCCCCCTGTTTTCATCACTGGTGAAACTATATAGCTGCTATTTACAGGTGCATAGAGGGGTTGAAAGTGTAGTGCTACTTAGCACTAACCGAACCTAATCGCTCAAGCACGTTGGACCTCTAGCGAGCTCGCTATGATATCACAGACGCCCTCTATGTACATATAGATGCGTAAATGAGTAAGTCCACCTTTGCAGAGCAGGCCTGGAAAATCAAGCACTCACCTTCCCTCATGTCTTGAAGAACAGATACGAGACACTAGTTTGCTAGATACTGTTACTAGCGATTCACCGGAAACATTTTATGCTCTTAACCGATAAGCCCTTCTTCAGATCTATAACACACTATTACTCGGAATGTAAGGAAAAACGCTATTTTACATGTTACTGTATACTAGGTCGTTGCATATGAAATGGGCGATTTTAACTGAAGACCGACAGATCATAACTTTGCTTGAAAGCGATTTCATTAATCGATATAGGCACCATTACATTTAGTGCACCTTTGCCAACCCGAATAGCTTAGACATAACATCTTTGCAAAAATCGGAACTTCGAGAATTAATAAAACACAGAAGTCATTCTCGACATTATCTTGGTTGCTGAATTTGTTATCCTTTACATGACGATCTCAATGCTTGAAAAAGTGATGATCGTTAGGGGAGGGATCTGGTGAACAGGCTGGATGCGGCAGAGTTTCGTATCCCAATTCATCCAGTTCCTGGACAACAATTTTGGAAATGTGCAATTTCATGCAGTAGGATTGGGCTTCTTCGGTTAACCAAAGTTGGCTGTTTTTCAGTCAATCTCTGGTGCATCACTTCAATCTCGGCACAGTACTTCTCCGCTGTGATAGTCTCTCCAATCTTCAAGAACTTGTAATGGACCAGGCCAGCCATGCCCATATACGGTCACGATGGTCTTCTTTGGATGGAGACTTGGTTTCGGCATCTCATTGGGACTCTCATTCTTGTCCAGCCATTGTGCAGAGCGAGGACGATTGTCACAGAGGATCCATTTTCGTTGCATTTCACGATACTGTCCAAAAAGGCTCCCTTTGATTGCGCAACCCTAACGAAACACAGGGGTCTTGGCGGTTCAACATCTGGCCGGCGGTCAGTTCGTGCGGGTTCCATTTATTCAACTTCTTTACTTTTCCGATCGCATGCACATAAGTGGCGTCAACGCCGAAATGCTGTGCTAGCTCTCTCACCGTTTGACGCGGCTCCGCTCCACCATGGCTTTGAGTTGGTCGTCGTTAAGGAGTGATGGCGGCCTACCTCGGTCTTAAAATTCGAGACTTTCATCTCCAGATCGAAACTCTCGAACCAGTAGCGAACTGTGCATTCGTTAGCGAAATCCTTTCCAAATGCAGCGTTGATGTTACGAGCTGCAGCTGCGGCGTTGTGTCCACTTTTCGATTAATATAAAAAGAGCACCCGATTTTCACGTTGATTCACTATGTAAAAACGACATCAAAAACTCGGCAAGGAGCAACTATGTCGCAAGAGCTATAAATGATAAGAAAGCGGAGATTTTGCATTTTCAAGAGCTGTATACAATGCCTGAAAGGGGAACATTCGTAGCCAATAAAATCGACCACAAATTGAGGTAGCAAAATCGGCCATTTCGCAGCGACCTAACAGATTAACAGTGTTCACATTTAGTTGTCATGCATATGCATACGATTTGTAAAGTGTAAGCCTAAGTATTTTTTACACATAATTGACACTGGTCGAGTATGTGAAGAAAATGGAACGAAAGAAGTATTTTAATTATTATCGAATAGGTGCCCATTCGATAAACATGGTGTATGCTTTGCGCGAGATGAGAAATGAATTACAGTTAACTCACAAGAAAATGATCTAACAAACTTTTGAGATCAGATCACTCTCCGAGATTGTCTTGCAAAATTGTCTGGGACGAATACAAATGTAGATGACATCACACTATGTGATCGTAGTTTTTCCATGTATGATGGAAGATGGGCTATATACTGAAGATGAACTTTTGCTACAATTAATCGAGAAGGTATCATGAGCGCAGATCTCTGACATCAGAGCAATATGAAGTTAGTGAGTCATGCACAACCTTCACTATTCGCTCCACCTCATTGTTAGCCTTATGAGGGGTCATCATCATCATCATTTTCAATAGTGTTTGTTCCGCTTGATGGCGGGGTCCGCTCTTGTGGTCTGGTGACGCCACTTCTCCCGATCAAACGCTTGGTCGGGATGGACACCAGCTAACTTCAAGTCCATATGCAACGTATCTAGCCAACGTTGTTTCGGGCGTCCTCTGGGCCGTTTTCAGGGACTTCAAGGTTCAGGCCAATCTTACACACGGTGTCGTCATTAACGCGAAGGACGTGGCCATACCATCGTAGACGTGCTTCGCGCAACTTGTCAGCTATCGAGGCGACACCGAACCTTTGTCGCATGGTTTCATTGCGAACGCGGTCCAATCGCGTTACTCCAGCCGTCCACCTTAGCATTTTCGTCTCCATTACACTGAGGCGACTTTCGATTTCCTTCGTCACGGGCCAGCACTCAGCACCGTACGTCGCTACTGGGCGGACGACTGCTCTATACACCTTTGACTTGAGGTACTCAGGTATTGTCTTGTCGCAAAGCACCCCAGTCAACGAACGCCATTTGGACCAGGCTGCACTCACACGTGCGTTCACCTCCAACTTTAGACTGCCATCAAACCTGACTGTTGATCCAAGATACTTGAAAGATGTAACTCGTGAGAGCTCAGTACCATTGATCTTAATGGATCCATGCTCATTCACATCTGTCGTCAAGTATTCCGTCTTTTTGACGTTTAGCTTGAGTCCGAACAATGCTAAGCGGTCGCACCACTCCTGTGCCTGTCGCTCGAGCTCTGCTTTGTCTTCGCATGCAAGCATGACGTCATCGGCATACAGCAGCGTCCCTTTGGAGATCGCGTGTAATTGCATCCACGACGATCACGAAGAGCAGTGGGGAGAGGGTCCCTGGCGGGATCCCTGGTGCACTCCGACAGAGATTGGAAACTCCAGATGCCCGCTGGTGCTCGCACTCGGCTTATTGGGCACGAGTAGAGGATGCGCACCCACTCAATAAGCTCTTCAGGGATACCATGTCGTCGCAACGCGTACATCTCACTTCCCGCGGCCGAAGGCCTTCTCCAAGTCCAGGAAGGCGAAATGCACCGGTTTCTGTTTCTCGCGGTGCTTCTCTAGCAGAAGACGAACGGCGTGTATGGCATCAACCGTCCCACAGCAGGCAACGAAACCACACTGATTATTGGAAAGCTGAACGACATTCCGAAAACGTCCATCGACAATTCGCTCAAAGGTTTTCATGGTGTGCGAAAGAAGGCGAATTGGACGGTAACTAGCACAATCTGCAGGACTCCCTTTCTTCCTCCAAATCGGAATAGTCGTGCTTTGCTGCAGGCACTTTCTTCTCAGCAGCAACCTGATTGAAAAACTCAGTCAGCCAGTCAGCAGGGCACCAGCCCTTCGACTTCCACAGGTCAGCTAGCAGGTCATCGGGACCAGTGGCTTTGCCTACTTCATCTTCTTCAGGACTGCTTCAGTTTCGCTCACTGTGATCTTCTGAACGGGACCGTATACAGGTGATGCAAAAGGAACAGCGGGATGTTCAAATTCTACATTCGAGATTTTCTCGAAGTATTCGACAGCCCTCGATCCATCAGAAGATGACCGTTCTCGTCGTTAATGCCAAAGAACTTCTCGATGTCTTCTGCTTGGCGACAGCGAGCTTTGGCGATGGCGAGCGGTAAGGATAACGCTCGCCATCGCGCGTCTCCAGTTTTTCACCCACATCAGCGTAGTGTGCGGCTTTAGCAGCGGCCACTGTCTTCTTTGCCGCTTTCCTCGCTTCTCGACAATTCCGCCAATTATCGACTGTTTTATCACCGATAAACACGTGATGTAGCCGTTTCTTTTCCCTGACCTTCTCTCTGACATCGTCAGTCCACAGCCAAGCCTGCTCGTCGACCCAATGCCGTCCAGGCTTCGTTGTGCCGAGTTCGAAGTGCGCATCGGTAGCATCCTTCCAGGTTTCGTCGACAGTTGTTACCGTCGGCAACCGAATGCGAGTAATAACAGCTGCTTCCTTCTCTTTCAGTCGCCACCATTTGATTCTAGCCGTCCCGCATCGATCAACACGTTTACACCTCGGAGGTATGATCTTCAGCGAGCAGATCAGTGGACGGTGTTGCGTGGCAACCGTCTCATACGGCACGGTCTTCGCGTCTGTGACAAGACCTTGGTCGCGACGCCTAACAAGGACATAGTCAATCTGCGTTTTGGCGTTCCCACTATAAAACGAGATGAGGTGGGAGTCACGCTTTCGAAATTTGGTGTTCACGATGGTGAGGTCGTGTGGGTCTGCATACTCAAGTATACGCTCACCATCGGCGTTGCGTGACCCATAGCCAAAACCACCATGACAGCTGTAACCATCTTTCGTTGCTCCGACGTGACCATTAAGGTCACCCGCCACAACAATCATGTCTTGTGACGGCACTTCCGCTGTCTTCTCATCAAGCAGGGACCTGAACTCGTTCTTGGTTTGAGCAACCTGTCTGCGGAGCATACGCGGAAAAGAAATGACATCGTCGCTCTTCTACGGCGACAACAATCTTCATCAAGCGGTCATTGAAACGTTCTACGCTTGCAATCGCTTCACGGAAACGCTCGGAAACGATCATACCGACACCATTGGACTTCCACATAGAACGGCCTTGAAGCCACGTCCTATGTCCCTTGACTTGCTGCAGGACCACCTCGTCTCCTGCACCGCACAGAAATCTATCTTTCTTCGCTCCAGTGCTTCTACCAACTCGCACGAGCGGCCCGTCAACGTACCCACATTCAACGTTGCTACGCGGGTCTTGCCTACGTTACGGGACTTTCGGACTAGCTCAGTTGCCCCCCGATGCCGTCCTCGCATCAGGGACCCTCGCACACTTCTCACACACGCCGGGCTCTGCGAGTGCGCGTCGGTTCCCGCGGACGCCGTAGCATTGTCTCGAAAACTCTATGAGGGGTCATATAATGCCGTATGCATAAAAGGACCTTTGGGAATTGGAAAACTTTTCAGTTCTTCGCGAATAATGATTCACAAATTTGTTTTAACTGCTTGCCATAACGACGGTTTACATATATATGTAGTGACATCTAAATAAATATAGACTTAACCAATAATACTCAGCCTTTACTGCTGCACAAGTTTTCGCTATTCCTTAATGAGATTCAGTTAGTGGATTGTCATGGTGCGCAGAGATTCCTGCCTTAAGAATAAACGAGGGAATAACACAAACACGGACTATGGATAGCGCCTCCAATTCGATAGTTGGATAGTTTTTCTTGTCAATGTTCACTGAGCGACGCAAATGGGTGTTCAGCCTTAGTTTGTGATTTTTCTGAACCAGACAAACGCCTACTCCCGTAATAGACACCTATATGCATGGGGGGCAAAGGATAGGGATACCGGAACTGGTACATGGATAAAAACCTACTTCAGGTATCAAAACAAGCTTTTCTGATCCTTGCCTCCAGACAAAGGGAACTTTCTTATACAGTACAGCGTTTAGTAGTTCTGTGATATTTGCAGATCATGGTATAAACTGGCGAAAGTACGAAGCCGCGCTTAGGAAGAACTTGATAGTCGCAATCGTGGATTGGGGTGTTTGTGAGATACTCGTCACTTTTCTGGGTTTAGATCAGAACCATATTTACTTCTAAGACCCCCAGATACATCTTGGATTTCGGTATCGAAAAAGAAGCATTTTTCAGGAACGGGATTCATACTAAAGTCTTGAATGCGGCAAAGTACTTCTTTTAAATCGCGCATATGGTGAATGGACGAATAGTTATTATGAGATCGTGTATGTACGCGAAATAACAGGATTTTGATTCACGTATTACATTGCTGGCTACCTGCTGAAAAGTATTTGGTGCTCCTTTCAATCCTCGCGCCATAACAATGAATTGATTAGAGACGAAGATAGGGTGAAAATGCTGTTCCTTGCTTGTGTCTAGGGTCTAGTGGAATCTGGGAAATTCTGCTCTTGAACCGAGCTTGAAATCCCGCTACCACATATGGAATCGCTTATATTAGGTACATATGTGGTATTCAATATGTTTCATTTTCTGTAATCAAATTGACTTTTCTATATTCCACTGTAAAACGCCATTGCTCACTTTTTAAGCCCTTTTTATTAAGACAGTTGGGAAGGCAAACTTACTAGTACTGAGATAGGACCCGTCTGAAGCATGTCCATAATCTGCCGCGCAGCGTTTCATTACGTCTCACTAGCGAGACGCGAAATGGTTACTGATTAGGGACTTAGTGTAAGGAATGAATTTGATTTTGGGAATGATTAGCACGTTATAAATAAAAGCGTAAAGGACGGCGTTACTCAATCCCTTTTGGGGTGCGCCACGCATTCTAGTTCTACGGGATGTCGTGGGGGCGATTTGAATGCGTATTTGGCCATACTATGACTTGCGGTGGCCAGCCGATGAACAACTCAGCGCGTTGTCCTATCCCTCCGGGGTCGGTGAATTGGTACCAGACAAGTCTGGTACCAATTCACCAACCCCGGAGGGATGGAAGGCTTGGTTGGCCTGGGCGGGAAATACGAACCAGGAAGCTGGTATTGCTGTCGTTTCCGTCGCCTTTTCATACCTGGCGGAGCGACTGGGGCTACGGAGGGACTGTGGAGTACGTAACTACACTATAGCGCATCGGTGTTCGAAGGCAACGATTCCTACTCTACCATTCTTCAGATGAAGTTCGGGCGCGTTATTATACTTCTTTTGACTGACCTAGGTCCGTCGCCCCAGTCGCTTCCGTCGCTGTCGTCACTCTCGTCGCTGCTGTCGCCTGATCGTCCAGGCGCTGCCGTCGCAAAGTATGAACAGGCTCCATCCCTGCCACTACAATTTTTCCCACGCATATTTTATTTATTTTATTTACTTATTTAAAGACGCGGTGCGCGTGTGGCGCAGTCGAATGCTAGATTACCAATGCATATGTGCTCTAAGGGTGCGTGAAGCGCAGTCGGAGGAGGCGCGACTGCCGCGTGCACCCGATAAGGTTTCTGGTTCGGATTTCCCGCCTAGGCCAACCAAGCCTTCCATCCCTCCGTGCTCGGTGAATTGGTACCAGACTTGTCTGGGAAGGATAAAGCGCTGACTGACTTGTTCATCGGCTGGCCACCGCAAGTCATTGTATGGCCAAATACGCATTCATGTCGCCTTCACGACATCCCGTAGAAGTAGAATGCGCTGGCGCATCCCGGAAGGGATTGAGTAACGCCGTCCTTTATCCTTATCCTTATTTAAAGACGCGAGCTACAGTCACACGCGTAAACATTCAATAAAAATGAAGAGGGTAGAACAGTGTTATAGAACAGCAGATAAAACTCTGTTGCAGAAACACAGATCATTAAAATATGCCATTAATACATCCAACTTCCTATGTGGCTACGAGATAGTAAGGTCTTAAGAACTTGAATAGAGTAACCCAGGACGCTCATCGTTGTTCAGTAACGAGTTTAGCTCCTTAATGCTCCTGTATGTAAGGAAATTTGCCCTAACCCTTGACCTGGCCATGGGAGCTCGCAGTCCGAGCTTTTCTCTTACGGTTCTAGTCAGCGAAACACCAAAAAAGTTGATTGGCCTTATTGATAGCTTACCCGAAAAAATTTTGAACATCATCAGAAGATCAGCTTTTCTCCTCCTGTTAGAGAGAGAAGATAGTTCGAGAAGTTTCGATCTTTCCGCACCACAGAGGACTTGAACGTACTTTAGCCCAAAACATCGCATTACTAGCTTACGCGTAAAGCTGTTTTGAACTCCTTCTAGAAAGTCAATATCTTTCCTCTTGACCGGGTTAAATACTGTCACTCCACTTTCAACTATGGGACGTACATAAGTCTTATATGCTCGCAAATATATTTGGAGGTCTCTCGTTCTTAGGACTTTGAATAAGTTGTAGATCCGGTAATTTGCTTTCTTTACAAGGCTTCTGTAGTGGCTATCAAAACTGAGGTCAGCCGATACTATGAAACCTAAGTCTCGCACTTCTTTCACTGGTTTTAAAGGTAAACCTCTTAACTTGTATTGCGGGTCGATACACATGTTTCTGGACCCAACGATCATGTAGTTCGTTTTTTCAACCGCTAGGGGGAGATTCCATTTTTCCGCCCAAATATTTTTCAATGTAATCAATTGCTTCTTGAACAGCGAAGAAATCCTCGGGTTTTTCAAAGGTTTTATAAATTTTGATATCATCCGCATATATTTTGGTGACCACTTCAAATCTAGAAATAGCTTCCGGTAACTCAAACGTGTACAATAAGAACAACAAGGGGGATAAGACTCCTCCTTGCGGAACCCCACTGTGCTCGAAAATACATTGGAATATCGGTCCAACACACGAACCTGATATGTTTTACCTGTAAAAAAGTCTTGTAGCCAGTTTATTAACATGGGAGGTAGGCCGACTACTTCCAGTTTTTGCAGCAGCTTCCTAATTGGAACTTTGTCAAAGGCTTTGGCAAAATCAAAGTAGATTATATCCGTTTGTTTTTTCAATTCCACAGCGCGGGTCCAGTCGTTTACTTATGTGAGAACGGCAGCTTCAACGGATCTACCTTTTAAAAACCCAAATTGGGACCCAGTCACAATACTGTTTTTATAAATATGTTCCATAATATGAATCTTCACAATTTTCTCAAATGTTCTGGCAAAAATTGAAGTGATACTTATGGGTCTACAGTTTTTGGAATCGCTGAAGGGTGCTCTCTTAGGAATAGCTGTGATAAAGGCGTGCTTCCACCTTGAGGGAACTTCACCCTCATGTAACTAAGACTAAACATGTGTTCCAACGGATAGGCCAAGTAGTCAACTAAATTTTTGATGAAACTGAGTGGAACTACCATACCCACCATAAGGATTGGAAAAAGGGCGCGGTAGGCGCGTTTTCCGCGTTCTTTCTGTTCTTTTGCTGTAGCCGTATCTTTATCCTTTTTAAAGAACTCGCATATCATGGTGATCACCTCGATGAGATCTACCCAGTGCCGCAAAAACATTTTCCGTTAATCCGTTTTTGACCGCTGTATTTTCGAACTACTGACCGCTGTATTTTCGAACCAGGGGATACTCATTAGCGAGGGACGTCTCCACTAATTGCGCCCAAAGGGTATTAAAGTACTCGGATTCGAAGCCAACGCCATTGACAGTAGAGATTCTTTAAAAAAAAGTTCTGTAGACCGATAAATTCATAAGACCACAGATCTACTGCTATACTCTATTTTATTTATTTATTTATTTTTTATTTTTATATTTCTTTAACAATTTGTTATACACTGAAAAAACATCTCCATCGAGTTAAGTTAAAGGGAGGGTAAAAATAGATAGAAGACGGTTCAGTCAGTTCCTATTTGGGATGCGCCATGCACTTTACTTCTGCGAGATATTGTAGGGTTGAACTCATAGTTGGTCTACACAGTAACTTACTGTGACTGTCGATGTACAGTCAATGTTTTGTCCTTGCTGGAACAATCTAAATCTGATTAGCCAACTTGGGAGGAATGGAGAAATGAAGGAATTGGTTAGCCTGGGCGATGTCCAAACCTAGAATCTCGACTCCGCTGCATGCGACAGCCGGCGAGTCTACGATTGCGCTACCACGTAATTATGTATAATTGACAGAAAATCCGTGTAGAACTTTCGACCTGGAAAAGTATCTGGAGGATTTACTAGGTTTCATATCAACAACCCATTCTTCTTTCTTGCTCATCTGTGAATTTTCGCTGTGTAGCAGGTCCTGTAACTTTTTTGAAAAGGAAGTTATAAAGTTGAACCCTACTCTGAACTCTAAAACAGTTATATTACGTGCAGGTGGAGCTATTTAAAACTTGAATAAGGAAGAATTTCTCTAGTCATAAATCCGCTGCGCTTCACTCTCAGTAGTGAATTCTCCCAGTTTCACACGTGGTATATCTTTTGTGAAAAGGCGCTGAAGGCCCGAGGGTTTTCCTGTGCTCGGAAGATACTGCTTTCTTTAAAAACAGGAGGGAGGTGGAAATGGAGCGCCTTGGTTTGAGTCAGCGACGCCTTCTAGCGGCCATAAATCAATTGCGCTCCATCTTCAGCAGTGAATTTTCCGAGTTTTCGCGCATGGTAACTCTTTAGAAAGGGTGGTTAGGATGCTAGGATTTTTCCTGTGCAAAGTAGGCCTGAGCGTCTGTAAAACTGGAAAAGTGGAGGGAAATAAGATCAATCGAATAGTTTTATATACGTACCTAAATTCGGAGAAAATCTACGACATCTTGATCCCATTTTGTTATCACCAGCTAGGTCTCTGGGACATTCAGCTTCCAAAATGCTTGTAGTAGCATATGTTACCACTGCAAGCGCCTTCTAATACTGTAATTTCATAAAATTTCAAGAGATTTGTCATTTTGGCCATTTTCTGCCGAGGTCGACTTTTGGGCAGCGCTCGACTCGACCTGGGCTCTGCGTTCATCTCCCGCGCCCGCTGTGAGTCTTCCTCGCACCTGGGTGCGAGACCCAGCGGTACTAGGCCATTTCTAGGGAGCGGCACAGCACCGTTGGACGAACAGGACTATTGATTGACCCTGCTTGTCACGTTCCTTTGTTTTGAAAATTTTTCGTACATATCAATTAATAGAAGCACCTTTTCTCTTTGGAACATATGTACCATGCTTAGTTACCAGTTTACCGACTGCCAATTCTGCATGTGTGGAAGAGCGAGCTCCAAGTATCCCCCCATATATATGTTATATAGAGTTTCAAGTATAGTAAGTAAGATGCAATGGTTATTGTGAATCCCAAATCAATTTAGTGCTTGAATCGTGGCTAGGTCATTAAATTACGAATACCCGAGATTGCAGATAACGGGGTAGCAGGAGTTGCCGGCTCTCACATGCCACCGAGTGAAAACTGAACGTTTGGATTCCTTCCAGAGCAAAACATTGTTCGATCTTCCACGATCATTGTTTTGGTACCAGAGACGTCCGAGGATGACAATGATTTGTTCACCATTGACCACCACAAGTCGTTCTGTGATCCATATAGTTAATCAAATTGCCTCATTGATAGCCCATAGAAATAGAATGCGTGGCTCATCTTCACCTTTCTAATCCATGGCTTTCATCCGTGTTAGTGAAACAACAAGTCAGCTCTGAAAAATGTGTTGCGAGATTTCTCGCGCTATTCGCATGAATTTGGTGTGCTATACTGGATGGAATCAATGACTTACCGGTTGTACAGGCCTTTAAAAAACCAATACTCTTCCGATCTCCATTTCCTGGCGCGGATTTCTCGCCTAAGCCAAACAAGTCTTCCATACTTCCGAGATCGATGAATTGACACCATATTTGTCTGGGATGAATGAGCTTTTGATTTAGTTGTCCATTAGCTGGACACTGCAAACCATTGTATAGGTCAAACCCGCATTAAAATTGCCTTCAGGACATCCCGCAGAAGCGGAACGCATGGAGAATCCCTCAAAAAGATCGACTAGCGCCAATTTTCTATCCTTTATATAAAAATCTCGAAGTTCTTGTTACCACAAATCCTTCGCTTTCGAGCAAAATCGCTTTGGACCTTGATCAACTATTTTTATAAATTGAAGAAGGTTAGCGTCAATCCATCACCTTCTGGGATGAGTCACGTAATCTATGTACTTGTACCGTGAAGACTACATGAATGAACATTGACCTATAAATTCAATGACTTGCGCTGCCCATCCAATCTAAGAATACATGTGACGAAAATCTATCCTTCCAGGTAATTCAGGTACTACTTGATTTTGCCCGGAGGTTGAAATCCCTTGCCTAGGACTCAACCCAACATCGATTCATGCAAAGACGACTTTCAAACCCTCCTGCAGCACTACAAAACACGTGTCCACTAATAATTATTTAATTCGATTACTTTCAATCAGAATTAACAATTAATCTGCTGATTAGTTAAAATATAAAAACGAAGGCGATAGTAAGACTCCCGTAGGGAAATGCGCCACACGTTTTCTTATACGGGATGTCACTCAGGCAATTCGAATGCGTATTAGACCTGCTCAATGATTTATGGAGCCCTGCCAATAGAGACGTCAGTTGTAAAACATAGAAGGGCTTGAAAGCAATTTCACAACAATGCCGAGGTTCCAAGAAAACATGGAGTTACCAGTTTACCGACTGCCAATTCTGCAGTTACCAGTTTACCGACTGCCAATTCTGCATGTGTGGAAGGGCTAGGTCCAAAACTATTGGACCTACATTGTAACGCCTTCTGTGGGACGTAAGCAACTTTTCGGTAAAGGTAAACTTAAGAGTTTTATGTGTCATTTTCATTTCAAATTGAATAATTTCCAAACTAGGTATGCCTTTCGTCAATTACATGCGACGGCTGTCCGATAAAAACAAACACTTGTTTTTTAAACAACAAGGATATTAGCTTCAGCTGTTGGGTGCGTCCTGAACAGGCACGGCTCTCCAAAAAGCCAACCAAGTTTCCATCCTTTCCAGGATGACGAAGCGTTGTTCAGAAAGAATAAAGCACTGATGTCTCTAGCAGTTCCATGTTTTCTTGGAACCTCGGCATTGTTGTGAAATTGCTTTCAAGCCCTTCTATGTTTTACAACTGACGTCTCTATTGGCAGGGCTCCATAAATCATTGGGCAGGTCTAATACGCATTCGAATTGCCTGAGTGACATCCCGTATAAGAAAACGTGTGGCGCATTCCCTACGGGAGTCTTACTATCGCCTTCGTTCTTTATATTTTAACTAATCAGCAGATTAATTGTTAATTCTGATTGAAAGTAATCGAATTAAATAATTATTAGTGGACACGTGTTTGTAGTGCTGCAGGAGGGTTTGAAAGTCGTCTTTG
>OX375865.1:80013780-80146404 GCA_947359475.1 Heligmosomoides polygyrus bakeri | reverse complement strand
TTGTTTTGAATGGTATGGTACATATGTTCCAAAGAGAAAAGGTGCTTCTATTAATTGATATGTACGAAAAATTTTCAAAACAAAGGAACGTCACAAGCAGGGTCAATCAATAGTCCTGTTCGTCCAACGTTGCTGTGCCGCTCCCTAGAAATGGCCTAGTACCGCTGGGTCTCGCACCCAGGTGCGAGGAAGACTCACAGCGGGCGCGGGAGATGAACGCAGAGCCCAGGTCGAGTCGAGCGCTGCCCAAAAGTCGACCTCGGCAGAAAATGGCCAAAATGACAAATCTCTTGAAATTTTATGAAATTACAGTATTAGAAGGCGCTTGCAGTGGTAACATATGCTACTACAAGCATTTTGGAAGCTGAATGTCCCAGAGACCTAGCTGGTGATAACAAAATGGTATCAAGATGTCGTAGATTTTCTCCGAATTTAGGTACGTATATAAAACTATTCGATTGATCTTATTTCCCTCCACTTTTCCAGTTTTACAGACGCTCAGGCCTACTTTGCACAGGAAAAATCCTAGCATCCTAACCACCCTTTCTAAAGAGTTACCATGCGCGAAAACTCGGAAAATTCACTGCTGAAGATGGAGCGCAATTGATTTATGGCCGCTAGAAGGCGTCGCTGACTCAAACCAAGGCGCTCCATTTCCACCTCCCTCCTGTTTTTAAAGAAAGCAGTATCTTCCGAGCACAGGAAAACCCTCGGGCCTTCAGCGCCTTTTCACAAAAGATATACCACGTGTGAAACTGGGAGAATTCACTACTGAGAGTGAAGCGCAGCGGATTTATGACTAGAGAAATTCTTCCTTATTCAAGTTTTAAATAGCTCCACCTGCACGTAATATAACTGTTTTAGAGTTCAGAGTAGGGTTCAACTTTATAACTTCCTTTTCAAAAAAGTTACAGGACCTGCTACACAGCGAAAATTCACAGATGAGCAAGAAAGAAGAATGGGTTGTTGATATGAAACCTAGTAAATCCTCCAGATACTTTTCCAGGTCGAAAGTTCTACACGGATTTTCTGTCAATTATACATAATTACGTGGTAGCGCAATCGTAGACTCGCCGGCTGTCGCATGCAGCGGAGTCGAGATTCTAGGTTTGGACATCGCCCAGGCTAACCAATTCCTTCATTTCTCCATTCCTCCCAAGTTGGCTAATCAGATTTAGATTGTTCCAGCAAGGACAAAACATTGACTGTACATCGACAGTCACAGTAAGTTACTGTGTAGACCAACTATGAGTTCAACCCTACAATATCTCGCAGAAGTAAAGTGCATGGCGCATCCCAAATAGGAACTGACTGAACCGTCTTCTATCTATTTTTACCCTCCCTTTAACTTAACTCGATGGAGAT
Organism: Heligmosomoides polygyrus bakeri; assembly: GCA_947359475.1. Lineage (NCBI taxonomy): Eukaryota > Metazoa > Nematoda > Chromadorea > Rhabditida > Heligmosomidae > Heligmosomoides > Heligmosomoides polygyrus. The sequence goes on along the minus strand of OX375865.1, from coordinate 80,145,039 downwards.
GTTTTTTCAGTGTATAACAAATTGTTAAAGAAATATAAAAATAAAAAATAAATAAATAAATAAAATAGAGTATAGCAGTAGATCTGTGGTCTTATGATTTATCGGTCTACAGAACTTTTTTTTGAAGAATCTCTACTGTCAATGGCGTTGGCTTCGAATCCGAGTACTTTAATACCCTTTGGGCGCAATTAGTGGAGACGTCCCTCGCTAATGAGTATCCCCCTGGCGCTTTCGAAAATACAGCGGTTAAAACGGAGTAACGAAAAATGTTTTTGTGGCACTGGGTAGATCTTGTCGAGGTGATCACCATGATATGCGAGTTCTTTAAAAAGCATAAAGATCAACACGGCTACAGCAAAAGAACAGAATGAACGCGGAAAACGCGCCCACCGCGCCCTTTTTCCAATCCTTATGGTGGGTATTATAGGTAAGTGGTTGTAGAAGTATAATAGATTTAGGCCATTTTTTAAGAACTTTTGCAATCTTCTTTATAAAACCAGACCGAGGATTCCATTCTCGGAAAGGAGGCTAAAGCGTTGATTTCATCTTCTGACATTCCTGAACACAGCTCGTCCGACTTGGTGAATACTTTCTGGAACTCTTCGGCTAATAAGTTTGCCATGTCATACTGAGTAGACGCAGGTTCGCCATTTTCCTTCATTAAACAGGAAATCCTAGTTGCCTGCTTACTTCTAGAGTTTATACATGTATAAAAGGCTGTCTTGTTACTGGAATTAACCATTTTCCTCTCAAGATGTGCATTGTATGGAAAAAGAGCTTTCTCCAACCTCTTACTCACTATCTTGAATTGGTCCCAGACCTCCTCATCTCCAGTTCTGCATGCTTTACTCTACAACAGCGACCAACGGTTGCTCATTTTTCTAAATAAGTTGGGAGTTTTTTCTCATCTGCCGGAGCCTTGCGCATAGGCACATACATTTCTATAACATGATGGAGTATGGCAAGAAAGATTTCATATAGGTTATTCACAGAATAACCATTTCCGAAAATGCAAATCCAATCAACATTTATCAAGTGATCTTTTATACATTCGTAATCCGCAGACTTAAAGTCCCTTATCCACTGTGATGCTTTGTAAGTGAGTTCTACATTCAAATGAAACGAGACAACGACATGATCGCAGTTGCCAATAGGTGGTCCCACCCTCACTTCAGTGACGAACTTTGGTTTGTTACATAAAACCAGATTAAGTATTGAATTACCTCTAGTGGGGGTCTTTACGTATTGTTCGAGTTCATGCGCTTCAAAAGCATCGTTAAAGGTTCTTGATAATGCACCGATGTTTTGGCACATCAGATCCGGAAGAATGAAATCTCCTAACACAAGATTAGTTCCGGTTGAGAAGTCGCTTATGGCTTTAAGCAATTGCCTAGATCTGCTTAAACTGCAACTAGGAGCTCTATACACACCTATGATTCGGAAGGATGCTGAAGTGTTACAATATCGCAGACCAAGATCTCATAGGAGTCTTTTACAGGTTTCTGAAAAATTACGTTGTACGAGAAATGTTTCTTAAGAAGCAGTACGATGCATCCACCCTTTTTATGACTTCTGTTGCACCTAATACCGGTATATTAACTGCTGGCTATTCCCAGTAGAGGAGTTAGCTCGTTCAGTTAAAGCAAAAAGATCAAAATTGTTAAGGCAAAGATTCATTACAACGGAGCTACTATTTTTGGCGAGCGATCGAACATCAGTTAACGCACACGATATTCTGGAAGTTCGCGTGTGACAACTCAACAGTTTCCCGAGAAACTGCTGAGCCTAGAGAATGCAACGGTGGTGTTCAGGTTGGTGGAGGGTCCCGGTGACCGTGTACCACCGAACGCAGAAATTGCTTCGCCAGTGTCATGATGCACCGATCCTCCACCACCTGGCCGACCCGCTGACCTGCGTTGTCTCTCCTCAAACGGGAGGGAGGCCCGCAAGAAGATACTTACGTTTGGAGGAAAGAAACGCAAATACGGAGCCCGCTTTACCGCCTGCTTTTGGAATTTGCTTGCCGGAAGTGCAGCCTTAATTAGCCTCGGGCGTCTCTGATCAAGTTTTCCCATACGATAAACAGTTGTGGCTCTACATTCTACATTTAAATAATTGAGTAAATGATTCACACATGCGTAGTCATGAGCTATCCTTTGAGCAGCTGTAGGAGCTAGAGATTCCGGGACTCATTCCAATACAATCGAACGAGACATTTCACGATGTTCCATGACGGAAACTGCTGGGCTAGAAGTTACAACACTATACTTATCAGCAGGCTTCGAGCTTTCCAAGGCACTAATTTTTTGCTTCAAAATAAAGTTCTCTTCCCCCAGCAAGCGTAACTCCGCGACGAGCTCGGCGTTTCGCTGATTGGCATCCTTGACCACTTCCCTGGTTTCCACCAGCACGTCGAGCACCAACTTCAAATACTTCGGCGCACGCCATTGTTAACCAGAGCTTGTAGTCGCTCCACCGCGCTTCTTTCGCAGTCAGCCATCGCCACATCTTGAGATCCTATCGTGGAACCTTGAGCTGGAAGAGGCATGCCCACAGAAGGAGTCGCCATGATCATCGATGTGTTCGATCAAGAAATCAATATCAGTACCACTTTGAGTGGCAAATTCAACAATTACAAGTTTTTGTCTCCTTGCCACTAGAGATGACACGACGGAGACTTTTTAACAGACAACGAGTAGCAGCTGGCACAAAAGAGTTCGTCGAATAAGGACGAGAGCAACGGTCGAGGATCAGTGCCACATAGCTGACCAACCAGAAACACAGCCGCACGGGAACTATCCACGCTTGCGATAGCGTGCATATGGCTACTGGAAGGAGAAGGTTTAGGTCATCCCAAACAAAAAATTTCTAAGCATTCCTTGTCTTATAGTCGTTAGAACAATGTCCTCCGAATTAGGTTGTAGTCCTGAACACTTTTGTAGAACTGCCACTGAAGAATGATGGTATTCCGGCTGGAAGGAGTTGAGCATGTCAACCGGAGTTTGGTTAAAGGAGATTTGCCTTGTTGAGTAATCCAATGAAACTTCACTAAAATATTATTAATTACGTCATTGCTTAAAAAGACATTCAATGAGCAGTTCTTATCTTTAGTTATTAAACAGGCAATTTCAGCGTTCTCTTGTGCGACTGTGAGCTAGACTGAAGTCTCAAGTCAATATGTGAGCCATTAGCAGTAATTTTCCAGGGATCGTTGTTGGAGCGTCTTCCCCAATTTTGTCAGCAATAGAACGAGGAATGATAGCTAAGGAAGAGCTAGAGTCAAAACGCGCAACAACGGGTAGACCACTGTCTCAAAAATGAGAAGTTGATTCGATTTTGAGGTTGACATTGGTTTTACTACTGATAGAATTTTCTTTACCTGAGTAATTAATAGGTTCCAGCGAAATTGATGTATATTTGCCAGTGAGCCGATTTTTCGAAAACTCGAAGGAATGTGAAATTGAAGTTAATGCCTCAGTCCTTGGAAGAGAAGTGGTCGATTTGCTTGAGAATAAAAGCGCCATCATGTGGATCATCCCACCGAATAATGCTTTGATTGCATATAAGTAGTGAAAAATAAATATTAGGATGAGAATGATAAAGAATACAACAGCCACTAGTATTAAAGCTGCTTAGCGAAGTTCATCTGACCGAAAAATTTCCTGTTTCTCGACTCTATAATCTTCATGGCTCAGGACTAAATAAAGCTCAGGTTTGCCAGGGTCTCTTCTCGCAAGAAAACAGGGGACCTCTCTGCGGCAGGGTTCGTGGAAAGATTTTGCTTAAATTTGTAATCATTGAGAAGTCAGTTGGAAGACTAGCTAAATCCGAGCGAAAAATAGAAGAGTCGTTAAGTACAAGTTTTGGGTTGCAAAGCTATCTGGTAAGTTTAAATGTATTCGAGGCAATTGAGTAAGGCCAGCAAGAGATTCGAAATGATTGAATCTGTCGTTGTGAACCCCAAAAGGTAAGTAACCACAGTCTGCGTAGGGGTATACGTAATTAAGTCACATGTACCTAGCTAGACAAAATACATAGATTTTCCTTATTAAACAGGTATGTGTAAAAAACAGTTCAATTTAAATTGTGATTTATAATAATTTCGTCTATTAGAAATGTTGATCACTTGGTTACCATCAAATTGGCCCCTGCAGACATGACAGCTATATCATTGAGGTTCATCAATATAGATGCGACTGCGCTTGTGGCATTATATTGGAAAATACTTTTTATATAGTGGATTTTAAAGTTATTCAAGGTGCAGATTTGATCAGAAAGCACGCCGAAATATTGCCTGACTAGTTCCTCAAATCCAATTTTTAGAAACTGGAGCTCAGTTAGTCTGACTTGCCTTTGGTCTTGCCCCTCCTCATTAAGCGGCTGCCAGATAGTTCCGAACCTGCCTGTCTTTGAGATAAGGAACTCCTTAAGTAAATAATATCTTCCGCAGCGAAAAAATTGCTTTGCTGTAATATTCCTGGTTTAAACTATAAACAATTTCGGCACGAATGTCGAGGGTGATATGATAGTGATACCGTCATCACCCTTTAGAAAGGAAGATCCGCACGCGCTTTCAGCTTAGACAGCATTACTGAGAATAATGTTTTCTTATTACGATTTCTTGATGCCTGCTTTTCCCTGTGAGCCAGAAACCTTTTCAAGTTGCGGGACCAACTCTTCACATACTTTTTATACTGTTGGTGGAAGAGTGGGGTCGATAGAGAGAAAGGCGCAACTTTTGCGATATAAGGTTCAAAATGTGTTTCGGATAATGATGCATGTATACACATGTGTATACACAAATATGCTACTATATATAATCGGCTAATGTCACGTGTCCGTCACGGGGATGGGGACTGAAACCAAGGGATGCCTGCGACAGTGCGACGGCGTATACAAGCCGGGTTTTGTTTGAGCATAACCATGGGGAATTGCTGGCAAACTATATCCCCGGAGGCTGATCGTCTAAGTTTGCGATATTTTGAGCGAGCAACGCGTCAGGGTGTGAATGGGGACCAAGTGTGGGCGTAGGGATTGAGAAGACGTGCCGCAGACGTCGTTCAACGTGCGCAGGGATTCAAAAGACGTACTGAAGGCGTCGTGCAACGTACGTAGAGATTCAGAAGACGTGCTGGAGACGTCGTCAACGTATGTTAGGATTTAGAAGACGTGCCGCAGACGTCCAACGTAGAGATGCGTAGGCATTCCCAGTAAGGGGGATCTGTAGGAGGGGACTAGTGAAGAGGGGATCAGCAAGCGAGGACCACTTGAAGGGAGGGAGAGATAAGCGGGGACCAGTTTTCTCTCAACATCGCCCAATGTACGTCGGGTTTCTAAAGGCGGGTCACAGAAGTCGGGGCGTGGCACGTGTGTCGGAGTGCAGGTGTCATAGACGTCGCAGCAACGTGGTGATACGTGAGTCGAGATTTCAGTTCTTCAGTTCCACATGTGCGTGCTTTACTCTCACTCCGTTTCTTTGCCAGCACATAGGTAAGGAACTATTAGCGGGGAGGGAGGGGGGGAGGGGAGGGAAGAGGTAGAGGGAGTGGCTATGGGATTCGGAAGAGTATTATTGCCGTCGGAGAGTAAACGTTGTCGACCTGTCGACCAATACCGATTAGTTTTCGTTATGTTTCTGCAGATTAAGCACTTCGGATTGGGGCTCTCGTGATCTGTTTCTCGCCAGGTAAAGAACGGGCACTTCGGAGAATAAATCACGTGTACGTAGAGGGTAGGCAGGCTTCGTAGGAGACCTGAAGATTCTGCCCTACCATATCCCGCTGCACTAATCTAGTGCGGGCACTGCGTAGTGGCACAGCACAGTGGCCGAACACGTCGGCGACCGTGCATGGCGAGCCGGAGACGTGCCGAACACATCGGCAACCGTGCATGGCGAGCCGGAGACGTGCCGAACACGTCGGCAACCCTGCATGGCGAGCCGTAGACGTGCCGAACACCTCGGCGACCATGCATGGCGAGCCGTAGACGTGCCGAACACGTCGGCAACCGTGTCTGGGCATTTAGATGATCATCGATGGGAGGGGTTTTGGAGGCAATCGATATCGATTATATTATCGATTTTTTTGAGGATGACGTTCAAGCGGCACGAAACTTCAACCCTGGGGTAATCTGAGTCGCTGAACACGAATCTGAAGTTCGGTTTTGAACTGTCGATCGCCATCAATCGATATTGGGCAAATAAGCGTTTTTATGGATGTCGTCCATTTTTTCGCTTTTTTCTAACTTGCCCTAATCGACGTAGTTAAGATGTTCTTCCTGAAGAAACCATGACAAAGGTCAGCTACAATTAATGATGAGAAGTTATTGCCACGACCAAGCCGTCAAAAAGCCGTCGGTGCGGCCGAGCGGCCGCACGGACGGATGGTATATATATATATATATATATATATATATATATATATATATAAGGTTGTAAGGAAAGTTCTGTCAGTTTGCGCTCGTGATATAAATGCGTACTATATTTTGATCTCTAACCGCCCACTTAATAGTTTGCACTTTTTGGAAAGTAGAACTTGCTCTTTGCAACTACATGTGTTTCTAAAGAATCCGTGACATCTTTGGACTACTACAACATCCTTTTTCAAAGCATACGTACTACTGTTTTTCGTACATTCAAAACATTATGAGCTCTAACTTATTCGAAACCAAAGGGATGCAAATGCCACTGTAGCAGCTGAAAGAAGAAGGATCATTGAGAGGGAAAAAACTCCTTACTGCCAGAGTCCAGCAATTATTGGAGGTTTAGACTGGTTAAAAAACAAATGAGAGATTGAGTGACCCACGCTAGTTGAGCATAGCTATCGAAGGAAAGCAGACGTTAGCGATAAACAGCAGTGGTTCAGTTAGATAGATAAAGTTGTAGGCTTTTAAAATATTGGTATTGCTAACCATTTTAAGAGACCTGAATCTGGACAAAATGCTCACCAGTTGGGTGCAACATTTCCTCACCCATGCACCGCAGCCGGCTCGCGCGAACAGTAGTGATGCATCTCTCAGAACGAATCGCGTGGAAGTACTCCTTAATTAATTCTCTGCTTTATGCAGAGAAGGGACATTTTAGATCAGTTACTACCGTTCTGATATGTGTCGACTTCTTTATGAGCCTTTTCGAAGTCTGTTTTACCCAACTGAAATCATCCGAAGCGGTCTGGAGATCCACAGTCAGACTGGTCCGTTGTTTCGCTTTTAAATAAACTCAAACTACTATCAGTCGATCCTACAGGACATCTAGAGAAAATATGTGCTAAATTGAAGCCGTTAAGTCTGAATGTATGGCAGTTATTTTATGCGTCCTGCATGACGACCTGTCTGCACACATTTATAGGATCGTTATGGAAAAGTTTAACAAACGCTAGATCAAGGATCATCATCACGTAATATAATCACCAAACCTACTCATTAGAGAAGCAATGCTTGTGGAACAACATGATGTCGAATTCACCTTCGCTGGTTCCAAACGCCATAATTCATCAGGCTTTTAAGAGAATGCGATCACTTGATATTTTGCAGAATGGCAGGGGAGAGGCGCATATAACGGTTTTTAGTTTGAGTGGAAACCTTTTTGTGCGGAGTTATGACTTTTTGAATAATGGCCTCAAAAACTGACAGAACACTCTTTACAACCTAATATATGTGGATATAATTATGTATGTATGTATGAGGTGGATGCATGTGGATATATGGTGCACAAGCTGCGGGGAAACCGAGGCGCGATTATCCTGTAACGGTATAGCAACCGAACTCAACTGCTACCGCAACAGGATGGCAACAGTAGCAGCCCCTCAGTTGACCGCATAGCAACAGCGCCCCCCATGCCATATGCCTAACCGAATAGCACGACGAGCATCGCGACCGCGAGGCTCGTCGTGCTATTCGGTTAGGCATATGGCATGCCATCGGCGACGGTGCTGTGTCAGCAATGGCATGCCATAAGCCTTAACTCGTCGAGATCTATGTATTGTGCTAGAGAGCCTGCGAATAATACGGGAGTGATATGGCTCTCTCTGCATAGATAGCCGGAGAGGAAGGAGTTAGGAGCGCATATACTTCGCATGACAATAAACAGTTCGACAAGAAGAGCGTATAACAACAAGCGCAAACCAAACCCAAGAGAATAACCCTACCATGGATTCAGAACCCCATCACAGGTCCATTTGCCCAAAACAACTTTAAGGCGTTAACCAAATATTAACTGAACTGCAGTCGACGTTCCACTGGAATCATCGCTCGCTGACTGGTCGAGACTGCGTTGAGCAGTTGAGTGTCGAACAAACTTTATAACGAATGAACTTTTCGAGGCAATGCTGATTACAATTAGATATGAAAACTTACACTGACCATCCGACCATTGCCAGCATCGTTTGCCAGCATTGAACCTTTTTTACAGGTACAATAGGGCGTTATGGGGCAGCATGCAATTGTTGCAGCTTGCTCCACAGTCACCACCATGCACAGGCTTTCTCGAGCACCTGCTACATAACTGTAACGCTGCAGCCTGGACAGACTTTGTCGTTGGTTCCACTTGAGTGCAACGGTCCGGTCAATATCCGTTGTTGTTTTCACCATTTGGGAGTTAACCCAAGCCGACGCAGGTGCAGCGCGACTCAGCAGGGCTTGAAACGCTGCCTCAATATGGGTGTCCTCCATCCATGCGGTCCTACCTCTCACTGCTCGACGACACGATATTGAGCACGGGCTCAATTTTATCGTCGAGAGTTTGGAGTGCATGATTGATTGGTAGTGCAGCCGGCGATTCCTCTACTTCAGCAAGGGGGCGTAGAAGCCGTTCAGGTTGAATGGCATGAATGCGACCGATTGATCCGTGCTCATATGTTGGTTTCATCTGCACCTTACATGCATTGACATAGGGATGTGGGAAGGCAAAGCCGCTTAATAGGACACCGTCTAGATCATGGAAGGTAAACAAAAACGGCTAGCCGTTTGTCTACGAGGCATTATTGTAATTTTGGCGAACGGTTTGATTGTGGAGTCAACAACTAGCCGTCCCTTAGCTTATCTTAGCAAATTGCTGTACAGCTGTTCCGGTTGAGATGTAGAACAGACCGCATTTTCGTGAAGTTACATACTTTCTGTGTCTTTAAAGATCATAGAAATGGTAGGCGTGGCACATACTACAAAATGATTCGTTAACGTCAAACTTCACCCTTTGTCCCGTCCTTCAACTCGAACACATCACAGATCTTCATCTCCTGGAATTATAGTTATACGAAACATCGAATTGGAGTATGACTAAAGTCGTTAAAAGCTTAAAACGCCTTTGAATTGTTTTGAACAATTGACGTGGGAGATGAAATGTGTGCAACATGTTGTGTCCCTGGTCGCATATGGCACATTTGAAGCCATAGTCCTCGCTGAGAATTGGCTGGAGGTATCTGTTGCACCGGCAGAATAAATTTGTTTGTGCTGCTTGGGCTACGGCGTTGTGCAAGCGACAACAGCGACCTGTTGAATGTCGTCCTTGTTGTTCTCGGAGGAATAGGAGGAGCAACTGAACTTCAGCTTTGTTTGTTGCAGGACTGCTTCGAAGGCACGATCATAGGTGTGGAGGCTGAGCTCCAGAATTTCTGTCATACTATCGATCCGCTGTGGAGCACCATAGTCAGCTGGTCAATCTTATTCTCTAACAACGTTAGAGCTTCCTGCAGTGGCTCGATGTGCATCGTGAGGTCGACTTCGTCCAGCGTGATGAGGAAGGAGTCTGACAGGTTCCGGTTAAGAGGGAGTTTATAAAGGATTTTGCTAACAGAAGATCGGAGTGAACTATATTTCTTTATTGCACTCAAAGATGCGCATAACCATGTACATAGCGTCATGCAAGACTAAAAACAGATCCAGTACTGAAAAAACAACGGAAAAACAACAAAAAGTAAACATCTTGCTAAAGCGTAGCTAAAGGAACAAATAAATGAAAAATGAAAAGAACTCGCAAACAATGTAGAAAGGTGAAATACTAAACCGTTTTCAGAATGCTTGCGTTCCAAAACAGCAAATCCGCTTGCCCTTTTCCCTTGCAGTGCCTTCATTTTAGATTTCAAATCTATAGTGCAATGAATAGGTGTGGTTAATTAAACACAAAAAGTAAACATCTTGCTGTGACTATCGATGAATCTTGGCATCTTTGGCGTTGTAATCGACGAGTGTTTTCTTCAGCGTGACCAAGATTGGTATAACTCTTTATTGCGGCTTACGTTTCGGCGTCGTCGCCTTCTTCAGAGCCTTAAATGTGGACAAAAGGCGTCCACCGTCACCCTGGCTGGACGAAAGGTGGGTGAATGAGCTTAGAGCCCTTGGAACCGCCCGCCTTAGCGACCTAACGGGTCATGACCCAGAGGTCAAAATCCGCAGAGGGCGACGTATGGCGCCAGCTCTTGGGTCACAGCCAAGCACCCGTCCTTCCTATGGATTTGGGGGAATCTTGTCCAGCCAGGGTGATGGTGGACGCCTTTTTTCCACATCTAAGGCTCTGAAGAAGGCGGAAGGCGCCGAAACGTAAGCCGCAATAAAGAGTTATACCAATCTTGGTCACGCTGAAGAAAACACTCGTCGAGTACCCCAATAGTTTGTACTACAAGATACTCCCTTTATAATTAATGTCTCTTGCTGTAGTGTTTACTCATCTGACGGACCAATTTCTATACCAAGAGCAGAAGACATCAGAGGCAAGGCGATATAGACAGGAACTTAGGTAGTAGTGTGGAGCCAGCCGCGTCCATGCACATATAGCGCAACTGATGCTTAAGAAGAAACCTGCATCTGTCTGCTATAAGACCTTACTATTGTTTATATTACATATTATTATTATTATTATTATTATTATTATTATTATTATTATTATTATTATTATTACTTGCTTCGGCTTATTATTCCAATACACACAGAAGTCTTGCCACAAAATTGGCTTTGTGAAACATACTGTTGGTAGGGAAGTTATGTAAGCCAAAAGAATAGCACACAGAAAATAGAATGAATCGGTTTTGTAAAACCCAGGCCAGCTATACTGTGGTTATTTATAATCAAACCGCTCTCGAGCAACATTCCTGGCTGGTCAACACCTAAGCGTCAGGTGGTAGCCTTACGTGCTCAAGCGAGACAATGCTTCTTTCAGTGACAACCATTGTCGCTTCTATAGCCGCAGCTGTTGAGCATAAAAATCGAACCGTTCTGTCTGTGGCAAACATTTTCAAAACATTTTTGATCAAGTTTAAACTGTTGATACAATATTTTGTAATTAATTAATTAACATTTATAACAAATATAATAAATCATATAATAATATATTGTATAATAATATTAATAATATAATACAATATATTAATATATATATATATATTAATATATTAATATATACATTATTATATAATATATAATATATTATATAACAATGTATAAATATAATATATATTATATAATACAATATAATATATTAAAATATATTATATTGTATTATAATATATTATATTATAATATTGTATTCAATATTATACAATATATTATATATATATCAATATAATAATATTATTATAATAATATATTGTATCAACACCATATTGTATATTACATTAGTGTTACAATAGATTTGCCTGTGGCACCATATAGCCGCGCACACACTGCAGCGGGCAGCGGGTGGAATGTTGGCGGAGCCGGTCTCCGCCCACACTCCACTGCGGCACGGTGGAACTGCGCCGCGGCCGTACGCAGCGGCAGTGAGAAAGGCAGGAGTCATTCCTCGCTGCCACTGCCGCTGCGGCAGTTGCCGGCAGCACTGCAGCAGCGGAAGTGTGCACACCACCTCACTGAGGGCGGCATCCGCTGCCGCAGTGCGACTCCGCCTCTCTGTGCTTGCTTCAGCGTGGCTGCCGCGCTACCGCTGCGAAGTGTGCACGTGGCTTTAATATGCATGTGTTTCGCCAATGCACCAAAAATTGTCGACCTGTGGGTTGCGAAGAGACGGGGTCGCGAAGGTCGCCACAATGCCTGGAATCATGTATTGCGCATCCTATTTCGCACATTTTCACAGCATGGAGCAAGACCGCAGTTTGTGATCCGACATTTGGAGGCATCTAGCACCTGTACCAAGTGACCGTGTGCCAACTGCCTTCTGCGGCGCGTAAACTCGGCCGAGCTAGAGGGATCTCACCAGCTGACCACAGTCTTCTATATGTCGTGGCAGTGTGAAGTGTGGGAGGTGTGCGTAGGCCTTTACTGCCGCTGCCGCTTTGGCGGCACCGCGTCTGCCGCCAAAGTTGCACATCAGCGGCAAGTTTTGCCACCTATGTGCTGCCTTGGAGTTGCACTATGCTTAAAGATGGGAATGTTGTGCTTTCGCAAAAGTGTGCGGAGGCCTTAAGGCCTTAGGTTCGTTAATGCCGCGTCGCCGAAGCGGCAAAGGCATTAATAATTAAAGGCATTATTGCCTCAGCAGCCGCCTTGCCGCCGACAGAATACTGTTCTGGGCTCTAGCTGATCGTGGCGCAGATCTAGAATGCAAACTGATAATGACAATGAAACCGCGTTGGTGACAGACTAGTGCAAGGATGAGTGCTGCGTCCTCTCACTGCCACGAGGCAGTCTTTCCTTCTACGCGGCAGTTTTTTCTGTCTGCCGCGTGCCGCGTTGTCGCGAAAGTGTGCGGAGGCTTTTAAATCATTATTGGCGACTCGCGGATACACTTACAACCGGAAAAAAACCCGTGTGAGTTGTCCGGTGCGCCACGCCCACCAGCGCGCAATTCAAACCTGGATTTTGCTAGCCATGGAGCGCGTTTACCACAGGCTCTATACGTTGAAGTCAGGATGAGGGACATTAACGACGCTTTATGGGATTACCTGCGCATCAGAAGGAAGATAGACGAATAGCAACATACCCGACCTTCTCCTTTTCCAGAGGATCGGTCGGATTGTTTTATTTTTCAGCCGCCTCGTTCTTTTTTCAACCAAAGCTGTTGAAAAATGGAATGGTCCTTGGAATAGCAATTCATTCGATGTCTCCTGACTTTTCAGTGCTACGAAGAAGGCGGAAGACATCTAGTCGAATAATAACCACATAACAATTTTGATTCTACATCATGATAGAAACCATTATTGTTGATGCTGCTCGATAGCATCCCGAGATCCAAGGTAGCTGAGCGTGGAACTATCTGGGTTGGATAAAACACTAACTTTCCATAGGCTAGCTACTGCAAGCAATTGTGTAGGCCAAACACATTCATAGATACGTGACATCCTAACCCTTCTATGTTTAAATGGCTTCAGCTGTTTCTGACTCTTACTATCATAAAGATCCTCCACATAGTCCACCCTTCACCACGTCCAAGCCTAAGATTCAGTCATTTCTTTGTTCATTATCCGGCCCAAGAATCAGCGGATAACAAACAACAAGACGGATAGACCCCAAAACCCCTGAAAACTGGATAACTGATAGCGGATAACGGTCAATCCACTCATCCATGGTTAGAGCCCAGGCTATGTGTAAGCTCTGTGGTTCCTAATTTAGTATGCTGCTATTCCTTATTCTGCTGCTGTTTTATATCGTCTACTGATCCTTCTAAGCGTCACTCACTGCATTCCACAATGTCTGCTGACTACGTTTATGGTATAAGCCTGCCCTCCGATCTTGGTCCCCCTCCTGCTGTTTCATCGTTACTAGTATCCCTCGTGCCATTCCTCCTTACCGGTCTCCCTCCTCCCCCCACCACTGCTCAAGTCAGGGGAAGCCAGGAAAGTAGGAACCAGTAGGGCTAAGCACGCACAAATATCACCAGCCGCGGGAGATTGATTAGCCCATGAATAAGCAACTGCGTGGTCCCGCAACGATTTCCCCGAACTTCACTTGCACGGGTTTTTTTCCGGTTGTAAGTGTATCAAACACTTTATTGGCGCTCTGGCGATGTCAAATTCCGCCCCTCTCTCCCAGGTATTGTGCCCATTTGTCCTGCTACCGCTTCATATTCCAGCGGAATCCTAAATCTGGTGTGAACAACTGAAAAAAACTTGACAGCTCCGACTGAAGTAATCCGTACATTAAAGCAATCTATTCCTAGGAGGGAGTGCCCTGACTCGCACAGCGCCCTTATTTCGATGAAAAGCCGTCAATTTCAATGGGAGAATGTCTAGAGGGAAGCGAGGTTTCCTAAAGTTCGGAGCAGTTTGGGGATCTTCTGATTGGGGCGCGCCATTCTCATCGGGGCGCGTTATTGTCTGATGAAACTAATGCTGCCCGTCTGGTCACAAAATGCGCTTGAAACTGGAGTTATGCAGTTAGAGTGTATGGTAAGTCCAGCACAGCTGATTCAGTAGCCTAGGAGGACCCACAAATTACAGTTTTTCGTTGTGCTTTTTATCTCCTCTACAGTCACCTGGCAAGTGCTATTCTGACGCTTTGCGAAACATGATTATTAGGTTCATGTTTCATGCATGTACCCTGCATCTGTTGTCACCATCTATATACATCTATAGGCACTAGACAAAAGTTCCGACTCCACCGATAAGACTTCGGTCGTGTAAGGAATCCGTGGTGCTATGTTTGTATGTTGCTATGCCGTCGTTCGCTCATTTCGTTTTGTATAGGTCCTGACACGATTACCTTAGTTGCAAGTAGTTACGAATTTCGCGCATTACCGTACCCCAGCGCCTATAAAAGGCGCGTCCTCAGTAGTTGTAGTCTCTTTCTGCGCTTGTCCGGACCGCGAGCGGCGGCTCTCCAAATAAAGGCTTGTGAAGGACGACCTAGACATTCGACACCCCGGCCAACGCGACATAGGGGCCGAACCGAAGCAAGTCTACGACCTGACCGCCGAGTGTCCTGCTTTGGACTGGCGAGAACCTGCCATCAGGAAAGGCAGAGAGACGTCTCCAAAAGGAGCAAGAGAATCTACTGCTCCTGCTCACTGGAGACAGACACCATAGCGATCGGTGCGATTGTTGTATTGAGTGTCCGCGTCGTGGTTGCAACGACAGGAGGGACAAGTGACAATACTGAAGCACTGTGTTCCAGTTATCGCTATGGAGTCTGACGCACAAATGGCGGACGCGGAGCTGGAGCAACTCTTGTTGGAAGAGCCAGTGGCGTCGGAGCAAATTGCGTCGATGAAAGCGTCAATTGACCGCCTTGTCGGAACGGTGCAAGAAATGGCGCAGAAAACTGCTCTGCAGGTAAGAATTTCACAGTTCACTATCAGAGACAAAGTGTCCGTGCTGATGGAACTGCCTACCACTGTAGCAGAGCTTATACGCGCCAGCGCACCATCAGAAGATGTCAGCAGTGATGCCCCCGACAAAGTGAGGAGAACACTCGCTCAAGAGTGCGCTGTAATAGAAGGGGAGCTAGAAAAGCTTGATTTCGTGCAGAAGCAACTCAAAGAGATCGCCTCGAAACTGAATACAACGTTAGCTGACGCGTTGGATGAATATTCGGTGCAGGCAGAACATGATGATCGTTGCATGCGCGAACTAGCAGAACTGCTCGCTGTAAGCTCTACGGAAGTGGTTGGCAGTGTAAAGCAATTGCTGGAAGTAGCCTCTCGGAATGGCCGAGAAAACGGCGAAAGGCAAGATGCAGACCCAGCAAAAGTACTTCAGGAAAGAGCGTCATCGGCAAGAGCAGCAACCGAAGTCGTAGTCGAGCAGCTCAATCGACAAGAGTTCGAGAACGTAGAATACCATGCGACGTTCGATCCCATCGCTGCGGCCCAAGGCAAGTTACGAAGTCTGCCTAACGAGCTCATGCTGAAGAATTCATTCCAGCAACCAAAGACGAGCGAGCTGCAGCCGAAGCCGAAGGGAGGCCGCCTGAGTCCACCTATGCCACAAAGCAGGCACCAAGGTGAGTATAATAGCGGAGACTCTCCTACATATCCTGAATTTAATCTGGCAAAAATGTTCGCGGCCATGACCCTGCCTGAAGTGGAAACGTTCGACGACTCCAAAGGCAATAGGTTCAGCGAATTTGTCACCAAGTTCAGGATGAAATATGAGGGCTTGGGATTGAGCGACGAGATGTTGAACCACCTACTCTTTTCTAAGCTGGATGGGTACCCTCGAGTAGTGGCGGAAGCTCTGCCCAGGTCCGTTAGGGAAGGAAGTTTCGAGACCATGGTGAGGGCACTGACCGAGAAATTCAAAGAGAATGATTCCGCGACGCAGATTAAGGCGTACATGGCTCTGAAAACGCTCCGTAAGCGAACGGACATCAGTAGCTATTGCGTGGAGTTGGAAAGACTAACGCAGAAAGCCTATCCACGTGCGTCCGAAGCGGAGCTGTCGTGCACTAGAGCAGGGGAACTGGTGGCACAGTTGGTGGACTGGCCGGAATACCTGCAGCTCTACACGACTATGGAATTGGCACCTCGGGAATGCGCTTACGAAATGGTGAAGAGCCTAGCGCAACGTTGCGAGCGCAGCAGAGAGCTGGCAAGAACGGCGAAGGCAACAACGGAGGCGCTGAGGCCACGCACCTTCCAGCAACGGAAAGGAAGTGTAGCAAACGTGGTTGAATCGCAGTCGAGAACGAGTCAACGGCCGATGGCTAATGAAACCGAGGAAGGAGACGGCTCGGAGAAGAGGAAGAAGAAACAGCCTAAGTGTTTCAACTGCAATGAGAGCGGTCATTTCAGACGTGACTGCAAAGCTCCAAGAAAGGTGGGAGAAAGTGACAAGACAACTGCTCAACGCAGGAAGGCAGAAGGGCCGAAAGTGTTCACAGCGTCCTTAGACAAGTGGCTTTGCGGTGCAGTAGAGTCAGCATGGCGTAAAGACGGCCTGGTCGGGGAGCGTACGGTGAGAAATGTGAACCTGTTGGGGCTGTCCAAGAAGGCACTGCTGGACACTGGTTCCCAAATAAGCATAGTTCCTCTCGAGATGCTTCGAGCAGCCAGAGAAGCGGGTTTCGACCTGAACGCAGATGTCGAAGAAGTCCCCATAAGATGTCAGGATGCTGTTTATGATGCTTCAGGAAACCGTATGAGGTTCAAGGGCGCAGTACAGCTTACTTTGCAGCTCGAAGGTGATGCTAAACAACGAGTCTCGCTGTTTGTCATGGCTGGAGGGGACGATATGATAGTGCTCGGAACCAATGCATTGCATCTGTTGGGCTTTGGCCTTACGAAGGTCACTGAATCCCCCTACCTTCAACCACACCCGAATGAACGGGGAAAGTGCTTAACAGCAAACAGTGCTGGGACGAGTCAACGGGAGCAGCGGAAATTTGCGGACACTACAACTGTGGTGGTTAGCAGAAGGGCATATATTCGTCCCGGGGAGACAAAATTGGTGACCATAAAGTGCAACCAAAAATCGAAGGAAGGAATCGTTTGGTCAGATAATGACCTGATTCCGGATATGGTGTGCACGGATCTGGGCAACACTGTGGATGTAGCAGTATCAAACAACAGTACCGACGCGAGGATATTGCGAGCTGGACAAAAGGTGGGGAATTACGAGCCGATACGCGTCACAGAACTCGAGCCTGTCAGATGCCAACAAATGCTAGAAAGAACCGCCGCACAGGTTACGAACAGAGAGCAAGAGCTTCTAGACATGCTAACGAGCAAGCGTGGGAGCAAACTCGATGAAGACTTGGAGAAGCTCGTAAAGCGATTTGCGGACGTGTTCGCGGTCAGCGAACAGGAGTTGACACAGACAGCTTTGGTAGAGCATACGATAGAGACGGGAGACGCAAAGCCAATTAAACAAAAAGCCCGTCCAATTCCAATGTCAACTCGAGTAGAACTGCGTCGGATTCTGAACGATTTGCAGGAAAGGAAGATTATCGAATCGAGCAAGGCCAGTTGGGCTTCCCCAATTGTACTGGTCCAGAAAAAGGATGGTACCTTGCGGCTTTGTGTAGATTATCGCAAAGTGAACCAAGTAACCAAGGTCGATAGCTACCCACTGCCCACAATAGATACAATGCTTCAAAGTTTACGGGGGAGAAAGTTTTTCTCCACACTCGACCTATCTTCAGGATACTGGCAAATAGCCCTTTCCGAGTCCGCCAAAGAAAAGTCGGCGTTTACAACGACGGAAGGGTTATATCAATTTCGGGTGCTGCCATTTGGACTATCCTCATCGCCAGCTGTATTTCAGCGACTTATGCACTTGGCGCTAGGAGAGCTACTAGGCGAGGAAGTCTTCTGTTATCTGGACGATGTAATGATAGCCACGGAAACCGAGGAAAGGCACCGAGCAATGCTTGAAAAGGTTTTCGCTGCTCTGAGGGCAGCTGGGCTAAAGTTGAACCCCAAAAAGTGTGTCCTGGGAGAAACCAAGGTAGAGTTTCTGGGTCACGTAATAGATGGCCAAGGACTCCACATGGATCCAGCAAAGGTGCAGGCCGTCGTCAATTATCGATTGCCGCGATCTCGCTCTGAGCTGCGCACTTTTCTCGGAATGTGCTCCTACTACAGAAAATTCGTGTTAGGATTCTCCAAAGTAGCGGCTCCGCTCCACGAATTGACATCTGAGAAGGCACCGTTCGAGTGGACAAGTACTCGTCGGGTATGCTTTAACAAATTGAAAGAAATAATCACCACAGCACCTGTTCTGGCACAACCAGATATAGAAGGAGCTAGAAGTGGAAGAAAACCTTTTAAAATCTACACGGACGCAAGCTACGAAGGACTTGGGGCAGTCCTCAGCCAGGAGGGGGAAGATGGGCTATTACACCCTGTGTTTTTCGCCTCCAAAGGACTGAACAAGAGCGAGAAGAATTATCATGTCACCGATTTAGAGGCCCTCGCAGTGGTATTTGCTCTTAGGAAATTCCACGTTTTTGTCTACGGATTGCCGGTTGAAGTCTTTACGGATCATCAGGCGTTGACAGCTCTGTTTAAAAGAACCAATCTCTCGGCAAGAGTTCTAAGATGGGCCCTCGAGCTGCAGAAATACAACGTAAAAGTTGTCTACCTTAAAGGCGCAGCAAATAAGGTGGCAGACGCCCTAAGTCGTGGGACAGCACCACTGAATGACTGCTCGGAAGGCGAATCAATTCCGAACGAAGTAATAGTTGCGGCTATGGTGAACGAATCTGAATGGACGACAGAGCTTCGTGAACACCCAGTCTATGGAAAGATAATCGAAGACCTGGAAGCTGGGCAGCTTGCAAACGATGTAGTGTTCCCCGAAGTGACGCGTAAGTTCAAAGTCGCGGACTTTATGTTAGATCAGGGAACACTGGTCATACTCGAAAATGACACCCGAAAAAGAATAGTGCCCCCTTCGAAACGTAGAGCGCTGTTTGACGAAGCACATTCAGGAGTGCTAGCGGGTCACTTTGGCGCGAAGAAAGTCAAAAAGCAGCTCTCGAAGACATTCTTCTGGGAAACCATGAGCAGAGATGTCTTCAGATGGTCAGAAGAGTGTCGAGAGTGTCTATGCCACAACGCGCGCCCATCCCTGACCCCGCCACTAAAGCCAATCGTAACCTCGAAGCCGTATGAAATGGTTGGTATTGATGTTCTGGAAATGGGGCAAACGTCAAGTGGGAACCGTTACATTCTCACTGTCGTTGATCACTTTTCCAAGCTGGCGGGAGCGTACGCGATGCCAACGAAGGCAGCGGAAACAGTTGCCAGAGTGTTTTTCGAACGATGGGTCGCAGAAGGGTGTCGTCAGCCAAGATGCCTGCTCTCCGATCAAGGGGGAGAGTTCGACAACAGGCTGATGGAAGAGCTTGGTACCATGTTGGGAATCCAGCGTGTATTCACTAAAGGGTATAATCCTCGCGAAAATGGGATCACCGAGAGGTTTAACAGGACTCTCATAGGTATGCTAAGGAAGAAGGTGCAAATTCCAAGTGAGTGGGATAGAATTTTGCCGTATTGCGTCTTTGCGTACAATACGACACCGCACGAGTCGACAGGCGAGTCCCCATTCTTCGTGCTACACGGATTCGATGCATACGTACCATGGGAGGCTGTTCCAGAGCGACAGGTCACCAAGTATATGGTCGACGTTGATGCATACGCGCATGAAGTCGCTGAGAGCACCAGGATAGCGCGAGAGTACGCACGTGAGACTAACGATAAGATGAGGACGAGAATGAAAGCTGCCTACGATGAGAAGCACAGAGTCAGTGAATCCCCTCTTCAACCTGGAGATCGAGTCTACATGAAGATTCCCAGCGAAAGACAGAAGCTCAATCCCAAGCTCACAAACCCATGGGAAGGACCATATAGAGTTATTACAGTTAGCGAAAATAGCGCGCTGATCACTCTCATAGGTCACAACAAGGAACCGATAAGGGTACCTTTTGATGGGTTACGGAAACTGCCAAAAGGAATATCAGATGCACCACTGACAACGTGTAGAACTAGAGGGAAAAGGGGAAGGCCTCGTAAAAACAAAACACCTTCATGTTCCCGAATTCTATGCAAAAGTGCTTCTGCTTCCAGGATCCTCCTTGGAGTGGATCACCCGCTGCACCTTCGTCATCGATGTCAGTGTGCTCTCTTCAATCAGATGGCTCACGTGGCGCTCCCGAGCTTGACTCATCCGATGGCTAGGTCCAAAAAAGTCCAGGACATGTTCCAGCTAGCCAACGTCGCCTCGATATCAGAGCAGACCTGCTGGGGTGACGAGCGCAAGGAGGAGGAATTACGGAAGAAAAATTCCTCGTACATCACCTCGTACGGACTCGCTCTGGCTGTGGACGCTCATCGCCGTCGGTGCCATCCATATGCAGAGGCAGTGGAGCGAGCACGTGGAAAGAGATTCGACCATTCGGCTGTATTTGAGACGCCAGTCCCATTCGATCTGGGAGAACACCTTACGACGGCCATCGCAATGCTCGATCGCGTGAGGATACCAGGAGCGGTCGCCAATGACCAGGACATCTTCCTTGCGGTGCCACAACCGTTCTCTAGGGTGTATCCCGACGTGGACTACCCTGACAACGTGGTTCCCTTCGTATATCAGGACTGGAGTGCGCTGGCGCACAAGTTGATCTCTATGCCGATCACGACGTCCATTATTGTGGTTTGGCCAGACACCACACCCGAGAGTCGCGAGATGCGGCAGGTCCTGATCGCGCTTGAGCGCCACCTACAGTGTGGAGGAGCCCTGGCTTTCTTCCCGTCGCCTTACGAGGACGAAAACATCAAGGAGTGGACACATATGGGACGAGTTTGCGCCGAGTTTGTGAAATATATGACAGCACCTGAACGCTCCTTCGATGCCGTTGTCCGCGACCATTACAGCGACGTACTGGAGCAAGCGCCGTTCACACATCCGGCGTGTTGTCTCGGCACTCGCCCCCGAAGCGGGAAAGCGCTGTTCTCCGGCCGCCAGATCCTCCTGTTCCTCCAGAAACTGAGGCTGACGGTAAACGATTTGATTCGATTAGACGAATTCGATTTCGCGTCGCCGGAGCTTAAGGATCATCGCCGCAGGGAAAAGATGCTCAGAAATAAGAGACGTCGGGACGAGCATCGGCCCAACTTCTGGGTCATTCAGGACCCAGAGCGACGCCGCCGCGAACTTCCGTTAACCTTCAAGGAACCAGGACGCCAACGCCACTACCAACCAGCGAGGAAGGATCGAGTCGCCGCCACCAGCACCTCTGATAACCGCCACAAGCCGAACAAGGACTACCCCAGGAACGACGCCCCTTCGAAGAGAATGGAACCAAGGAAGCGCCACCATAGTCGCGAGAAGTAGCCGGTCATCGTCGGGACGACTCTCCGTCCACGGGGGGCATGTAAGGAATCCGTGGTGCTATGTTTGTATGTTGCTATGCCGTCGTTCGCTCATTTCGTTTTGTATAGGTCCTGACACGATTACCTTAGTTGCAAGTAGTTACGAATTTCGCGCATTACCGTACCCCAGCGCCTATAAAAGGCGCGTCCTCAGTAGTTGTAGTCTCTTTCTGCGCTTGTCCGGACCGCGAGCGGCGGCTCTCCAAATAAAGGCTTGTGAAGGACGACCTAGACATTCGACACCCCGGCCAACGCGACAGTCGAAAAATTTTTTTTTTCGCTGAAACTTTGTCTAGGGGGGTTATTTGGGGTGCTGATCACGAATCTGAGATCCGTTTTCAAAATTACGACCGATTACGGTAGGTTACGGTAGGTACGGGTGACTAAGGCTGCCAAGGTCATGATCGCCGATTTCGCCCAAACTTCGGCTAGGGGGTTATTTGAGGTGCTGATCACGAATATGACATCCGTTTTTCGTTTTACGCTGGAGTTTGGGCGCAATCGGTGACCAATACCTTACTCACCGGTACCCACCGTAACCTACCGTACTCCAGCGTAAAACGAAAAACGGATGTCATATTCGTGATCAGCACCTCAAATAACCCCCCCTAGCCGAAGTTTGGGCGAAATCGGCGATCATGACCTTGGCAGCCTTAGTCACCCGTACCTACCGTAACCTACCGTAATCGGCCGTAATTTTGAAAACGGATCTCAGATTCGTGATCAGCACCCCAAATAACCCCCCTAGACGAAGTTTCAGCGAAATCGGTGACCCTGCCTGGACCACCCATGTTAACGGTATGGGTGGTCTCCGGCCGAATCGTGAAAAACGGATGTCAGATTCGTGATCAGCACCCCAAATAACCCCTCTAGACAAAGTTTCAGCGAAAAAATTTTTTTCGACCGAAGTCTTGTCGGTGGAGTCGGAACTTTTAACTAGTGCCCATCTATATATTGCTACCATGCATAGATGTCAAATTTTATTGGAAATCTATGCAGCCGTTGACTTGCCTGATCAATTTAATTCCAGTTTGAACGAATACGGTGAATGCTCCTTTTAAACTCTCTCATAGTGATCTCTCGGTGTACTTCAAATCCTATACTTTCTACCTTCTCCCAAGTTTCTTTCCTATGTTGTCATCATAGTCTCGTGAGAGATATACCATGAGGAGTTTCAAAGTTTACTATAAATAACAGGCCTGTTTAAAACATTGTACTTCCATTGTGATCTCTCGGTGCACTTCAAACTCTACACTTTGTACCTTCTACCAAGTCTTATTCCAATGTGTTCATACACTTTGTACCTTCTACCAAGTCTTATTCCAATGTGTTCACCATAACCAGCTACAATAATAGGCACCTCAAAGCTTACTATATGTAATATACAATAATAACACCCAATAAATGTATCTAATACAATCGTTCTTTAACGCCACGAAACTCGCCACGCATTTTAACTATATAATCTCTGTTCTAAATAGCACTTGCCAGGTGACTGTAAAGGAGATGAAAAGCACAGCGACAACGAAAAACTGTAATTTGTGGGTCCTCCTAGGTTACTGAATCGGCTGTGCTGGACTTACCATACACTCTAACTGCATAACTCCAGTTTCAAGCGCATTTTGTGACCAGACGGGCAGTATTAGTTTCATCAGACAATAACGCGCCCCGATGAGAATCGCGCGCCCCAATCAGAAGATCCCCAAACTGCTCCGAACTTTAGGAAACCTCGAGGGAAGCACGGCATCTGGAATACAATTTGTGGCGTACTGTAGCCGCTGTACGCAATTACGGAGTAGGCGCGGTAAAGAAATATTTTCAAGCGTGCGCCCACGTGTCGTGGTGGTTATAACCTTTTTTTTCAGCAAAAAACGGAATCTACTTGTGCGTCGCTGTTTGCATGGAGGTTGTGCATTAAAGTCTTTGTTGTTCGCGTGCTCGTTCTTGTTTCTGGGTATCGGTTAGTGTGGGCACTATGAAATCCGCCAATCCGCCTTCTACGATTTTTTGGTGCAGCACGACCTGGTCTACGCTTTTCTTTGAACTGAGCATTGAAGACGGAAATTCATTCCGTTTCGCGTGTGAATGCACCCGGTTTGGCGTCTTAACACGGAAAAATTATATCAGCCACATCCGGAGTTCCTTCCTTCGCGTTGTTCTGCGTTCATCTAACGCGGAGGGGAGCACAGGAACCGTGGGTACGAGCCTAAAGGGTCCACCCTCTTCGTCCACAGTATCCTTAAATTTTTTAAAGGAACTCACCAAGATGGAAACGTTCAGAACGGCTATGGTTGCATTATAATTGTACAGAGACACCGGCTAAGGTAAACCTACCAGCTGCGAAGAAATTGAAGTATGCATCCCCACAAAAACAGTAAACTACACAGAGCGAGCACTGATCCACTCCTGTCTCGTCGTCTGCGCCCTCCCTCTAGACCTGCACCGAACCGTGTTTTAGGAGCATGGGCAATTTCGATGCAGGCTCAAGCCGGCTTATAACGTTTACGGTAGGGATGGTAGGACTTCAGGAGGGAATCAATTGCCCATTGAAGGTTGGTGTTAACTCAAACTAGATTGCACTGCATTATTTTGCTTAGGGAAGTATCACCGATAATTAACTGTTGCTACTCTGTGCGAATTGCTGTTGTAAAACTCTCGTGGCTTGGAATGCACCCAGTTTCTGTTCAGGTATTGAGGAATGGACGCATTAATTCTAAGCTCGCTAGCAAGGAATCGGAATCTGGGCCACTGCAGTCATTCATTAGGGTGTCTCCAGAATAAGCTCCTGTGCATTGACATGAAGTGGGCCTTACATGTAACCAGGGTGGACTGGAAAACATTTTGTACTAATGTTAATGTTTATTACGCTTGCATAAGGCGGCACACCAGAGAACAAACCCAGTAATAATCGCAGACATACCACCTTATGGAAGGAAAACAGAGACAGAACAAAGATAAAACAGTTCACAGAACTTTTCTACTATTCAACCAACTCACCATCAGATCTAAGTGAAAACTTTCAACTCGACTTCTGCGTTGTCCCAGTGTTGAGGGGAACTATGCTTAGTCTTCCCGCACCGAGCAGCAGTCCTGGACGTTTAACTGGCAATCCATTTCAGGTGGTGGAGGACCATTTTGTGACCGTTTTGTTATTGCTGCATCCTCACATTGACTGCTGTTCACACTTGTCATCGTGTCCTGCCCACAGTGCACGATTTCTTCTGTTAATCTAGATCTTAGCTGCTTGTTCCGCCTATTTTCACCACTTCCTTCTCCATTACGTGATCGTATCACGTATCCTTGGATTCCCACATTCAAGGTCGCACGCTATCTTGACCTGTTCGCTATCAACTACTCTCTGACGCCAGCTTTTCCCATTCATAGTCTTAACTTTGCCTTTCCAGGGTCCTCAACCATAATATCTGTTTACAACGGTTGTAGCGTTCGACACCTCTTCGAGGCTGTGCACTGTTCAGAGCGTGCGTATTACCTGAAGAAAAACAGCGTGTGTTTGAGGGTTTCAGAAGCTGTGCACGCTTTTCTTGTTGCCCTCAGGAATACCAGGATCGGGACTGCTTTGTCGTTATCTTACCATTAGATTACAGCATTGAAGGGAGAGTGAGAGTGCGACGATACTGCCTCCTCTGATACGTTGAAGTTTATTCTAATGTGCTGATCTCTCGGTTTAATTTCAAGTCGAGTTTGAAATATTGTTCGATTTCGCTCGAGTGAATGAGAGCCAGCTATTTCAGAATGCCCTCGGATAGCGAAAATCTGGAAGGTGTTGCAGATCAGGCGCTGCTTCTTCTGACGCAGATGAAACGAAATCCAGATGTCATGCCCCCATACAACGTAAGGTTCTCTTGTACTGACGACTCTAACATCTTTCATCGCACCATGCTGGGAGGTCCTTATACCGTTTTTAGGAAGAAGCAATGAGGGCGTGCATTGCTAAGATGAACGAGCTGTACAGCCAGAACAACGAGGTTGTGTAAGTTCTTCCACCATTATTTGCTTATGATTGCCTTGCATAACTATGCTCGCTCATTACTAAGGGCCTGTTCATAGTTCGCGACAACAACGACCGGTCACTCGGTAGAAGTACATGTAGCGTTTTTACCAAGCAACTAGCACACTTTGTACGAGCAACTGTCGTCGTAGACTATGAACGGACCCTAGGCTAGGTCCAGTGCTGGGCAAACTTTTGAGGATTTTCGGCTCTTTCCGAGACGAAAGAACTAAGGTCGTTGTCAGAAAGTGGGGCGCTATATGGTTCCGAAGGGGGTGATCGCCATGTAAGTAAGTGCGCCTATGTAGCACTTCGTGTTGCATGAAGTTAGAAGCTTTAAGCAGCACTGGTGTCCTCTATACCAGTGATGCGCACTTTACGCCGAGGGTAGATGCGTTCCTGTTATAAACGAGTACTAGGCTGAAGTACTCATTCATTCATTCATTGCTGCAGCCGAAGTGCGCCTTTGAAAAGGTAAAATAAAATAGTGGTGATCTAATAACAATGTCCAGCTTGAAAGCCAACACCGACGAAGTCGTGAGCAACTTGGATAATATTATCAACTCCCCGGGATTAGGGAATCTGTAGATCGAAATATTCTGATATTACATTTCGCACTGTGTTTTCCTTCGATCTTCAACGACGCTAAACCCTCGGGCGTTCATGTCAAAAAACTCTACCTTTCTTTAAACCACTTTTTTTCAGTACGAAGTTACTAAATATTTGAAGTTTTGGTGTATTGCGAGCAGTCAAATTGTCACCAAATTGTAGCTCCATGCAGAACTCGCGTATCCCGCGATGTTAAGGATGAGATGTTACCTCTTAAACCACCAAAGATCTACTCGTAATCACTACTTGTGTAAAGAGTGTTTCCATTCCTAGCATTTTCAGCACACGACTGCGGTCCCAAGGTGAACGAGCAAGTCGTGAACTGGAGGCAGTGATGATCTGTAGAAACGAGGCATTGCAGCATATAAGGGTATGTATACCGTTTACCCTTTCATCCACTCCTGTCTAATTGCTCATAATTTTCTGTATGAACTTTTTGGCTACAAAGTAGTTTTTCTCAAGGTGACATCTAACCTGTTCTACAGCGCTGATCAGCAACTATTATTGTACCTTCATTTTTTCATTGCTGCGACTCTAGTGTTTATGAGACGTTCACGTTATTTTGTCGATTACTAGTTTTTCCGTTTTACCACATTTATGAACCCGGCTGAAACATTTATCCGCGTTGTCATTATAAAACCTTAAATGAAGCCCAAAAATTGATTGGTGCAGAAGCATCTAGAAATGCGGCTCCGTACGGATCGGTTACGGTCTAGTTCTAGCATTGACAAGAAGAAAGCGCATATTTCACTTCGCTGTTGTGTGAGTGTGTATCAGGGATGAGCGGATAACAAAATTTTCAAACCCGGATAACGGATAACGGATAATTTTGCCCAGAAATCGCCGGATAACGGAAAAACGGATAACGAACAAACAACAAAAATAAAACTGGGCTTAAACTGCTCTAGTTTCAACATCAGACATGGAACGCAACTGCTGTCAAATTACAAGTCCTTTCTAACGACTTTAATGGAGTTTTTTTCAACATAGTGCAGTCGCTTTAACAAAGCCCTATGGGATTCTCACAAAACTTCAGTAAAAGAAACGCTTCTTCATTGCCATCCAAACCGATGCCGAGTTCGAATTGCGAACCACGATTCCTTCACCAGGTTCCACGAACTGCTATCAAACTCAACAGGGAGGTCAAATAGCAAGACCCCAAGCTGTGAAACTAAAACTGTTCTGCAAACTCTACTCTTCTGATGTCTCGCTATTATCCCCTTAATTTAAGTCTGGAAAAGATGAGGAGAGACTTTGTTCATCCAAGCACATTTTCGTAATACGATTTACAATTTTTCATATTTTTGCCGTTTAAAACGAATTGGAAGAACGAAGCAAATGATGCGTAAAACAGCCCAACTAACCGTATGGAAACATTCATAAGTCACCCTTGGAGGGAGAAATGTGAGACTCATTCACCTCTTATTCACTCACATTTGTCTTCTTCGAACAACTTGCCTTAATTTTGCCCGTTTCCATTGTTGGGTGGTTTTAGTGATCAATCGTCAGGTTTTCTTTTTGAATTAAGACTGTGACCAAACAGAATGATCCTTGGATGAATGGCTCCTCCGATGCCTCTTGACTTTTCTATGCTAGGCCGACTCAGCCGAATAAAGTCTGCATAACAATCTTGGTTTCACGCGGATCGATACTCTTGTTCGACAGTATCCCAAGATCTAAGAACGTGGAATGAGATGGGTGAAATACCAGCTTTCTACAGGCTAGCCACTACAAGCCATTGTACAGTCCTAATGCAGAGAGATATGAAAACTAGGAAAGCGGAAGTAGAGTGTCCCTGAAAAGCAATCTTAAATAAAAATGAAGCTCCAACATGCGCAGCGGGAATCAGTTTAGTACAGTTCAATTGCACTATTTTGATTTTTAATAGAGTGGATCAATTCCTTAGCATTACGAAGGTACCACCAGTACCAGCGTACGGAAAATGCTTTCAGAAAACCGTTTCTATAAACAAATCTCAACAATTTGTAGGATTTGTAGGCGTAGCTTTCTCCACTCATTTAGATTGAACCTGTGCCCATTTTGCTTGTATTCATTACTGCTCAGCGGTATGTGTTTAATGCGTTTCAACAGTCTATCAGTAAAAACTAAAATACCATTGCCGAATGCTACCTACATACTGCGATCGTGGAAAAGAACGCTAAATTCGGCACTAAACAATTCTTCTTGGGATGTGCCAGGCCCTACACTTGTGACCGCCAGTAATATTATCAAGGCAGCTTGTATGCATTCTTGGTCTGCATATGGCTTGTGGTGAAAAGCTCATAAAGAAATCAGCCCATAGTAGGTTTCATAGATGTATGGTATAAATGGACGACCCTGGAAGGATGGAAGTTAGACGTCTTTCCAACTACGTCACCAGTGCCTGAACTCACCCACCTCCTAGATTTGAATGCCCTCTATTGTTGCTCGCGATCACTCCTATGATTGTGAAGCTTACACAGCTATACAATACCACGCCCAAACCTGGGTATCAGCCAATTTGTTGTTTGTTATCCGGTCGAAAATTGCCGGATAACGAACAACAAAACGGATAGGCCAAAACCCCCCGGAAACCGGATAACGGATAGCGGATAATCCGCTCATCCCTGGTGTGTATACACTCGTAAAGCCTCATCGCGTGAGGCTTCATGTGCGTAGACACACTCACAGCCTGTTCTACATTTGTCCTGTTTTCAAGAAGTTCCATCTTGGACACATGCTAACTCCACCATTTTAGCGATGCTGCTTAGCGTACATTCACGCCCGAGCTGAGCGAATACGTTCGTATCGTTGGCGGTTTGGAGGAGTCCTACCTGCGTCTATTAAGGTGGGCAGTTTTTTGTCTACACATTACATTCAGAATCCGTCATCGACTTCGTTCAGAATAACTTATGCGAAGCCGAAATAGAGTTCTTCAACGAGTACTGCAGTAGCTTGGCAGAATTTCAAGCCGGTATCGGAGAAAACGGAGTGAACCTTCTATTGAGCACTCATCCTCCAAAGGCACTCTATGTCCAGGTTAGTCATGCTTATTTTTACCGACTGGGCTCCTTAGATGATCGTCTTCACTTGTCGTTTAGATCGGGTTGTCGTTTTCGTTTGTTTCTTCTCTTTTTCTTCTGTTTCTTTTTTTCTTTCTTTTCTTTTTTTTCGTCATAGTCGATAGGTCAGCTTCAGTTTGTTGCTTCTACTCCAAGGCATAGGAGCTTATGAGATGTGTTGAGTTTCTAGCTAAAAGGACAGATGGTTCACTCATCTGAAAGGAAGAATGTAGACGGACCTTGTTGGAAGTCTGCCTCAGAAAGGCTGTATAGGCCGGGATACACTGCTGTGTTCTAATCCACCATTGGTCGGCATTCTTCTCCACTAGTTTGGTTGATGCTTCTCCCTCGACACACTGTGCTTTGTCACGAATTGTAAATTCATTCCTCTTGAGTGGGATAAGCAAGTCAGTGTTGGTGTAGAGTTCATATGTTGCACTTCAGAAGACATATCCTAGCGTTCTATGTGTGGTGGGTCTTTGGCGTGGTAGTAGTATCGGCATAGCGGAGCCTCTCCAGTGCAAGAGGTGTTATCGTGTCGAAATCCTCAGTGGATTCGCCAAATGGTCTGTAACGCCTTGAAAGGTCTGCAGGCGCAGGCCTTGGGCGCCAATCTCTCCCATCCTTCACCTTTTTTTCGCATGTTCATTAGGGGTGTTGTGGGAAACCAAATTTATCAGGTATGAAAGTGTCTCAACTTGTTTTGTCGCTATTATCCTGTATGTCTGTATTCTGTCTCTGTTGCTCCATGACTGCTTCAATGTGTTTTTGGGGCCGAATGTGTTTGCCAATTGGACTAATTATATATCCAAGGCTTGCAGAGCACTTAGGGTGCGCTCTAGTGTCGTTGACGTCGTAGCTCCTAACCAAGTTTTATTTAATTATTGTCAGCGATTCGGTTCACAAATGGTGCTTCAGGTGCGTGTGCTGGAGAACTACGGAGAGTTTGAGACATCAGATGGAAACCTTGTGATGCTTCATGTCAACTCTACGGTAAGTATTGGACAACGTTCCTAAAAGAATTCTTCTCGAAGCACCCTGACCAGGAACTACCTGAAGTGTAAGTCTGGATCACCGAAGCTATGCATTTGGGAAGAACTGCCTTCCTCTCAGAAGTAGCGAAATACTAGCATCTCAACCCGAATATAACATAGCAGAGTCCCGGCTTGTAAAGTCTGCACCATAGAAGCGGAGGGGTGAGGCATGAATACAGGTGGTGTGTTACCACTCTCGGGTTCACTGCTCTCTCGAAGCGAAGTGTCGACCAGTCGAACAAGTAAATAGCGTGGACGACTCACGAGCTATCTTGGGCAAGGGTTGCAATCTTGTGTGGAGCACCCATACTTTGGGTTTTTGCAAAACTAATGTCTTGCAAAGGTAGTGCATGCAGCGACAATGCAGACAAATAGTCAGTGCACATGTTTTGTCCGTTGTTTTATAACATGAAACGTGGACATTCATCAAACCGATATTATTCCCTGTACATGTTCTACACGAATAGCTCTAGCCACCCGGCATAAGATACGGTGACAGAGTATAGGAAACGGCTTGGTTAATGGTGACTTCAACTACACGTTGTCCATAGGTCTCCATCTCTTCTGATGCTTATGTAGTGATCTATTTTATTCTAGGCGGGACAGCTTATTGGAGTTTAAGGAAAGTCAGTGTTTCACGTTATAAAACAACAGACATCATGAAACTGTAAACTTATGGTTCGCCTGCGTTGTTCCCGTCGGCACCACTTTCTGCAAAACAAGAATTTCACAAAATCGAAAAAAAGTACGGTTGCTCCACACAGGATTGGCCCTTCACCAAGACCGCTCATGAGTCGACTACGCTATGAACTTGGCCGTCTGGTCAACACATCGCTTCGAGGGAACAGTGAACAAACGAGTGAGCGCGATAGCATCATCTATCCTCCATGCCTCACCGCTTCGCTTCCATAGTGCAGCTTTCACCACCCGCTACTCTGCTTAATGTTATATTAGGGTGAAGACGCTAGCATTTCGTTACGTGTGAGAGGGCGACCCTCCTTGTCAAATGCATGGCATCGGGGGATTCAAACCTTCACTTCACGTGATTCCTGATGAAACTCAACACAACATATGGCACGGCCTGGATAAGATGATATCTGTGGGTGTATTTGAAAGCTTCTGTTATACAACTGGATCACTTCCCTTTTAAAGCGTTTACGCGTCCCATCTAGCTGGATTCGGCTGAATCCAATTTATCTGGGACGAGTGAAGGACTCATTCAACGATTCTTGCCCACGAATAGTATGTCGCTAGGCACGTAGAGGTGATATGCATCTCAGATAATTAATGAAGCACAACTTTTATTCTTTGCTTATAGGGAAGATACACATCACAATAACCTCCAGTTGACCTCTTTGAATTAGATTTCTCGTTCTGTGTTGAAAGGTTTGAGGGTTGTGTCGACCACTTGAGTAGCTATTAGTAACCAGTCACCCTGTGTAGGCAGGTCATTTGTCACTTGCATTTGGGTTGGGTTGATCAGTATACCTATACTAGCACTATGCCTCCTACTAACGCTGTGTCATTCTTGAAAAATTTGAGAAATTATGTTCTGTTACGCTTCGTTTTGAAGAAAAAAACACGTAGATCCTGTTGAACACCTTGAATTACAACTCAAATTCAGCATTCACTACCACGCCACGACTGCGAGATGCTGATCAGACAAGGGATCCTTGAGATTGCTAATTAGCTGCGATGTCTTGTCGTCAGTATGGGCTGCTTCTGCGGAAATCGATTCGAGGCTAACCACGTGGTCAATGTACATATTTCACGGTATTGACTAATTCGACAGTGGTTGTGATGTGAATGAAATGCTTGAATTTCTGAGTTCAGGTCTGAAGCGGTAAAGCGTGTACAAAAGGCAAGGGAAGCACTACTCTCCATTAGAATCATGTACTGATCAAAAAGAATTGGTTCTGGTTCTGTGACGGAGAGGAATCGTTAGAATGTCTGGTTACTGCACTTCGTTTTCGAGTAGCATTGCCCTTATATTGTATGCTGTTGGAAAAGAGATGAGTAGGAAACCTTTCTTCAGGTGGGTCAGCAGGCAACACTTCTGTTCATACTTGAACAAATTGTGTTTCTATGGAAAAGGCTAGCAGACTCGGCTATTCTAAACACTTCCAGTTGTCTAGCGCCTTGTGCTTTTTCAGAGTTGTGGGCTGAATTAGATTTGGATGAAGTACAAGGCGTGCCGACCGAAAACGGGAAATGCTATACTGAAAAACGTTAGAAGAAAATAGAATGCTGCAAACATTGTTGGCTGTATAGTATGTGTGATGTGGTAGCTTGAAAAATGCATGTGTTAACTTGAAGTTGAATATATGAGGTTGTAAAGAAAGTATTCCGTCACTTGCGCAATTTTTTTCAAAATTATTTCTCTCCCTCCATTCAAATGACAACTGATAAACGTATGCACTATTATTATCTATTACAACATATTGCCATTTGTCAGGTAAATAGTATTAGGTTGGTGAAAAAGTCTTGCACCACACCGTATTTTCTTCAGTTTTATTGCTTCTTTTGTGAGTGACTTCAATCTTCGAAGTAATTACCGTTTACATCTACAACCTTCTGCTATCTCCAGGGGAGATCACGAAATCCTTCCTTGCAGAATGAAGTCGGCTGTCGCTCAAAGATTTGCTCCACCTCAGATCCCAGTTCGGTTCGGTCGTTGAAGCAACTATCCTTTAGTTGCCGCTTGAGAGCTCGAAAGAGGTAGTAGTCCGATGGCGCAAGACCTGGCGAATACGGTGGGTGGGGCGGCACCTCCCACCGAAGCTCCTGCAACTTCTGGCGAACGACTTTGCAAAGTGGGGGGGGGGTGGGGAGCATTGTCGTGAAGAAGGTAAACATTCCTCCACCCTCGCGGTTTGCGAGACAAAATCTCGCTGAGCTTTTACAGCTGTGTAGCGTAGATGTTTGTGGTGCTGTCGTCAAGGAGCTCATGATAGAGATTCCTCGAGAACCCCAGCAACAGCACAGCATTACCTTCCTTTGGTGAATGTTCGCCTTGAGCTTGCGGTTCTCCTTGAGGAGCCACTGGGCCTACCGAGTATGGTTAACGAGGAAGACCCAGGATTTATCTCCCGTGACGACATTCTCGAGAAAGTGCTTACTACGGAAGGAGAGACTGAGCGATAGTCAGTGGCGAAGTCTTGTCCGAGTCACGAAGTTAGTCACACTTCACTACGTCGTAGTATTTATATGCCCTCAAAAGCAACTTGCCATGTGTGCGAAATATTCTAGAATGCTTGTGCTACAACTACGTAGCACCAAACAGTCCTTAGAAGTTGCCGCTAAATGTTGAAAGTTTTCAAAATTTTTGGTGCATGACTTTCTCATCAACCTAATAGATCCCGCTTCTATAGAAGTCCTGGGGTTTTTAGAAAAAAAAAAACTCATCGAGGTACTTTTCATTTTGCTTCCTGTTGTCCAATTGTTTCTCCTGCAAATGGTTCGACAAGGAAAGAAACAGATGGTAGTCCACTGGAGGAAGGTCCGGTGAATGCGGTGGCTAGGACAGAGCATGCCACCCGAAACACTGCAGTTGTTTCTGAGTCTCCCTTGAAACGTGTGGATGCGCATTGTCGTGAGGGAAGAAGACTTGTTTCCCACTAAAAGCTGCTTCAACACGATCCAACTACCTGCAGTAGACATCGTTAGTGACTGCAGGTAGCTCCCAGTGAATGACTCCTTTGCGATTCCACCGAACACTGAGTATTACCTTTTTTGGGTGAAGTTCCAGTCTTGAGGATTTGGGAGTGGCAATTTCTGCTTCGCCGCGTCTCAGCCGCGGACGCTTTCGCATGTGGTTAACGTAGACTACCCACTTTTCCTCGAGTTCCTGTGGCAGTTCACGGCGCAACGCTAGGGATCCTCCTGAACCAGCTCCAAAAGGCGCCCCTCATTCACTGCAACTGGCTTTCCAGACCGTGGTTGATCCTCGAAGCAGAAGTCTCCGTTCTTAAACTTTCGGAACCACACCTTCGCTGTGTAGTGGGAGAGAGTGGTAGGACTCATCGTACCACTTATATTATCCACCGCGACCTTTGCATTGCATCGCTTTTCGAGCTCGTAAAGCAGAAGCAGTCGAACTTGCTTGCAGTTGACAACGATGCTCTCTGCCATAGTCGTAAAGGAATATGACGACAGTAGTGGTAATTGTAGGTCACAGGCAGCTTATATATGCGTTTTTTGGGAGAGTGGCGGGAAACTTTCTTTACAACCTAATAGCTTCGCCATTGTAGTAGGAGCAACAAGAATGCGGAAGTAGCCAGTAGCTTCATTGAAAATCACAACCTTTAAAATATGTCTGCGTGAAGTGGAGGACATTATGTGCGACCAGTCTGGCTACCGATATTAGCGTCAGCAGACATTTCTGTATTCTGAGTGCTTCAGATGCTCTGCTTCAACTACGTTGTGTTCTTACTAAGCTGTAGATCACCGCTTTAAACTGCTTCATTTCAAGAGACATTTCGGCGAGTTAGCCTTCTTTGAAGCCTGGAGGGTCAGAAGCAACGCTACTCACACAAGATTAATTTCATCCTACAGTTGTTTTCAGGGGGAATGGAGACGGGATCAATGAAGGAAACTGCAAGAGGAGACTGACCTTACAGGTAATGGTTGCAGAGTACCATCAGATCCCCAATGCTGAGTGTAACGTGTGTAGTTTGTCGGTACATATTTGTTGCTACTGATGGTGAGTTTCATTACACCGATAAGCTCCCTTTACCCCTGTGGACGACCTCTCCGTTCCTAATGCATAGCGCTTTGCAGAGTGGCATATACTCCATTTTGGGTTTCATTGCCATGTCAAGTTGGATATTATTCAAACCAAATTGGACACTTTATTTCAACTTGAACACTTCTCAAGGCAAATTTGACACTTCCCGGAACAAACCTAACGTTTTTGACATCATGCTGAACACCTTCCAAGTCGAAAGAAACCTGTTGAGTTTGTTTGCGTGGAGTTACGCACCAGTCTTCGAGACACCGGAAACAACTGTAGGAAACAGACACCATTAATTAGTGGTTCTACTTGAACAGCAGATGCACCACAAACCAAAAGAAAATCGCTTGGTACTGTGCGAGTGCACGAGTGCATATAAATGAGTGAACGTAGAGTTACTGCATGTCGCGATCTCTTCTTCTAATATACGCAACAATTGCTGCCTTCCTGACGTTCAAAATGGTCTTTAATTCATTATTCTACTTCGAAAAAGAAGATATGAAATCTCAAACGCTATATTCGCGTTTTTGGGGCAAGTGAATTATGAATTTTCTATGAAACTCACGCCTATTTTTCATTGGATGAAAAAATATTTTAACCCTGAAGAGGATCTGCTTTAATCTAGAAGTCGTTCGTTTTGATCTGGACGACGTTTATTTGGCTTTCGAAATGTAGCTTGCTTTGAGAAGTGTTCAGTTTGCTTTGGACAGTGATCGTTGTCTCATAAAGATGATATAACTTTGGCTTCTGAATGCTCAGAACTCCTGCTGACAACGACATCTACTGTCTATTGCATTATGAGGGAAGTTATTTTAAGGTATTGTTATGAAAACCTCTCGATCAAACTTTATATAGAATTTTCTACACGAAATCTGTGCCGAAATGCTTTAAGCGGTAATTGTTATTATAGAAGTTTGTTGCTCAGCTCCTGGATTTGCTATGGTCGAATGCCAATATATTCCAGAAGGCATTGGGAAAGTGTTGTGGGCTATGCTTGCTATTTTGATAAAAATAAAAGGATAAGGATAAAGGACGGCGATACTCAATCCCTCGGGATGCGCCACGCATTCTACTTCCACGCCATCTTGTGGAGGCGAGTTGAGTGCGTATTTGGCCACACAATGACTTGCGGTGGCAAACCTATGAACAGTTTATCCTTCCCAGACAACTCTGGTACCAACTCACCGATCCAGAGAGGCGCAAGGCTTGGTTGGCCTGGGCGGGAAATCCGATCCAGGAACCTCGTATTGGGTACACGCGACAACCGGCACCTCCTCCGGCTGTGCTACACGTGCTCTGGTAAAGATGAAGAATAGCGTAAATCAATCTCTTTATGGGATGGGCCACGCATTCTACTTCCATGGGTTATCCTAGAGAGATTGTGATTGCGTGTTTGGCTTATAGCTTGTCTTGCGGTGGTCAGCCTTTGCACAACTCAGTGGTTTATCCTTCCAAGACAGAAGAGGTACTAATTATCCAACCGTGCACGGTTGGAGGGCATGTTGCAGGAGGCGCCTTCTACGACTGTGCTACCACGCACTCTTGTGTTTTTACTCTATGCATTAGTTGTGTTTTTAATGCCATCGAGAAAACAAGAGACTATACGCACACTTCGATAGCATGTGTGCTATGTGATTTTCTAGCCATGTAAGTGTTTAAGGACAGACCGAAATGGCAAAATGTCGTCGAGGGATCGCAAATTGATCGGCGAGGTTCGGGGGATGGAAAGCGTAGCGGATTAGATCTTCTGTGTCATCATTTACAAGGGATGTCTGTGAGCTTACCCCAACGATTCCCAACAAGGCATGTATGGTCTTGCAGGGCATCTAAAAATGAGCACAGCGGCGGAGTTCGTTTTTGCTGCTGACCACTGAGTGGTCCGAAAATTGCAAAAAAATTTCGCATACCAACTCATGGATGGGAGGTCGAGGCGAGGGTATATACCCTCCGCACAACTAGTGCTGGTCATTTTGCCGCGCTCACTTTAAAACCAATTCGTGTAGACTTTTAGCTTTTAAATTTTAGTCCAAAATGTGGGCCAGGATCTCTTTTGCAGTTGAGTTAGCTCGGTGGTGTCTCTATTCCTCTCGAGCCAGCTGAAAGTCGAAATGGGTTTACTAGGCGACAATTTTTTGCCATTTTTGAACCAGCCAGTGACCCGAGTCAGAAGTGAACTTCACCGCTATGCTCCCTGTTACGTGCCCTACAAGACCACATAGGTCTCGTTGAGAATCGTGGGGACAAGCTCACAGACGTCCCTGTTAGTCCTTCTTCATATTTAGCCTACACGTTCTTCATTCCAACGTCGGTAGTGTGCTGCTAACTAGGTACTCACCTACTCAACCCATTTATGGAATGCTACGAGGTGAATTCTACCAGTTATCTTGTACCGAAGCATGTCTTCTGAAAGTACGAAGGGAAGCAGACAGCTTAGGAAGCGTGTGTTTCGAGCCCTGGCCGCGGCCTATTCGAACGCTTCCCCTTCATCAATATGCTCATCACAGTCGTACTCAACGTAAATGTTCATTCAAATGATATGCACACTGAACGGCGGTGGAAATTCATATACATATGTGGCACATTTCAATGGGAGAAAGTGATTTCAGCGGAAAGAATCTGCATTGAAAAACACACCGGTACTCGAATAGACATGGCTCTCGTGGTGGCAGCCCGAAGCGGAATTCGGAGAACGGCCGAATGCACACCAGCGCGATCACGCGAAGGGGCTGTCGCCAAATTTCAGACCAATTGAGCACAGAAATTGACTTCAAAGACACTCATTCACGTATTAATAGATTTCTGCTAGAATGAGTGAACAAATGAGAAGCACGGTTCCGATTCGGAGGCGAACCCCGTCAGAGGATGAATCGTCGATGGAGGACTGTGGGCCGAGTCGAATCGTTCGTGGGATGCTCAGTGGACCGACTCCTCCTGAGTTGTACCCGGCAACCTGAATGAAGGCACAGCTAGTTGCTGGAATCAGCTTGAGGATAACTCAGAGCTCTATCCTATGTAACTCTGTGCTAATTGCTTGTGAGAAATATTCCTTTGCCTGGATCCAAAGTCGATCTCGAGCTAAGATTTGTGGATGCGAGACCTCAATGGAGCTAACACAGACTATGGCTAAAGTTCAGCTAGAGCGGCTTCAACCAAATGATCAGTGCTGGGCTTGTGGCGCAAAAGCATGTGTGGTTTCAAGGGCATATCGAGTACAGACCTTTATGCAGCGACAGAAATATCTAAAGCGTAGCAAAAAAGATTCCAATAACTTGAGGACAGGGACCGTACCTGAATAGTGTACATGTACATGAGTCGAAGGCCGTCCAGTCGAGCGCTAGGTCGGTCTGGATTCGATAGTCGGGCAATTGGCATCGTCAACACGACGGCTTCTGACGCTGTCTCGGACACGTAGACGAATATCTAGAGCAGAACTGTCCAGAATGGAGAGGATAAAAGCGGTTATTATGAGAGACTAAGCTTCAGTGACATATTAAAGGGAATCATTAGAACACGCGTTCTTCAAGCACTAAACTCTTTTCTTTAGCGACACATAGGGGCGCGAAAAGATGCAATAAGAACAGAAGTGAAGGAGATTCAAAACCCTGATTACTATGGGTTGTTATACCGATACTTTTCTGCGATTAACACGTTAGATCAAGCAGTATCGGTGATGTAATGTACTGTCCAATACACTGGGGTTGCGGGTTCAAGTTCCGCGGAGTGCTAGAGTTTTATAGTAACAAAATATCGTTATCACAGCTTACAGCCACTTGAGGTTTGAAGAAATTGACCTGAATGTGTGGGCCATCTTTGTCTCTGTCTCTGATGCCTACGTCCGGTTTTTCTCCAAGAGACCATGCGAAACGAAAACCAAACTCTACTTTCCGTTTTTTATTCAATATTTGAATTTACTACTATTAGGGGGGGCCAAAAGTAATGAGACACCCCATGCCGTGTCCACATTTTTCGTGGCTGGAGTCTGGTTTGGTGCTTGTCGTATTTGTATGTTTATATGCTACTTACTGAACCCTATCTGAGAAGTTACCACTTCCGCCCTTTCCAGAAGCATGCCAAAAACCCCATGCTGTCTCATGCCGAAACCCCAGTCTGACGAGTCGACCTGTGTCGCGCAAATCTCGCCCAATTCCCAACCCCGAGCAGCCTTGGCTCAATATTCACGCAAGATGAGAAGTACGTCTTCTACCTTAACCCTGCCAAGCAGCGAGTCTGGGTGAGGCCTGTTGACCTGTTACCGACCTTCGTTCGGGGAGATGCTCACGGCGAGAAGCACCTTTGGAGCTTTTGGGTCTGCGCCCATGGACAGGTTTACCGGAAGCTGTTTCCCAAGAGCACTACGATGAACTCCAAGGCCATGGTGAACGAAATAGAAGAGATGGGCCGGCGACTCGCTCTTATTCATTCGCTGCGCTTCAAGAAGGTCCTCCTCTTCGACAACGCAGCACCCCATCGGGAACAAGTAACCACGGAAAAGCTTGGCCAGCTGGGCTACGTTCACATGCCTCACCCACCGTATTCGCTGGACATCTCTCCATGCGACTACCACTACTACTTGAGCCTACAGGACTTCCTAGTCGGAAGGGACACAAGAACCCAAGCAGTCCTTGACAACCATATCGAGCAGTTGATCAACACCAGGCCCAAGCAGTTCTGCAAGGATGGGATCAGGAAGTTGGCTGAGCGATGGCAGCAAGGTCCTTGCCCTTAATGGCAAATACATTCCTCAGCATCGTTGAGTTGTAATTGAGTTATAAGGAGATAAAGATTTTTTTCATTTTGTCTCATTACTTTTGGCCCCCCCCCTAATAGAACACTGGTTCTTCATGACCTTGACATCGTCTTCACGGACACGCCGAAGTTGGTGTCAAGGTGATGAAGAATCCGTGGTTCTGCAGCTGCACTCCTGTACTACGTGAATGGTGGGTCAATCGGTCTTTGATGAAAGCGAGCAGGCCGGAAGATAGTGCCATGCATAAAATGGCACGCGTTATAATATCGTTCAACGCACATGCCTAGAATATTGACGAAATTCCGTGGTTTCACGAAGGGAGAAATATCGGGAGAGCTTACATTAGAAAATGGAATTTCGAATAATCCAGGAAAACGATTTCATTTTTCGAGTATATCTGCACAAGTGAACACACCATCTTACTCTTCTTGAAACATAAAATAATATTTAGAAACCACAGATTTCTTGTAACTGGCTTACCTTATAGCCCTTCTCTGGATCGGTTGTGTTGCCCTGAGGGAAAGGTATCGCAGACCACTCGATAACAGTGGTGTAGCCAAGGTCGCTTTCCTGGAACAAGTTCAAGTATTATAAGAATTAGGTAATGCCTTTGAGATGCACACTGAACGAACTCATACCGTCGTCCTCAGAGACAGCTTATTGATCGACGGCGCTTCCGAAGGCGGCTGCTGCTTCGTGGTGATTTCTATCGGACTACTGTAGTCGCCGTAGTTCTCCTGAAGTATTCATATTGAATCACCCAGCTGATAATAATTCCACACTGCTTTAAACAACACAAACCTCGCCGTTCACTGATCGGAGGACGCACTCGTAATTAGTGTTGGCCGATAGACCTCCGAGGATCCACTCGGAAAACTCGGCCGAAATAGTTACCGACAGTTGACCGTCTTCAGATGAGGTAGAAGTGCAAGTGAGCTGCAACAGTCAAAGGAGTTGATAATCCTAATGGGGTGGAAAGATGGCTTGAAACTGAGAGGCCTCAAGACGCTGCTCGTACCTGCACGGCATGTGACCCTCCGCAATGGCTTGTCTTCTCCCATTCCCAAGAGAACGACACATGAGATGAGTTGAGAACCGTGGCGTTCGTGAACGAAACTCTGCGTGGCTCGCCTGAAACCAGCTGGTTCTTGTGTGAAGCACTCCAGCACTTTAAAATGAATTCAAATCTTTGTCGCTGCTAAGCACAAACTTCATAGGAAGACCTGCTGAGCTTGACCTTTTCAAATAGCTTCTGCAGGGTGGTCCGAAGTTTTCAGACAAATGGAATAATCGATATAAAGTCGTATGCAATGAAATGTCTTGAAATCCATTGTTTTTGTTTACAACCGGAGGTATCAACCACATTCAGGGTGCGATATTCAGGGCATCATTTAGGGCGGGCGCGTGGAGCGCAGTCGGAGGAGGCGCCGACTATCGCCTGCACCCGACACCAAGTTCCTGGTTCGGATTTACCGCCTAGGCCAACCAAGCCTTCCATCCTTCCGGGGTCGGTGAATTGGTACCAGATGTGTCTGTCTGGGAAGGATAAAGCGCTGACTTGTTCATCGGCTGGCCACCGCAAGTCATTGAATGACCAAATACGCATTCAACTTGCCTCCACGACATCCCATAGAAGTAGAATGCGTGGCGCATCCCAAAGGGATTGAATAACGCCGTCCTTTATCCTTTTTATCCTTTATCCATTTAGGGCACTAAGTGGTATCAACCACAGCTCGGAAAAGTACAATTGACTTACCCGTTGCCTGCCACCTTAACAGTGGAAGTCAGCAGTATCCACCCACCACTGAATAACAAAGAACGAACGGATGCAAATTAGCTTAGACAACTTCTTAGGAACGCACCGCGCGTTATGTTCCTTTGTGGCGTGATTTCCATTTAACAACAAAAATCGCTTCTATTCGTTCGGAAGGACAAGACATCCATGTCATTTGAGAAGCTTCGCAGAACGCATTCCCGATCATGAAGCCATAAAGCATAAAAAAGCTCAAAAGGACAAAACGTAAAGGAAAAAAGGACAAAGCCAATCCCACTCTGCGCATTCTAGTTCCACGGCATATCATGGAGCTAAT
The DNA here is from genome assembly GCA_947359475.1 of Heligmosomoides polygyrus bakeri. Taxonomy (NCBI): domain Eukaryota; kingdom Metazoa; phylum Nematoda; class Chromadorea; order Rhabditida; family Heligmosomidae; genus Heligmosomoides; species Heligmosomoides polygyrus. The sequence continues at coordinate 80,103,047 of OX375865.1, read as the reverse complement.
TTGAACGTTAGCCGATAATGGCTTGAGCTCAAGTCAGCGTTGTCCCCTTCTCAGACAAGTCTGGTACTAATTCGCCCGCTCCCAAAAGATGGACGGCGTGGTTGACGTTTGCGGAAGCCCGAACTATGATTCAGGCTTCGAAAGATTGGGTGCACAGCCGGCGTCTCCTCCGACTGCGCTACCACGTGCCTCGACCGAATGCCGTCTTCCGCAATGGGTTTGCTTTGAGTGCGATCGTTTCCATTAAAGAACCTTGTATTTTCAGTGACAGACTAATTCATACTTGACTTGTTTGAAATGGGTCGAGGTCTCTATTTAGCGAATCTCAAGCTAAGCCCTTTGTTATTGGTTTTCACTCCCTAACGCGCTTCACCCGCGAGTTTTTGGAAGAAAAGGAACTGAGATCACCAGACTTTCCCAAAGGATGCTAACTATGTACTGATGAAACTCTCGCATATCACTGATCGTAGAGTTTGTGCTCAGACCTAGTAGTTCACTAACCTTGATGATTCATAAATGCCACCGTGTCGGTGCTAACAAGACCCGCTCCTTGGTCATTGATGGGGCGAACCGAGAAGACCACCATCCGACATTCATTTGTAGCATTTAGGTGGACAACAGCTTGTGGTGTTTTAGTGTCTAAATTTCAGTAGATGACAGAAAAAGAGATTCAGCTCGAAGATTTTGTAGTGCTCGAAGATTTCGCTTACCAACGTAATGAGCTAAAAAGTTACGCTCATGAGATGCAGCGTCCTGTTCAGCTTCCTTATCAAGAGACCATGACAGGCGATAGCGCAAGTGCTCGCCAGACTGATGACTCTGAAAATCCCACTGTTGACCGTGGAACATTGCTTTCGCGAAGATTTATCGTACCGTCTCAATGGGCTCCCACTCGACCAGCAGCGTGGTGTTGTCGAGCGCCTTCCACTTCAGTCCTGCTACAGCCTCAGTCGGAGGAGCTGGAGGAGTCTTCACCCAAGTCGTGGGCACAGACGGATCACCCATCGTTGTGGAGTCTACTGAGCGAACGCGGAACTGGAACTCAGATTTTCACGAAAACTGTGCCATTAAGGAGCCGTTGCGGCTTACCTGATACAAGGTGTTCGGGGCGAGGTCACTGAGAGTAACGCGTTGCGACTCACTCTCAGCGACAACTTCTCGAGGAGCTGGTCGCCATTGTCGGTCCACCTTTGTTCGCAGTTCGACTAAATACCCTCCGGAGGTGTCTGCCTAAATAAGGAGAAGACGCTTCTCAGTGGCTTGATAATGTGAAGTACGCGTTGGATTAGTGTGTAGGCTACCGAAAGGATGGGTGAAAGGTGTAAATTATTCGAAAAAGGGATACGAATAGGTGGTAAAAGAGACCTTTAATCTTCTTGAGCGTTTTCTTGAACCTTTGAAGATTCATTTGAGTGGCTTACCTCTCCGCTGACAGCATGGTTCCTTATATCCCTGTGGGTGTTTGGCCTCCTCCAAGCAAGGCGGACTACGTTTTGGTCTTGCTCGACCTTCAGAGCGAGAGGAGCGGGCACCGACGGACGTGGCATTACGTCCACGCTGTCCTCACCGTAGAGAGAATAGCATGAAATTCTTTGTGGCTTGGAGATTTTTTCCGAGGCAGAGACCTAAAAAGTGGAACGGTTCTCGTGCGTAGTTCCGTCATCTGGTGCGGTTTATGAGTTATTTATTGGATGTTCGGCTTAGTTTCGTTTCCCAGAGGCTAAGAGATTCACAAAAGGGTAAAATGTCGGCGGTTGATGTTCAATTTTATGACAGATTTTGACAAATTCGGTAGTAAAGGAAGGATGCTTGGAGATTTTCTGTAATGTTCATCTACATATTTATTGTGTACCTCTATAATTCACTCCAGCTATGTAGAAGTGGGCGAGGCAAAGCTATTAACTTTTAAAGAGCAGTTAAAATCTCTATAGGTAAAGTTAGCGAATACAAATGTAGAGGAAGGTGAACTACCTGCAGGCCAACTTCTTGGACAATGTGACGCCCTTGCTTCGATTGCCGCGTGTGCTCACGAAACTGAAGTGCAGTACCGTGATGTCGTACTCACGTGTATTGCCGTAGTTTTGGAAGCTTACCTTTGTCTTGAAGCGAAGACCGGGTAGGCTGTTCAGCGAACGGTTGTCAAATGTCCACTTAAAGAATGCCTCGGGACACTCAGAGGCATTTCCACAATCGACCTCCACGGAGCATGAAACGTTCATCTCGTCGGGAGTTGCAGCGGAATCCGTTGATTCGACTCGAACTTGGGCTTTGTCTAAAATTTAGTGAATGAGACGAGTTAAAGTCATGCAGGAATGTCCCGAAGTCCTACCCACTACCACCAGTTCCACCTGGTAGTGCGCCTTTCCATGTCGATTGTGGGCAGTGCAGAAGAAGTACCCTCCATCGTCTGAAAGTGGTGTCCTCCTATGAATTTCTTCCAAGCTCACAACAGATAGCAGAATGAAAGAAGGCCCCCTACCATGCAATATATTCTCTACGACGAGCACTCCATGCTGATCGCGAACTCGTCCTTTATGTGGCAGCTTAGCTCCACCCGCGTCAGCCCATCTGCTGTGTCCTCTAGGTGATGCGTGGTAGAGGCACGGGATCGACTGGAAGCATTAGCACCTTACGTCGCCCTTGTTCGGGACTTCAACCGGAACTTACCACCGAGCTCCCATTGACCGCAAAGATCTTTCTCGGCATCGACTGCCGTGGAAAGGCTGGTGGCGAGTCTTGCACTTGCACGTAGGCAGACGAGTAAGCCAATCCGATTTCGTTGCTGACGACACACTGATACACTCCTGTATCAGAAATGACCGTCGAGTTCACATACAGTCTGAAATGGAAAGGAAGTAGCTGTTGCTTGCTCTATTTACGCCCATCTGCTTAGAGGACTATCGTTGTTTTCTTCTAAAATTTTAACCGAATTCCTTTGCTCAATCACTGGACAAAGGTTAACCGCAGCTCACGCATGCGAGCACTACCGATATTCCAGAAATCCGGAATATTCTGGCATAAGCGTAGCAGCAAGGTTCTAGGGTAAAGTTGCGAACTGACGCTGATGTGACAAAGATGCATTCGACTCATGGACACCTGCTTCAAAAACATGACCTTCCAAGCTCTACCTTTCATATGTGTGTAATTGAAGTGTACACCTAGCGGCGCGGATGGCGAAAATCCGAGAAAAAATTGCCAGGCTAGTGCATGAGCCTCAAGCTATCCCCAGCATCTTTCAACTAATCGTAAGTGCTCGGAATCTCGATTTGCTTTGTTCCACTCTTCGTTCATATACTAGTTTTGCAACAAATGGAATGCGGATAGAAGTAGGGAAAATGGTAAACCTAAAGGCGTGGCCCTATTAAAACTCTAAGTACAAGCTCTGTTAGCACTCTGTAAACAGCAAACAGTTAAGCTAAGATAGACAGACAGATAGACAAGGGCGTCGTTGTTAGTCTTCTTACGTTAGTGCTAAGCACACGTTAAAATAGTATGCCGACTCTACGACCCTTTCGTTGTAACTCGCTTCTCAACAGTGCCTGGGCTCTGTTGGATGCATTCAAGCGTAATTGTGTTCAACTTCTAAACCCCACACTGTAAACTTATATTGTGCAGTCCCCTATCGCGCTTCACCCTTATCCGCATTCTCCATTTATGAAACTTTTCGCTAGCTAATGGCCATAAAAGCGCTATTATAGCCATCAACTAGCAAACAGTGTCACAAAGGGTTTTAGGAAGAACTTTCAAGGAAAAGAACGTCTCCAAAGGTGATCTAAATAAATAAACTTACTTGGTCTGGTGAACATGGAAACGTCTTCTCTGATCGGATGGCATCAGTAGGGGAACGATCGGCTTTGCGTCCTGTAATGAGTGACCTCTGCAGCATTTTTGCCTAATCGAACGATCCATGTGGGTCTTTCTATTCTTTAGTTAACGACCTTTTCATGAAAAGACTCTGAGTCACGACTTTTCAAACGCAAAGGGACATTCTTCAGCTGTAAAGTTGCGCACATTCAAAATAGAGAACTCTCATCTCATTATATAGTATGGAATAAAATGCAACTTCTCATGGAAGTTGCAATCCATACTATACAGGGTGTCTCAAAAAAAATTAATACACTGTTTGAAAGGTGATAACTTTGCTCACTGTAGATGTACTGAAGAAGGTAAGGATTCATCTGAAGGCTCAGGAAAATGGAAATTTTCTGACATGTGAGCGGTATGGATCGTGCCATGTAGTCGCCTGAATTCTTGCATTTTACACTCGATTGATTGTTTTCGCTGGAATACTTGCCATAATTTCTCCACAAAATGGTCGTATCGATTGATTTGTGGTTTTCCTGAGATTTAAAACTTGAAAAAACTACGGCTTGCGAAAAATACTGAGAATCTTTAAAAAATGAAGGTATTATTTGAAGGGCTCTATCATTGCTGTTAGTGAAGCTCTGGAATATGTTTCAAACCCCTAAAAGAGCAAAGGGTAACGAGATTTCTGTGACGTGCATTGTGCCCGGGCTGAATGCTTGTCACAATCTTGTTACTACTCGGCCAGATCAACCTGTGCTGTGCTTCTTTTAACGTATAGAACTTGACAATGACACGTGCCAGACATGACAGTGACATGCAAGCTTATTAATCGCACAGATTAAATTCCAGCAGGAACCCCATTTTCGAAAACGGATTCTGTGGTCTGATGAAGGAACATTCAAGCTGAACGGAAAGGTTAATCTGCATAATTGTAGCTACTGGATGGCGGAAAACGTTAAAAGGAGCACAGCACAGGACAGGTTAATCTGGCCGAGTAGTAACAAGATTGTGACGAGCATTCAGCCCGTGCACAATCAATCGACTCTAAAATGCGAGGCTTCAGGGTGGAACATGGCGCAATCTTGACTTTTTACAGGTACAGAAATCCCGCTACCCTGTGCTTTTATATGAGTCTAAAACATTTCCAGAAGAATCACTAGCAGCAATGTTAGAGCCCTTCGAATGATACCTTCATTTTTTAGAGATACCCAGCATTTTTCGCAAGCCGTAGTTTTTTTCAAGTTTTATGTCTGAAAAGAAACACAAATCCATCGACACTACCACTTTGTGGAGAAATTATAACAAGTATTCGAGCGAAAAATAATCAATCCAGTGTGAAATGCAAGAATTCAGATGAATGCATGGCGCGATCCATACCACTCACCTGCCAGAAAATTTCCATTTTCCTGATCCTTCAGATGAATCCTTACCTTCTTCAGTACATCTACAGTGAGCAAAGTTGTCACCTTTCAAACAGTGTATACATTTTTTTGAGACACCTTGTATATTGAGACATTTCACCTATGTTAGCTGATAGCCGCAGTCACAATGCGAGCCAACACTCTGCCGATGTGGTTTCTTCAGCTTAGCGATATCAGTTTATATGTGCAGTTAGAATATGCAGGAAACCAGTGGTGGTCTTATTCAACAGTACCTTAAACCATTCTACGGTCGAATGCGAATCCATCGTGGAAAGTGGACACTCGAGAGCGAATTCGGTATCTGAACCAAGTAGAAGATCCGATAGCGGAACCACGATCACTGGAGGAGCTGAAAAGAGAAAATTTGAAGCACTCTTGCAGTCGTTTTAGTTAGAGATCTGTCCCATTAATTAAATGAAATCTATTCGTGCTTGGGAATTCAGCAGAGTGTGAATCTTGTCTCATATGCAAGGTGTCCGAAAAATGTTATCACTTTTTGATTTGTCACAGAAGTCTATCCTCTTTGATTACGGCAATGTTTTATAGCCTATTCTGAAGAGGGTGAGGGCTAAAGTCTCATAGTTATCTTAATCTTTTGGTATTGGTCAATATGAATAGAAACGTCAGCCAGGTCGGGCGCAAATCCTCTTCATTTCTTAATGCAAAAATTTCATTTAAATGTCATTTAAACTGCCAATGAAGCAAATATCGCAATACGTATGTAAAGCGCAAGGCGCGTTTCCGACTAGAAACACACAATACGAATTTTGTTTTCGTGTTTTTTAAAAATGAGCCTCTTGAGAGATAAATATTTACTGTGCTGTTTTTTCATACAGCGATAATATTTTGGGACGCCCTATATGCAGCAGTGCTTACATGCATTTCATAGTATGCGACTTAGTTTAGTAAATTACAACTCTTTATCCGGCAGAAACATGAAGGAGGGTTTCAGAAGCACCATCATAAAGAAGTGTTTCAGAAGATTAAGCGCCGGCTATTCCTTTTTTATTTTTCATTTCGTTTCATTCAATGTAGCAGAAAGAGCTATGTTCTTAATATTTTTCTCTTTAACTGAAGCTGAAATTCCGCTGCAAGTTTCGAAGCGTCGTAGTCGCCATTACAAACAGAAGACTTTTAAGAGAAGAGGAGAGCAAAAGGAGACACTCCACGTATTCCCATGATCGGATTTGCCCATACGTGCTTTAGTGTATTTGAGTCGTACCTCGTATGGAGAGTGTGACTTCTCTGACGGCCACACCCAGCGAGTTCCCCGCCGAGCACTTGTAGCGTCCGGTGTCGGTCACTTCAGCGTGGTCGAAACGAAGAATCCGTCCATGTTGCATCAACACGGCCTTCTTGCTCACCCGACGGCCGTCAACTCGCGTCCACTTATAGATCGGAATCGGACTGAAAAGCGGCCATGTTGCAGACGTAACTTCTGGCGTTACATTCCACAGGAGAACTGTCGACATTCAAATCTTCTCTATTTGTTGCATTCCTCCACTACTAAGCGCAGTCAATATGAAACATCCTAGAAACTCAACCAAAGGCAAAGAAAAAAAGAAAAAGAGAAGAAGGAAAAGAGGATCCCAATAATTCAGTGAGCTTCAAAGATTCCTGAACAGAAGTTATGGGAGGGTGAAGGAAGGATAAAACATCTGAGCTTACCCTTGTACCCAAGCTTTAACCGTCTTGTACCTTACCCCCTTACCTCTACCTACGTCTACATACTAGAAGAAGACGATTAGAGCTAAGCGCGATATTTACTATTTCTTCAAGGCAGCGTGAAGACAGGAAGATTAGCTACATCTGTAGATTTAAAAACCCACTTTCCATACGCAAAGCATTCCAAATATACAGTTGAGCCGATGACAGGATTCTCCGGGAACACTTGTGGTTGATTCGAGTCGATTCGCGGAGCGAAGGGAGCTTCTTGAGAGACGGGCACGTTGAGTCGGAAAAATGGACCATAGTGGCCGGACTGCGTGGAAGAGAGCGATAGGGAGCAGGCGTAGCTGGAAGCGGAACACACTTTGTTGAGGAGATCCTTAGTGGTGAGGTAGCATGGTTTGTCAAATCTGGTGAACACTCAGCGTTTGCATATCGCTTGTCCACACGGGGGCCAGTTTCGTCAACCGCTTAGCGGCCGGTAGCGATATATCGGTTGTCGTGTCTGTATCTATGTATCTCTCTGTATCACAAACTACGTAGGCCGGTATTGTGAATCCGCGGTGAGATGATACCAGCGGTATCGTTGGTGAATCTGGCCCCTGGTGTTTCATTTCTTCACATCAAACATGAGGTCGAGAATATTGCTCTATGCAACACGTACTCCAGTATTTGAGGCCTATCCTATCGTACATATCCTTACTAGTGAAGGGATCAAGTGAAAAGTGTCAAAATGTGTATCTCTGTGCTGATAATACGCCAAGCTAACCCTGTTATGAATTGCCTGATTCTGGGGGCTGAGAATCCTTGTAGCTCGATTTCATATCTAAAACACTAGTTAACTCTTATCTTGACTAAGAGGACCGGAAGATATTGAGGTGGTCTTTGCTTTTGGAAAGGTCTGTGTAGTATGGTAGAAGTACAAAATGTTCCATGCATGATTCGTCTAGACTTTGAAGAGCAAATTTCCAGACGTGGAATCGAGAAACGAATAAATAAAAAACGGAAAATTTTGGAGAGCTCCGGCCATACAGTGACCACAACCATTTATTGGGAACCAAATGTGTGTGAAAGTGTTTGTAAAGCCATTAGGTTCGTAGATTGCATAGAATGGTCGCTGCTAAGATATAGTTAGAAGAAAGAATACAGGATAAAGGACGGCGTTATTCAATCGATTTTGGAACGCGCCACACATTCTACTTCCACGCCATGTTGTGGAAGCGATTTGAATGCGTATTTGGCCTATTCAATTACTTGCATTGGCCAGCCAGTGAACAAGTCAGCGCTTTATCCTTCCCAGACAAGCTTGGTACCAATTCGGCGACCCCAGAGGGATGTAGGGTTTGATTGGCATATGCGAGAATTCCGCATAAGGGACCTAGTTTCGGGTGCACACGACAGCCGACACCTCCTCGAACTGTGCTACATGTGAGAGTGGGAGAATAGCAGTAAAATAACTAAGAGGGAATTCTTCTGCTACCGAGTGCTCTTCTATTCTGTTTTGTTCACGATTGGTAAGCTTTTTCCCCTTGCATTCTCATCAAAGTGCGCAAATTATATATGTACCAGATGTTCAGCGGCCTGGCGGCCGCCAAACGTCTGGTTGGGGGCTTTGACCCAAACCCCGAGAATAGAACAACCCCATCCCCTCTGGTTGTGGGCTTCGCCGCCAAACCCCGAGAACAGAACAACCCCAACCTTCCTCCTTTCTTCTTTAGGCCTTCTTACAGTAAAAAAATCTGGTTTTACTATATAGATTAGTGCAGTGGGGTATGGTAGGGCAGAATTTTCACTGCGCATATGAAGCCCATCCACCCTCCATCACATGCACGTGATTTATTCTCCGAAGCGCTCGTTCTCAACGTGTCGAGAAGCAGGTAATGAGAGTCCCAATTCGGTGCCTAATCAGTAAAATCATAATTAAATTAGTCGGTATTGGTCGACACCGCTTACTGCCCGACGGCAATAATACTCCTCCGAATCCCATGGTCACTCTCTCCACTCCTCCCCCCCCCCCCCTCTCCCGAAATATTTCCTTTCCTATGTATTGGCAAAGAAACGGAGTGAGAATCAAGCACGCACTTGTGACATTGAGTACCGATTCACGTGTCACCACGTTGCCACGATGTCTATGACACTCCTTCTGCACTCTGACACACGTGCCACGGCTTCAGAAATCCGACATACGCTGAACGACGTTGAATGAAAATGCAGGTCCCTCCTATTGACGCTTCCCCTCTAATGGTCCCCTTTGTTGGTCCCTCTCCTATTGGTCGCCCTTACTCGGAATCCCTACGCAAGTTGGACACCGTCTTCAGCGCGTCTTCTGAATCCATACGCAAGTTGGACGCCGTCTTCACCGCGCCTTCTGAATCCCTACGTACGTTGAACGACGACTTCAGCACGTCTTCTGAATCCCTAAGCACGTTGGACGACGTCTAGCGCAGGTCTTCTGAATTTTGACTCACGACGTCTAGCGCAGGCCTTCTGAGTCCTTACGCGCGTTAGACGACATCATCAGCGCGTCTTTTGAATCCCTACGCAAATTGGACGACGTCTTCAGCACCTTTTGAATCCCTGCGCACGTTAGACGACGTTTTCAGCACGTCTTCTGAATCCAGACGCATCTGAACGACGTCTAGGGCACGCATTCTGAATCCCTACGTTCTGCACTCGATCCCCATTCATACCCTAACGCGTTGACCCTTGAATATCTCGTAAACTTGGACGATCCGCCACCAAGGATATACATAGTTGGCCAGCAATCGCCCATGGTTAAGCTCAAAGAAAGCCCGGCTGGCATACGCCGCACTGAAGTAGGCGTCTTTTGGTTTAAGTCCCCCCTCCCTGTGACGGATACGTGACATTAGCCGATTATATATAGTTGGATTATACATTGTAGTTGGAAGCGCTTTTCCTGGTTTGTTCACTGGGGCTATTTATATTCCATTATCATTTGTTCCATCATTAGGAACTACTATTACCACTTCCAGTCATTCTTTTATGGCTTGCCTATAACTGAAGAACTTGGTTTTCTCCATGAAATGCCTGATGAAGTTGCTCCACGCCCAAGCTGCACCCGCAGCTTAGTTAAGTTATCGGTACATATTATACATGGTCTCAAACCGCAGTTGTACTACCAATTTCGAAAAAGCAAATGATAAATGTAAAATCGCACATTTTACGTCAGTAAAGAACGCAAAAAATTATGGAAACGTAAAATGTTTTAAGGCAGTATTTATCCGCTGATAAAGGAAATCGCAACTTTCAAAAAACCCTTTTGTAGAAGCACATGCAATTTTTGTGGTTTGGGCAGCTGAACATGGTATGGCTAGAATCCGACTTTTTTGGACCAATCTAATATCTAACAAGATTTTGAGCCTCGGTCGCCGGTGCGGTAGGAGATGGCGCATTTAAGCACGAGCGGTTAAGGTATGACTTCACTTACAGGAAATCTTCCGTCCCAGTGTGATTCGCAATTTTGGATGAGACGGTTTTGAGAAGCGTATCTCTCTATCAGCTGTGCTAGTCACAAACGCGTTGCTGAACCAAGCACACCTGCAAGCACTTAGTGGGACTCTCAACTTTGTTCGCCTGGTTGCTAATGATGGCCCTTCTCTACAGTTTTTAATAATTACTGCTTTGGTGGTAGACCTTCAAACACTGGCCCTACGCAAACATGATGAGTCTGTTATTTAAATACGACATCAACTGCAATTTTAGTACACGCCGAAAGAGCTGATTGGTGGATCCTCATCCGTTCTTCAAGGAAAAATAAGAAATCTCTTCTTATAGCCCCAGTTTCTCTCGTCATAGAACCTCGGCATTTGTATTACGTTTATTATTCTAACGCTTGCACCACGCTCAGACCTCTAAAGAAGACGAGCGCTTCGAAATGTAAGGCCTTTTGGAAATAAAGATCTAACATAAAAACCACGAGCGGGCATAGAATTTACTGTGATCTTGCTGTAGCGATAACGAACACTATATCCTTGCTTCCACATCCCACCTTCTCATTCTGCATGCAGTAGTTGCAGAGAATTAACTGCATACAGGCTGTTCCGAGCTCTCTTTTTTGGTGTCACATTACCACAAGGAACGAACTACATGGTGCATTTCGTGGTCTTTCTTTCGTTACGCCGTGAAGCCGAGTTCATCAGCCCCGGTGATGCGATATGCTGTCAGAACTGGGTCGCCGACAATCACAACTGCTCGTGCATCATTAGAACGGCCGCGAAAACGGAAAACAAGACAGAAGAGCAGCAGCACGAGGCAGGCAGCGTTGTTAGTCGCGAATAGCTGGCCGTGTGGCGCTTTTAAACTACCACTCCTTCGATTCGGTTATCAAGTTAGGGAGAAGATTTAGACACAAAGTGCTATGCTTTCCGTATTCAAGGTGCAATGGAAAGCTTAGATGAAAGTGAAGGAAAGAAGGCAATGCTGAATACTTTCTGCTTGCCACGAACAAATATGGACTCGAGTAAAAATGGGGCTGGAAACATTGCAAATAAGGCGATGTATCATCTAGGGTTTTCGTTTAGACCTGCAGGGCAGGATCATAAGTATATCTTTGTCGTAAGATATAAATGAAGAAAACAATTTTGAGAGTGAAAATTTCTGGACTACGAAATAGAAGAGAACTTCTCCTCAATTTCCACCGATATCACCGTTTCTTGGCTGAGAACTCAAAGGCGCTGGAGACGGCGGTTAGAGAAAGAACCTTTTCGATTTGAAAGAAGCTGAATACTATCACCTTATTGCTCTCTTATCATTAGACTCCTCTGTTATATCATTAGATCTCCTGTTTGCGCATCACTTCAAATGATGCTAACAAGACAAATCATTTTTCAAAACGTTATCAAGTGCTCGACTGATAAATTATCACAGAGCGAGGAGACCGGCATGAGTAGCTTTAAAAAATCTCAAAAAATTTATAGAAAGGTAAGTAAGAAAGTTAGGATGCTGATTAAAAACATTCATACGTGAAATGGAAGGGATTTTTTCTAGATTTCCTTCCGAAAAGGCAGAATAATGTACTTTTGTGAATAAGGCACGACATTACTAATGTTAGAGTCGTCGAAGGATGTTGAGTAAATCACATTTTCCCGTTTGGTTTCATTCTTTAGTGCTTAACTTAATTTCAATTTTTTTAACTGGCACATCTAGCTGGAGAACGGGAATCTCATGTTCTTCTGAAGTATATGTGTTTCGGAGCCCGCTCCGATGTCAAGCGCTCCTTAGCGCTCAGTTAATTTTTTTGCCAAACTTGCTCGGTAAAGGCCAAACAAGGGCTTCTCCGTCGGCTCACCAGTGCAAGTCGTTGTGAATCTCACAAATGCATTCAGGTCGTTTTCACCCTATCCTGACAGTAGCAGAATGCTTCCCACAGATTACTGATCACCGCAGACACTCATACTTTGTACTCGTGCCTTTAATGCTGTTTCTTCAAAAGCGAAAAATAACTAATTATAGGCTAGCATCCTTTCCTTCAGGATACATAGTGATTGTAAAACGTTTAGATTTATTTCATCAGATTGGGTGTATTTCCTTCTCTTCAATCAGTCCCCGGCTGCTAGATCCAGCGTCACAGAAAGCTCACCTTGTTTCGTCTTCTTTCGTGACGTAGGAAAAGTACAGCGTGCCATCGAGAGAGACTAGTGTTCGTTCCGAACTTGGCAGTATGCGGTCTGTAGACGAGTCGTACAGCCAAAGAAACGAGTGCGACTCTGAAACATTTTCACTGAAACAAAAGACGGCGGAAGAGTAGTACAGGAATTCTTCTCTTACCTTCGGTGACTACTTCATACTGATATGGTTTTGTTTACGCTTTGGAATGCTGGGATTTTGTTTGTGAACGGGACGAGAACAGATAGGTCTAGCATTCAAGCGTGAGTGAAAGCGTGCCGCTAAACGTCGTTCACCGAACCGGGAACAGAGGTGAGGAGAGCTACGCTACTGACCAGCAGCTCTGGACACACGCAGACCGAACGCAAGGAGGAGATGCTCTAAGAGCACGTGGTGTGTGCATCTTGTAAGGAAGCGGAAGTGAACAGAGAGCGACGGGAGGACGGACGGCTGGCAGTGCGAGTGCTCTGTAGCAGCTGTGGGCGGAATTCACTTGCAGGGCTGCCGAAAATCGAATTTCTGGTCGGAGAGCCATCCGGGTGACCTCAGTTTCCTGAACTTCTCGAGAGAAGTGAATTCCGCCCACTACGCACTACGTGGTGATATGTGCTGGTGCGATGTTGTGGAATCAGTGAGTGCTGTCAAGAACGAGAGGAAGAATGCGCAGAGGCATCGAACTGCATACTGTCATCGTATCAATGCTAAGTTTCTTCTTCGCTTCCCCTTTTTATTTTGAGTTTTGCCATTTTAGTCTCCGTCCCAAAAACTTTCGCTAACACCCTATAATTCTTGGGGTATTTTATTGTATGGAAAACAAAAAGCAGGGCATAGCAAGAAATACAAAACGAGAGTAAGGCCAACTTCTATAAGGGTCGATGGTTTCGGTATCCTCAAGTTTTCGACCAAAGAAAAAAACGTCTTGCATTTCGCGGATGCCCAATAGAAGTGGGTGACATGATGTATGCTCATAATGGTCAGCTAGCAAATGCGGTAGAAATGTAGAAGAGATTATGGCCCTCTTTCTGCCAGAACAGCGTTCGGAGAAATGAATTTCAGTGTAAATAAGATATTAGGTACATAGCGCCTATTAAGCTCAATTTTTAGCTGAAAATATCCGATTTTGCTACGCGTATTTGGTAATGCTGTTAAACCCTTGAGCCCTGAGCAGATTAAAACAGGTGTAAATTCATTGCTCTTCAGTAATTAGACTTTTCACACAATTGGAAGAATGGATTAGAATATTTAACCCAAATGACGTTAAGAGCATCTAAGATTGGTTTTCAGCCTTCCCCATACCTCAACCTATTCAGGGTTCAGACGGTCAAAATCGCATCAAAGTAGAATTTTTCTATTGGTATCAACCTTAAAAAGGAGGTAGTGGAATATTTGGAGCGCTGAATTAAGTGCCAGCCTTTCTTTCCACTTATTGACCTGTTCTGGTTTGAATACTGTCGTCACACTGAAGTGTACCGAACAGCAGATTACCCCAGCAATGATATCAGAACTTCAGCGCCTTCGAGAAAATCTCTGCAAACAGTCAGACTACTGAAACCGCGGCGATAATTAGATCAGCGTCGAATATACGACTGATCATTTTGATCGCCATTTGAATAGATTTTTTAATAGAAATTCTCTAAGGCGCGCAGAATTCACCGTCTACATTTGAGCTCAACGAAAATTGCAGAACGAGCTAACGTTGAGACCAAAGAAGATCGCACGGGCCAATTGCTGTTTGCTAACCTATAAGAACTGGAGATATTTAGTGAGGCGGAGTGCGAGTGCTGATGAGTGCTGATGCGAGTGCAGTGTTTGTGTGTGGACGTCGACATGAAAACGAAAGACGAAATGCGACAAACATAGAAGCGACACCTATAGCGAGACTCTTGGTGCGAGTGCCGATCTACGTGGATTAGCGACTAGGATTCAAGGATTAATTACACTGAACAGCGGCTGCAAGTGCTCTCAGCACATAGGAACAGATTCTGGCTGACGACATCACGCTACATAGGTTGCTTCCCCGTGGTGAAGATCAGCTACAGATCCACAGATAGTGCGAATAGACGAAGGTAACTGGCAAGGTCGAAGTCATCGAGACGAAACGGCTAAATCAACAGAATCTCCCGAACGAATGAAAGCGAATGCGAGATTGGCGAAGGCACAAGGGCGAGTGAATCGCGGTGGACATGAGCGAGGGCGAGACGACGGCGCCGACGTGGAGCTGGGCGAGCACGAGAGGACGTACGGGGGCGCAGGAGAGACTGCACCAAGAGCTCAAATAGAGGCGATACAGTCCCGCTTTGGTTGCTCGACTGCACTGTATAGGCGCAGCGGATATGTGGACGCTAGGCCAACAAGGCGGATTTCGAGGAGCTCGAGTTCATAGACAGAATGTAGCCAGAGCTATTGAGAATCACTACAGCAATCACAGATTTCTCGAGGCTCAAGAGAGTGTGTTCAATCTTCACTAAGGAGAAGGTTTTCATAGAGAAGTCATAAGAGGGTCAGCAACTAGCGGAGAGTCCAGAAGAACATTGACTTGGCGGAAAACAGTTAACCCGCATACTTTCGATTTTCCGTGCAACCGTTCACGTCTGGTTATCTTTCATTCCAAGGACGAGACTACTAGAGGAACGTCTGTTATATCAACCGTAAAACATCTTAGGATAGGAAGGCGACAACATGACCGCAATTCAGATAAAACTCTTGTCTTAACCAAAGAATTGTTTTGCTGATTCTAAAAAGTAATTACTTTACATGTTGAACCACGGTGCGCCTCAAAACTGTATTTCTCCTTAAAAGGTTGTTTGAATTTATGGGGAAAAGAGCAGAGTGAAGATGAGGACTACATGTTTTTATCAGTAGGCTCAGTTCATGGATTTCGATTTTCAACTCCACTCCATTTCTTCAGCTAGCATAGGTCTCAGAGACCTGGGCCGTACGAAAGCAGGATGAACACGCGATCAGCGTAGAATAGAGAGGACGATGCTCGGAGTGACATGATTCATGAAGCGGGAGAAGACCTCCGGGGTTGCGAGCAGCGCCGATGTTCGAGGATCAGGTACGCTATGGGCCATGACGTCGAAAGTTAGGTGGAATGGCCACGTAATACGTTTCGTAGACACTGTTGGACGAGTGACGTAACCGGCTGAATTCTACGTCATTCGATGTCGAAGGAACAGCGATACCAAACCACCGCGTTAGTAGGCTTTTTTCTAAGAAATCCTGAACGAACGGGCTTCGTACCCACTGAAACACTTTGGCATGCAACGGGAACGAATGGAGCCGTTTCTGGCGCCCAATCGAGTAATTTTACGGCCAACGGGAAGGCAGATAACGCACACGAAAGGATTTTGTTCGTAACCTTCTCAGAAGGTATGTAGCGCCCACAATTTGAAACAACGTTATTATTATATATTATTATATTATTTATTATTAAAACAAAAAACCAGAACCTCTTATAACATTGCGAAGTTCTGCTTCAGCGGCCACAAAAATAAGTTCCTCGTAAAATGTTTTATTTTTTGCAGTTCCCTTTTATTTAATGAAATTCGAGGTGGGTAGAAGGTACTCGCGCTATAAGAATGACGTCTTTGACTTCTCCTTGTTATTTTGTTACACATGACAAGCCTTTTGAGAGCAACATTGCTGTGGTGCCTCACAAGTTTAGCGCAAGAAAGAGAAGAACATAAAAGCATAATTTTTAAGGAGTTAAACTCTTTGCTTGGGAAGTACGATGACCTATCGAGGATCTTTGAGCAAGCGTGTAGAAATGCTATTGCTTGCTAACCTTACTAGCTTTGTCTAGACGTCTAGGTGTGTTGCAGATTGTGTGCTGTTTAAATGGTTGACGTTTGCATATGTATTTTGCTTTTTTACATACTACTGCTTCTTCACGCTAGATTATAATCTATGCTTTGAATAAATAAATAAATAAATAAATAAATAGATAGATAATTTAGCCTGCAACTGTATTTCATTGAACCGGATGTAAAAGAGGAAAGTGCTAGGCGCAGTGTCGCTTTCAACAGTTTTCCGGGTCCAAGGTGAAGTCGCGCGCTTTGAGTTGTTGCTCGCTGCGGTTAGCCTAAAAATTCGCTCGGATCTTCTGCTAATGAATTTACGCGTGTTAGATGTTCTTTAGTGACAGTTATGGATGGTGGCCTACTCATTATTGCAGTGAAGTGATGTTTAAACCTCGTCGCTACACTTAAAAAATATATTATGCGCTTGGTCGCCACTAAGGTGGAGTACCCAGTGCCATCGAATGGTCGCGGAAACTAACGGTTCTTGAAGGGATTACAGCAGTAAACCAAGGAGCCGTTTTTATTGCTTGGGTTCTTTCGAAGACTCTGTCAAACACTGCTATCGTGGAAGCGTTCCAGTTAGCGTACAGTGCTAAGGTGTCATGAAGAGCGGGCACGGCGTAATGCGTGAAAACTTCTCGGACGTTGTCCCGAAGGCCGGGTCATGAAAGGTTGAGCAACGTGGGTAAATTACTGGGTAACCAGCTGCGTCGAAAGGTGCAGCTATAGACTTCGTAATGGAAGGTTGAGTGTAAGTCCATAGTTGAGCATTCGAGTGATTCGTGTCAAAAGAGCAGTCTTCTGGTCATTTTGGGCGCCGAGAAAACGTATCACTCGAAGGGCGACACGGGGGAATGTTTTGTGAGCAAAATCCAGAGTATATGCTGTTCACGATGTTCTTCAAAGCGGTCAGTAAATTTCAAGAAATGAGTGGTTTCACCGAAGACTTCTCTCGTAGCGAGCGAAAAATGTGCACAGATTGCAGCGAAAATGCAGTGCGCATCATAATCACAGGCCACTTTATCTCCAACCTTCCAGACTTCTCACCAGAATCAGTACCACTGTCGTGCAGGAAACAGCTCCAGTTTACATAATATAAGTGCATATAGACTTCTTGTGATTTTTGATTTTTGGCATTCCTTTGTGAATGCTGGCAATGCTGAAAATTATATTTTGACCGGACCGTAATTATAGATCCACCTAAAAGAAATTTTCCTTGCTTGAGCGAAGGCACTGATAGACGAGCGTTAAAGCAACTTAATAACCAGTACAAACGAATGTAGTTCAAGAACTTCGGAAGCTTTCCGGGTAGACTATCTGCTTGTCTATAAATTATAATGACAAATTACATACAAACTGATATTCATATCAAAGTACTCTTATTCATGTTTGATCAATATAGCTTGTTGGTATAGGTCTTTTTTCCTCCTATTTTAGTTGTACATTGGCGTCCGATAGAAATCTGCTCACTGGAGCAGATTAACTTTTAGAAAGACTTGAAAATTTAGGAGAAAATGCAGTGAAAGGTCGAAGTTCTGATGAGAATTCCCCACTCGAAATCTCACTATAGTGACGGATACCGCTTGAGAAGATGTTTTTCGAGAATTCTTTATAGGTCATCCGATTTCACTGCCTAGACAATGACACTTAAGTGCTGACACAACCAGATCGAATGTTCTTCACCACATCTGAACCGCCTCTGAAGCTGTCACGGCCAAGAACCATTAGATCCCCACAAACCCTATCCAGTTCACTAGCCACTTACTGGACCGGCGCGATGCACTTGTCTTTTCAGTAGGGGGTAACTTTCAAGGTTTAGGGAGTTCAGAGCGAAACGCCATGACCATTGGATGATCGCTCTAATTTGTTACGAGGGTTATGAGTGGAAATCTGATGGCGTTCTTGAAGGGCTGGTGCAGTACTACAGCGCGCCTTCACGTCCTTCGGAGGGTTGTTTTTGTGCGGTGCGTCAGTATTCTACGAAAGTGTATTGCTAACACACAATGACTCCATCAACCAGACGTCGTTGCGGCTCAGTGCGTAGTAGACTTTCATGTATCAAATGGCTTACTATTTTTGACCTATGTGCCTTCATCCCATTCCCAATTTTGGCCCCAGTCACAGGAAGCAGGATTCAATATAGGATTAGCAGAGGCGCTACCGGATCTAATAGGCCCTAGTAAATATATTTGCATATTTTTTCGAACTTTTTCTTCATCACTTGTTAAACTGCTCTGATTGAACTAGATACAGTATTCGGTTCTATGACCCTTATACTTTATAAATTGTTAATCTTAACTGGTAACCTCAATAGCAGTTTTACAAAATGAGCAACAACCCGTTTTACAGTCGTGAAATTCATGACCGTTGGAGAGAGCTGAGAAACTGAAGACAATGTTGGTCGTTTATACTGCAACAGCGAATCAGACTCATAAACGTTTTCAAAGCAGTACCAGTTAGGCGATGACCAATAGAAAGGAATTAGTCCTACAAAGGAAGAACGTGTTCAGCCGAGTCGACGTAGCCTAAATGGGTAGCACGGAAGGGCGACTTTTCACCGGGTTGGCGAGGATTTGCATATTAACCAGCCGACGACCACGACAAACAGAAATTCTGAGCAGAGCGGGTAGCGAGGTTCGCGGAGCACTGCCCTCGGGGAAGTTTTGCTCTTCTGAATCGCATCGCAAGGCATTAGGATGACGGGACGAGACGAGGAACGGGGTGACGGGGTCGATCGCGCTGCTGATTGGCCAAATTCGGACGGATTCTGCCGCTCGCCAGTCCGTCCTCTCCCAAATAGGACGGCCCTAATCAGCCGTCATCCTCGCCGCAGAAGAAGTAGCGTCACAGATGATGCGTCTTCTGCTGTCCGGCCCTCTGGGAAAACGTCGTCTCGAGTCTCTGGGGAAGACGTGGTGACGAGTCAGATGCTCCGGCGGCTAGGGCGGCCTCGGTCAGCTCATCCGAAGAAACATGTGTTGTTTACAACATCACAGCCAGGTGCAGCACATACAAAAACAAGTATCCCACCAGCGAACTGCCTCGACTGCCATCTGCGATTTAATGTTGAGCAAACTACGCCGTAAGCACTTGTTTTTCCATCACGGCGTGACTAACAATTTATTTGTATCGTTCCTTAAGGTCTGGAAGGAGGCTATGCTAGTAAATCAAAACGCACCCCATTTGCTCAGTATTCATTCTGTGAAAGCTACCACGAAAATTGAAAAAAAGCTCTTTGGCAAAGCAATTTTGCAAACGCTTTTGGATGCATTCAGCTTGCGAAGAAGGAGACATCGTCGAAATGTCAGCTGAATGAAGGAATTATATTAATCTTGTCCTGGCTCAATACTTACAGCAGCGAATTGAAGCAATCCCTGAAACGGCACTACTGTACTTTCACGACTCCAGAGGACGAAGAGAGGTCGAGAAGCTTTTCGACGAAACTTCGCGCAGGGGTTATTTGGGGTGCTAGCAACAAATCTGATACCCGCATCAGTATTACGGTGCAGTACGATCGGTACGTGCGGGCAAACGATGCTCCGGTATGATTAGATCAGAGATCGGTAGAGGTCGCACCATAATACTAAAAACGGATGTGAATTTCGTGATCCGTACTCCAACTAAGCCCTATATCCGAAGATTGGGAAGATTATGCATGATCCAGACACCTTTACTCACCCCTACCGTAACCTACCATTTTCCACTGTGATAATCAAAACGGATATCAGATTCGTAATTAGCACCCCTTAGGCGAATTTTGGGAGAAACGTTTTCTCCATCACTACGGTACTTCTAGAGCCGTGAAAGTATAGCAGTGCCAACAAAACTTCTGTAATAGTGCGTGGTAATAGCTTATGCCGGAGAAATAGGCCGCACATCACAGAACAGACCACAATCGTCCTTTCAATGTTCATTCGGAAATTGTGAATGGCAGCCTATCTCCACCAAGCATGAGTAGTGGTGGGGTGATCTATGTGGTAGGAAGATGATACTGTTGGAGGATTAAAGTTTTCCATCCAGACTGAAATTCTGGGAGGACAGACCTACCTGAATTACGCAGCTAAATTAGCGGACAAGCTAGTGTCGGAAATGGTCGACAAGATTACAGCGGTCGAGGAGGAGTTGAGAAAGAAGTAAGAAGCGCGCAGTAAGAAGCGATGAAATGCAAGCAAAGCTCATAGGAAAATTAGTGCGGAAAAGGTGACGTTTCCAGTTCCACAGTTGTGCAGTTCACACAAGAGATCCAGGCCTCCGAGCTTTATCAATGTTTGGAAAACACGGTTGAAGCCTAATAGCGAAAGCGACGGATACGTTTTGGTGACAGACTTTGAAAGGGGCCATAGCTGAGTGCATTGTTGATGATGTCGGGGGGAGCTCCAGGGAACTCGCAAACAGGTTAGTCGACCTTTTTCGAGAAACACTCGAGCGGCTTTTTCGACTCTTTTCGTGTTCCGCGAGCGAGAAAGACTCATTGGCCTGTTCCGGCATGTGGAAATG
The DNA here is from genome assembly GCA_947359475.1 of Heligmosomoides polygyrus bakeri. Lineage (NCBI taxonomy): Eukaryota > Metazoa > Nematoda > Chromadorea > Rhabditida > Heligmosomidae > Heligmosomoides > Heligmosomoides polygyrus. The sequence goes on along the minus strand of OX375865.1, from coordinate 80,082,226 downwards.
AAGACAGCTCCCGCACTCGTTTGAATTAATGGACGTTCACAAACCGTCGGGATGACGGATGATGGTGGTGGGATGCTACCGAGATGCAAAGTGCTGCTAAGCAGTCTCGGAGAAGCGGAACTTCTCACTGTTCAACAAAAAGAATAACGTGCGGAGTGATAGAGTGCACAAAAAACCATTGTGATGGCAGACGACAATTGCACAACTTACAGCTAAGATCACTGGAGTGAAAATGACTTCCGATGTCACATCCTGGCTCAACAGAACGAAATTCTGGAGAGCAGTGTTAGCTGGATACCAGCAGGATAATATGGAGGAAATCTTGGATATGGGATCACTTTGCCTCCAAAAATACGTTAAATTCCCGGTCGAATGCACAAGCAAAGTGGGCACTTTACCCTACTTGCGATGCATTCAAGATGAGAACACCGAACACTTTGAGCAGCTGTAAACGCAAAAAAGATATGTATCTAACAGCCATCAAGATCAGCTTTGTGAGGGTTTTCAAACCTCTAACATTTCCGTTTCATTAAACAACTGCAGAAAATAAGCTCCTTTGAAAATCAGTAGCGCAGAAACTCGCAAAAGCACAACAATTGACAGTTGGGAAGGCCTTCTGAAAACCAGGACATCACGCTCGATCGCAGGCTGCGCTGAGGCTGCAAGTGCAGAGGATGTCTGGGTCGAGGTGTTCAATCATCGTTGAGCTGGGCAGCTGATTGGAGAGAGCTTCCGGAGCCGAGGGCAGTTGTGAGGTCCTGGCAGAGTACGAGGTGAAGCAAAACAAAAGCCTAAGCACGTGTGGAGATGTCGACGAGATTAAGGAGGCGGTGGAAGAGCACAGGAAATCTAGGATGTTCTTTCCGTCAACATGGCGAATCCGACGCGGGACAAGCTGTTGCTTACAACGTCCATTAATCATCGGCGACGGCTTGAAGGGCGTATCGTGGCGCATCATCGTGTCCGTGTCCACTAGCCGAAATTGAACAGCCCACTACTGCCCTCCCTCTCAGAAGGTGCCGTCCGAGCTGAACTATGCCCAGCTCATCCGCACTATGCGTGAGCTGTGAACAGTGCTGCCGGGATGGATTGAAAAAATGCCAGTACTGCGATGCGACAAAACAATATGGAGAAAATCGAGGTAGGAAAGCAGCCCCAAACCAGTCGTAGAAATGTAAAAAAATCTAAGTACATACTACCGCAGCTTTTGAAATGGGCTCGAGAATTAGCAGCTTTGAAACAGAGAAGATGAGAGAAACTACGATCTCCAACCCGCTAACAACCGAAACGTCTACTCGGACTCGTTCCTGAGGATGCAAATGCTAACAGCTAGTCTCTGTTTGATTTGAAACGGAGGAGATGAAGCTGCACAACAAACACGCGCGGTTACAAGTGATGTCTTCAAAGTGACACTTCTAGCCGCTAATGTGCTCCTGGCGGCCATCAGGAACCGATCCGCATACGAAGATAGGGCCAGCCACGGCTTTCGCTGATGCCTACACTTCAGATTGACCTGAGGCTATGCGAGAAGTTGACGTGGAAGGAGTCTCTTGAGGCCTCCACAGCTGAGCGTTTTTCTAAGCCGGATTTCTATGTAAACTGGCTTGGCTTAGTGAACAGCAGGCTAACTAAGACAATCCAGAAGAACACGTTGAAGCTGGGAGGACTCCTTGGATTCGACATGCGCACTTCAGTTTATATGAAGGAATTCCACAAAGCGCGACCACTGCCTCCAATAAACACCCATTTCGGAAGTAACTACGAGCGAAGCAGTCAGTGTGGCATGTTCCATTCACATTAGACCGTCGCATTGCATGCTTTCCCGCTCCGAAAACGAAAGAAAAGACGAAGGAGCAACTCCAACAGAGAAATACAGTCCAAGATTGTTACACACTATTGAGCTACCGTGTTGTTTTCTTCGATGAAATGCGGCTTTGGCCAAATTAACTTCTAGCGATCAGAATGCTGGTGAACTCCTTATCAGAAACGGTCCTGTGCTGTCAGAATCACAGCTCAAACCATAACGAAAGCTAGACACTGGGCAGAAACATGGAAATGAGAAGACATTTTCTTATGATCGTTTCCAAAACTCTACTCAGAATGCGCGATATTATATTAGCGCTCGGATTTTCGAAAACGTTGACGAAGTTTGAGATCGAGACCATATAGTAAAAAACGACATGTTTTTTTCCGAACATTGCGACTTTTAGTAAAAACTGCCTGCCACCACATCTATAACATTTTAGGGAAAATCAACCTTCCTGAAGTCTACATACGTGGTTTCAAAGGCAGTGTTCGATATATAATGGAACGTTGGACACTAGATCTTTTATACAGCACTGCTTTTGTTGCTTCTTGAATGCGTTTTTAGATGGCACGGATTCTACTTTATAAGAAGCGACAAAGACGTCTGTCCGGAGCGTCGGACGTCATCCTAATGCCTTGCGATGCGATTCTGCCGAAGTAACCTAAGGGGGTGGGTGGTGACAGAGATTCTGGAAGTATATATTCGTCCGAATAAATACCAATTCAGTGATTTCCAAGTGCTAAGAATGGAAGTTTCTGTTTTTTTTCGTCAGATCAAGCTCAATAATCTACGGATCTTTCAGCGAACGACATCATTCATTGGCTGCAAGCCGTCATGAAATTGCGGAACCGGGATTGTTAATCACGACGGCCGACATTCCGGTGTAACAGCTTTCTTTAAAGCCTGGAATAGATATGAAAAATTTAAGAAAATACTCTTTCCAGGTTCATTTGAAATTTCAATAGTCTCGAAACCTGATGGGTGAATGAGAAAACGAGAAGAACCCAGGCGACTCTACGGAAACACCCAAGAGGCTGGCAAGTCATCTGCGAATAGAGGTAGAGTGAGGCTCTCTTCATGGGTTACGCCTCGATGACGCTATGGCTGACTCCTATCACTTATCACTTTATGATTTTATTCAACATTAAGGAGCTCCTTATTTTCCTTGAAGTTTCGAGGTGCTTTAGCTCTTAACAATCGTAAGCGAATTTGGTTATGTTTAAGGTTCATACGAAGACCAGGAGGTCGAATGGCGCTCAGCATAAAGGCAGAGAAGTTGAGAAGGTAGATGTTTCAGGTCGTAGTTCAGTTCCATCAAAGTGTGTGGCGTGCGAATATCTTGCACGGTATTTCTACGTGAATTGATTTAAGGACTTTTAGAGAATACATTCCGACCCAAGGATAATATGTAAATATCTTAGTGAATTACACAGTTTTCGTTAAGGCCAACGATGGTCTTGCAGAAGTGGCTGAGCCTACGCAATGACTTCTTTAAGCTTTAGAGGCTTGGGGGGGACATCCAGCTTAAGCGCAAATTCTGTGACAAGTCTGGCTAGCGGCAAGGAACACACTATGTGGCATAGTTTCAGAACATATGCCGGCATATGACTGTGTCTGACCCCATCAAGAAGAGACAGAAAGCGCAGGTCTAGGCTATGTCTGTGCCAGGAAGGGAAGACGTCCGAGTAACTGGAAGAATGGAAGAGAAGTGTGAGATAACGGGGATGCGATTCGGGCAATATGGCAACTCCAGAGGGCAATGTGGAATTAGAGCCGCGGACGGAGGCATCGGCGGCTGCGAATGTGTGGGGAGAGTGATACGGAGACTAGTTTGTCTGGGGGGAATTGAGTGAGGCGGCAGAGGAGAGTGAAGGCAGATTCCGTTCGAGACGTACCCCAAATAGCATTAGGGCTTGCTCAGCTAGAGACCTGATGGAATTGGCATGCAATGGATCGCGCGGAAGGCCTCCATTAAAGGCGGCTCGACGTCGGCAAACAAACGTTGACGCCTTTTCCATTAGAATCATCAATATAACACCAACGCAGAAGGAACTAAAGCAGCACATTAGTGGAGATGGAGGAACGGGGATAGGCAAGCTGTGACGGGCTAGAAGATCTACACGGATGGTGGAAGCGCCTTGAGAAAATGCAGCTTCGCATACAGCTCAGGTCGACATTGTTGTCAATGCCTTTATACAGACGGAATATAATGTGAGAGAGAGCAGCGCAACAAATGCTGCGAAATCGGCGGAAACATCTCGGCTCTGAGTCTTTGGCGCTGAAAACGTCGCTGATTTCCAGACGGAAATCGCTCGCCGCGAACAAAGATTTTATCTCTCCTTATGAGATCGGTCGTGCGTTTTTTAGCGGAGGAGTGAATGAACGGGGCGCACATTGTCAACCACATTGTTCATCAAGCACAGCACACATTGTTTCCAGGGTGTCCCATAAATGAAGCAACAAAAATGAAGCCGGTCGTACAAATATGGTAGGAATTGAACAGATTTGGCGCACCGACTAGAGGACTTTGCAACTATGGCCAGTCTGCCAAAGCACACTAAGAACTAGACTCTCAACCCATGACTACTGTTTTTCTCATACAAAACATGTAACTTCAACTGCGCCTGAACAACTAAAACTGAAACCGAAGTCATTCAAACGAAACTGTAAACCGCTAGGATCCTGTTTTCCAGAGGAAAGGTTATTGTAAGCCACTACAGACTCCAACTGCTATTCTGCAACCACTGAAAAGATACTACCTAGAACCGTCTTCCATTTTCCATTTTTAGAAATACATAGCAGATGTGAAAAAGTTGTCTGTTGTTGTTCTTCTTTCTCACATAGCTAACATATTACCAGTCTGCCTCCAAGTGGCAATAGCTTACTCACTTTTAGAGGCTTAATTTCTACTGTTTTATAGCATTAATATTAGCTCGGCATAAAAACGAAAAATCGAAAAAAATCGGAACAACAACAAACAAACATGAAAAACAAACATGAACATGAAAGATATTAAACAATACGACAGCGGTTGGATATTCCAGTCTCTTAAAGAACTCATTTTTCTATAAATTGTTGCCATTTCATGATAAGGTACACACAGTTTGCTAACGGTTTTTATAATAAGCGCATTCGGTGAGTCACTCTTTTGATGACACGGCTAATGTGCGTAATCCTTAGGTTGGAAGAATTCGTCTGACTTTTATGGAGTCAATTAACTGAGTCCCCTTAAATAGGCGCTTGAATGAATGAAGAGCGAGAGGATCATTCAGTTCATCGTTTGTTCCGCCTTTTTTAGCCGTTCTTTAACTTTTATGGGAACATTCGAAGCGGTTCGGCAATCACTGAGACGATCTATTAGAAGAATGACCAGCCGCTTGAGGAACAGGAAGGGTCCCGACAATTTCACTTCTGAACACGTAATTTGAAGGCGTTCCCTAAGCGTCTGCAAGTCATTCTCCAAATGTTCGACAACCGAGGAAGAATTTTCGATTTTCTCAAGAGAGGAGGAGGAAAGAATGAGGAAGATGACAGAAAAAGGTCCCGAAAAATAAGTGTGCTGGCAGTGTGGCTTCGAACAAACAAAGCAGAGCAACCGTCAGCTGGACTGCTGTCCGAAAAGTCTCGAAGTCGCGTTAATGAGGCAATTTCGCGCTCCGCGTCCTTTTAGGACCATCAGGGAGACGGAGCGAGCGACGCATCCAAATGCTTCACTCCAGTGATGCTCGAAGTGACAGGCCGAGTTTGCCAGATGGAAGCGACGCCATACTGCTCGACGCGACAACCGACGCGGGCCCCTGATAAGGAGGTGCTCGCCTTGCACCACAGAATGCGTCCAGAATAGCATTGACCGCCTACACAGAGCCACAGCTTGCAACTAGAGGCAGCCATGGTAGCTGAATGCCAGGCGTTGGAATGCCTACAGAACAGCCTACAGCCTACAGAACAAAAGCACACTTTGTCTTAGAAGACAGTCTCCTAAAAACGCTTGAGCTTAGCCAATCTCACGATCAGTCATAACCTCACGTTCAATTTTTGCGTCTACAGATCGGTGTCAGAATTGTTCATAGGAAACCGCACCACTACTGCTTTTATATAAGAAAAGTAATAGTCGCCATTCCAAAGACCCACCCATCTATCTACCACTATATAATTGAGCTTCTCCGAACTAACGCTTAGGTATTATTTAGAAGATGTGGCATATGCCATCCGGTTGCTGCCTAGAGGTTTATCGTGAGGTTTATCATGATCGTGAGGGCACCACTGAATTGACAAGCGTTCACCCGTCTTCGACACGAATTGGCAGTCTCACCTCTTAATACATCAGCACCGCAGGAACCGTATTTGAGAACACAGTAAGGGCAACAAGTGCATACTGCTGAGTGCTTCAACTGAGCGTTCTGAAGAGTAGTTCCAGCCAGATCGCTAACTAAGGTTAGGAATAACTTTTTGAGAACCAACCAAAAATGGAATCAAGGAAGGGAATAGCAGCGAAACCTCTCAAAGGAGAACTCGTGCCGAGCAAAGGAAGACTACGGAATTGCTGAACAACGTGGTGTCAAGAAGACATGACCATTCGTTTTCAGTATGCCTAATCTTCGAGCGTCGGGGCTGTCTAAGGCATCCGAGAAGAGACAGAATGTTCTTCACAGGGACTGCTGAGAGCGAGCTCATGTGTTCAGCACCAGGTCAATCTCAAAACCGAGCCCGTTAATACTGAAGATAACAGGACTACAACAAGCATAAGTCCCACCAAAATCCTTCGGCAAACCTCATTTTTGGATGTTTCGCGAATAAGTTTTCGAAGACTACGCTAATCGCGCATGAGAAAGAGCTATCTGTATAGTACGAGTCTGCTTGAAGGGCTTGAAAATATCAGCTTCAGAGTGATGAGTTTTCTTGCTCAACAAACGAATTATGGTTTTATCTATTTATTCAAATACAAGAGATTTTAAAAGGTTTTAACCCAACTCAACCAAATGCTTGACCTACAAACAACGTAGGAGTCTGTATCTAGAATTATGCTGGTGGGAAAAGCAGGTAGGAATTAAGTTCACTTTACTATCAGGAAAATGAATAAGGAGCTCGCTTTGCAGACTAAACAGTTAAATCTAAGAATAAGGCTCACTATGGGGGCAGTCTAAGAAAATTTCTGGAAGCTTCCTTCTATTCTCAAGAGCAGAATTGTGTAGAATTAGAGCTATCCGTTTTTACAATCTCGCTCAAAATTTTCGAACTAAAACAAGACTCTTTCGATTCCATAGATTCCCGTGATGTTGAAGTAAACCAAAGAGACGGGCTGTTTTGCTATTGCAAGCCATTTTTTATAAACAGTGAATTTCCGAAAACGTTTTAGGATTAGGAAGCGGAATAGCACGGGAGCGTGATGAGCGTGACGCAGCTTCCGCTGCACGCAGCACTTGTGCTCTGCAAATTTTCGAATTTAAGGACTATCTCCCCTCTTTCTAATGTCTAGAGGGGCTAAAAGCTAGTTTAAATCAAAATTCCGAAATTCAAGATGCTTGATAGCACATTAATTCTATCCACTGAAGTTGTGTTTTAGTCCGGAGAAGTGCGCAAGACAAAGCAGCAGGTGTCTTTGAGAGCTTTGTGCAAGGAAGGAGGTCCGAACCTGTTCCCTATGCTAATCACTTATCCGGTGCCCTATTGAGTGAGCACAATAACTGGCGAGGCTAACAATCGTCAGAAATAATACAACGATAATAATAATTATTATTATGATTCAAAAAGAGTTTTTTGCATGTAGGAAAATGTGGGATGCATGCAGGAATTCCATACAGGGTTTTTTGGGATGCTTTCTTCCAGATCTACTAAGTGGTTTGTCTTAATGTGTTATCAAATAGTACTAGAAAACAAGGAACGGAAACTGTTGATCAGCAATTTTACAATTGGGTTCGTACTCACGATGGAATGGGAAGACTCAGCTTTGTTGGGTCAAGCTATGTATCTTTAGGCAACTCGAAGTCGGGAAACTGCGAATTGTCATGTTATCAGTGGCGCTCAATTGGAAGAAACGCAAGGATGTGTAAAATCTCACTCGGCTGGTGATTTGGCGCCTCACATTCGAGCTTGGCCCCTCCATTGTAGAGAGGAACGACGCTGCCGCGATGAGTACGAAACGACTCCAAAAATGCCGGTTTGAGGATCGTCGAAGGACCTCTGAAAGCACTCACACAGATTGGAGAAATTACGGGGCTCGTTGTTTATTACCGAGCCAACTAGAGCATTGAAAAATGTCTGACCCTAAACGCCGTTACCATAAGCTTTGCGATACACTCGATGGGAGCGCTTCTTGAAAATCTTGAAATTGAGATCAATAAAAACCTCTTTCATGTTCACAAGCTATAGGGTTATTAGCAGGAGTGAAAATAACATTATCTGGAACGCCTATTCAGTAAGACAACATTCCGCAGTATTTTGGAAACAGACACGATCTTGTTTTCTGAGAATACATCATTAGGTGGGCATTTGCAGAACTTGGAAAACAAACGCTTATGAGGAAGGGGGTCTAAGAGAAGTGGCGGCCAACAACTGCAAGCCGTATCCAGTCTCTGTAACATCCATACTGATTTAACATGGGGGCAGGGTAGCGCAGTGGAAGAAGGGGCAGGTTGTCGTAGGCATCCTGAATCGAGGCTCTTAGATCGGGTTTCCCATCCAGGTAAACTATGTCATATATTCCTCCGGAAACGTCTAATTGGTACCAAGATATCCAGAAAGAAACGAACTCCGACTTGTCCATCGGCTGGCTACTGCATGTCAATGATCAGGTAAACACATTCAAATTGCCTTTGCGATATCCCGCAGAAGTAGAATGCGCAGCACATCCCACAAAGGGATTGATTAACGTCGTCATTTGTACTTTTAGCATTTAATCTTCGAACACACTAATTAGCTTGTTAGAATATAGCTGAGGTGCAATAATGTCCAAGGAAGCTTGGCCTAGGATGTAAACGCATAGGGATCCTGAGGATCAGTTCGCGGTTCGCCCTCCCCCACCCCCCCCCCCCCCCCCCACCCCACCCAGCAAGTCTGGAGAAGCGGGTCTATGAGAACCGTAAGGTTAATTCGCATGGCGCGAAGATGAACACGGTGTGCAATAAGTCTCCAATCTCCGTGTCATAGAGGGGCCCCGGGTTCGGGTCGTTGTTGGCTGATGCCGCAACTCACATGCGACCGGAATGTCACCAAAAAGGGTTCGCAGGACATTTAATAACGTGCGTGTGCAAGCTCATCGAATATGAAAAATGGGGAGCCCAGTCTCCTATCACCCTTACCCTTGAGCCACCCCGTCAAACCCGACATTTACCCAGTGCTGCTGGCGGTAACTGTGAGACTGAGAACGTTGTCTTGCTAAATTCTGCGGCCAACGGTCGCCGGTCAGCGGATGCTCCGTGCGACGGCGCTTGCCATGCATTGGATGGGGATTCGGAGAATGGACACTGCGTTCGATCTCCCATATTTGCTGTTAAATCTGAAGACCATATGAAGAATTGAAGCAGCAGTGATCCGTATTTCTAATGGTTGACATTGTCCTGAACTATATCATGAGTAGAGGATTCCCCGTAATAAAAGCATCGAATAGTTTGCCGAAATCGTTCAGAATCCCTATTAGTTAGGAAGCACAGGGTTTCCTCAGTTCATTCTTCTGTTCAATACAGATTTCCCTAGTTAGAATTAATTAGAATTATATGCATGTAAGGGCGCGTGTGGCGCAGTCGGAGGAGGCGCGACTGTCGCGTGCACCCGATACCAGGTTCCTGGTTCGGATTTCCCGCCCAGGCCAACCAAGCCTTCCATCCCTCCGGGGTCGGTGAATTGGTACCAGACTTGTCTGGGAAAGATAAAGCGCTGACTTGTTCATCGGCTGGCCACCGCAAGTCATTGTATGGCCAAATACGCATTCATGTCGCCTCCACGACATCCCGTAGAAGTAGAATGCGCTGGCGCATCCCAGAAGGGATTGAGTAACGCCGTCCTTTATCCTTTTATCCTTATATGCATGTACACTACTCCGCAAGTCAGGGAAAACTTTCCGGAGCTTGCTGCTCTTCTTATAGAGTTTTAAAGCGCCAATAAGGGGAATACATTTCAATGAAAACAGTGGTCCGTTGCTGGGCAGCATTAAACTTGTTCTCGGGTACTGCTAAGCCTCCTTCCCTTTTACCTGTATCACCTGCCGTCCCGTTGATCATCGACTTGCTCGAGCGGGCGCCAGCAGCGTCTCCATTCGTCCCTGTCGTGTGCCAGAGTGCTCCAATGGATCCTCTCGCTCCAGAGACACAAAGAGCGTCATATCGGTCGTTCAGGGCTTTCACGAAGAAGTCCGACCAACGCATTGGTGGGCGTCCTGGTGTTCTCTTGACATCGCGCGGAATACAGTCCGTGACAGCTCTCGTCCAGCGGGTGTCTGCGAAGCGCGCTACGTGGCAGGTCCACCTAATTATCGATAACTTGACCCACGTGACAGCGTCTCTGATCTTCGAACGTCGGCGAAGCGGGAACTCCGGAGGTCTTCTCTCCCTTGCGTGAGTCGTGTCACTCCGAGCATCTTGATCTTGATCTTGCTCAGATGTGTGGGAACCTGGTTATCCTATAGGTTACGTATCGAATGAAGGGTAGGTCGCATTCCCATGGATCCTCAAACGGTGCGAAATCTCCTACGGACAAAACGGTACAACGAAGAAGTGAAGAATTGTCGTTGTTCTACATCTAATTTCATCTAGACCTTTCTCTGCAGGGCTAATTAAACCTTTCTCTGCAGGGCTAATGAACCGTACACGGCAATAGAGCCGCTACAGCGCGGCTATTTGACGCCACACAAAAAGGAAGCTTGGATGAACCTGACGAACCTGACTTCGCCAAAGTGGTTTTTTGCAGTGCAGTGGAACGAGGAGTAGGCGAGCGATGGATCGGCTGGAACTAGAAGAGATCCGCCTGAGAGCAGATACGGAACGCTGGAACCGGAAGGCGTCACCTGAAAAACGTCACAGATCGCGACTGCAAGGCCTTCTTACGCACCCTCCCTCCAGCTGAGCGTGAAGTTACGACGTGCAGGTTTCCTAGAGGGAGACGAGCTTATTGGACAGTTCGCCGGAGCGTCCGACAAATGGCTGGAGGGACTACGACGGCTGTAGCCTAGGGTTCCATAAGTACTACAACGTATAGCAGCGAGTACGTCGCTGATGCTGCGTGCGATCAAACAACGCGGGTGGATGCAGAGGATGCGGATTCGAGACCTAATTGGCGCAAAAATTTGGCAAACAAAGTATTCTCTAACTGGTACTCCAACCCTACCTCAGGTAAGAAGAAATGCAAAAGAGCAATTGTCATAGCAAGCAAAATTCGGATGGCAACGAATATCTATGAGAAGAAACAGAAACAGAAACATCGGCCGTTTTTATATGATGCACGTAAACTTTTAAAGGTCAGGTACTGCCTGCCAATTGATAAAGTTAGCGCAAGCAAAACAACTTGGGGTTCCAAAACTCACCACGTCGATGTTGTTTCTGAACCAGGTGATCTCAGGTGTAGGATTACCCTCTGCGGAACATGGTAGCACTACGTAGTCAGCATCGTCACGCGAGTGGAAGAACACTTCAGGAGGAGCAGACGAGACTAATCGAGGGGCTCCTGAATGACCTGACTCATTTTCTTACATGTTCTCCATTACGTTTGCATATTTCCGAGTACATCGGCATTCTTATTTTTTTACTATCACATTCTGTGAGTACTTATGAAACCTTATCACTCGCCACCTACATATTTCCATAAGAGAGCATTGCAGCCAAAGATTCATGGTGAACCGAATTTTAAAAAACAATTAAGGTTTAAGGTTAAGGTTTAAGACAACTAAAGGCTACAACTGAGCAACAGTGGCCGGTAGCTTCCGGCTGTGGAGTACCCTACTGAATATCAGAAGCTGCAATGAATGCAGAAACACGTTTCGAGTGAATTAAATCGAGTAAAACATTAGCCGATCTTAGCGCGCTTTATTCATCCACATTTCGCTTGTTCTGCAGAGATTACTTAATCATTTCGTGCAGATCCCCTTGTTTCTCAGACTTATTCAGGATCAATTGGGAAAACTTTTCCAAGTAACATCGTTTTTTCATCTTCTTCTTCCTCTAAAGCGCCAGGAAAGAGGCAACAAATGGCAACGATAGAGAAGTAGCGTGGTGATCCAATTCTCAAGTTCTCGTTAGAGCATTAATTGAAGCTCAGTTTTGTGCCAACCTTAAGTAATCAATGTTATTGTTCAGGATGAGGATTTAGCTAATCTGAAGACAAGATGTTTTTGTTCTCCAACTGCAAAACTTAATATGTATGGTTTTTGCAAGACTATTCAGTTAAACATTGCGACACTAGGGTTAAGTATTAGGTTGTAACGAATTAAATGGCACTGGCCCGCGCCATTTTTTGGCGCGTCTTTACGCGTTTGATCAAGAACAAACCGTAACATGTGGCATATCATTTAGAAGCGCAAACTTTGCTCTACCGGTGAGTACCAAATTTTCTATGTAAAAGTGGGAAAACTTTATTGACTTTTTTGCAGATGGACAAAAAGGTAATCCGAGGCATTTACTTGTATGAATACAAGCTGGGCACTACAGCTAAGGAGGCGGACGAGAAGATCAACGCCGCATTCGGTCAAGGATGTTCCACAATTCGGACGGCGTATCGTTGGTATCAGAAGTTCCGGAATGGAGATGAGAGCTTGGAAGAACATGAAGGTCGTGGGAGGCATAGTGATGTTGATAAGGACAAGCTGAGAGATGTGGTAGAGGAGGATCCACACAAAGGTACCAGGGAGATAGCGAAGGTTCTTGGCGTCAGTCACAACACAGCTGCCCGGCATCTGAAGGAAGTTGGAAAGACCAAAAAGCTGGAAAGATAGGTGCCTCACGAGCTGTCTGAGGAGCAAAGAAACCGACGATATGAGATCTCGTCCGCACTGCCTCTACGGAACGAAACGGACCCATTCCTTGATCGCATCGTAACCTGTGACGAGAAATGGATAATGTACGACAACAGGCGACGATCGGCACAGTGGGTGGACAGCGATGAGAGCCCCAAGGTTTTTGCGAAGCCGGAATTGCACCAAAAGAAAGTAATGGTGAGAGTATGGTGGTGTTCGCTGGGAATTATTCACCACAGCTTCCTTCCTCCCGGTGAATCCATCACGGCAGAGAAGTACTGCATTGAAATTGAAGAAACGATGAAAAAGTTGAAGGATATCCGGCCGGCCTTGGTAAACCGAAGGCGAGTTCTCCTTCTGCACGACAATACTCGCCCCCATGTAGCACGAATGACGTTGCAGAAATTGAATGAGCTGAGCATTGAAACTCTACCACATCCTCCGTTTTCTCCCGACCTCTCCCCAACAGACTAACATTTCTTCAAGCATCTTGGCGACTTCTTGGTAGGGAAAATATTCAAATACCAACAGGATGCCGAAAGTGCCTTCGAAGATTTCGTCAATTCCAGAACTTCTGATTTTTATGCTACTGGGACAAAAAGCTTGTGTCACGTTGGCAAAGATGTGTAGAATCAGAAGGTTTTTATTTCGATTAATAAACTTGCCTATAAGCCGAGATATTAACTGTTTAAATTTACAGTGGTTCAGCGCCATTTATTTCGTTACAACCTAATATAAATAGTAGTCTCGATTGGTAACACGTACAATAATTTTTGGTTTCCCATTCTTCAAAATAGGTGCATAACTTCATTATCACTTAAAAGGTGAAAATTTCAAAATTGTATAAACAATGATATCCTTATTGGGACTTCTGCAGAGGGACGTGGTTGAGTGCACGCGACATTGCATTGTATCACATTTACAAGGGAAGGGTCTGAAGCGTATGTCTGGACAGGGGAGCGATTCATATAGGGAGAATTCCCACCCCCAATTAGAATGAAAATGTGTTATTTTTTGCCAAGTCGTTAAACCCAAGGTCTAGGGGTCACAATAGGATACGGCGCATCACGAGTTTGGGGGTCTTGTACGCCCGCGATGCCCCTACCAGCAAGCGGATTGGAGCCCAGTGGCAGTGCGGTTGCTCGTGCGAAGAAGATCGGGGGTTTGATTCCTCTGCTCTGACGCATTTTTGCACTTCAACTGACTTTTTGAGATTTGGAGGATTCTGGCGTCCATACCATTTTCAGACGTTTTCTGCGCATTTCCCAGCTGTAGGCTGTGGCATTCAACATGGTGATGTAAAAATGTTCAACATCAGTGATACACAGGTACGAAGTGCATGAAGTAGCACTGGACACAATACGGGGAGCATATGAACAGGTTCTCACAGTTTGTTTCTACACATGATCCAATGACCTCAAGAAAAACCATCCTGCTCGGATTTTCAAAAAAGACCAGGATGTGACGTCGGAGGCGGTTAAAATGAGAAACGAGGTGTGTGGGTCCCGCAAATTAACCTAAACGGCATCGATACAGTCTCTCCCTCATCTTTGCCTGTCATCTGGAAATCAGCGCTCTGTCCGTCGATGCTCGAGAGGGGATCCAACTGCTCACGCTGAAGTGTGGCCCGCCTTTATGTAGACAAGGATTCGAGGGAAGAAATCAAGCTGGCAGAGCGGATGGTCAGCATACCCAAGGATGTCAACATGAAGTTGACGAAGACGAACAGCTGGAAGTGGTGGAAGAACAAAAAGAAGGTTGGGATCCTCAAGATGAACGGATGGTCGTGGAGAGGCAAGCAAGCAGAGGGCATATAAAGGCTAGATTGGATTTCGGTTGCATGCTCATGACCGAGAAATCATGTCGTCGTGGCAGGTTACTCCCATATCATGACGGCATACCGTGCTCTCCTTCTTTGAGCATGTCTTCGTCCCGCAGATGCCCGATAACTGTACTGTTATTCTGGACTCATGGGCCGGCTTCTCGAATCACGTGGCGATCCAAGCTACTACATATACCCCGAGGGAAGACGTTGAGCATTTGGAGTTCCGGCCAGATTCAGCCAACCAACGTTGCATGAAGTCGCTTATGAAGCGATTTCACGCTCACGTTATTGTGCACGACCTTCCTTTTGACCTGCAAAAAAGGGACAACATCCTCTCCACGGCGTACAGCTGGAAAATGCGCGGAAAACGTCTGAAAATGGTATAGACATCAGAATCCCCAAATCTCAACCAGTCAGCTGAAATGCAAAAATGCAGCAGCGCAGAGGAACAAACCCCGAACTTCGCACGAAGCAACCGCATTTCCACTGCGCTCCGAGCCACTGGCTGCAGACGCATCGCGGACGTACGAAACCCCCAAACGCGTGCTGCTCCGTATCCCATTGTGACCCCCTACTCATTGGATTTAACGACTTGGCAAAAAAAAACAAACACATTTTCATACTAACCGAGGAATGGGGATTCTCCCTATATGAATCGCTCTCCTGTTCAGACATACGCTTCAGAGCCTTCCCTTGTTAGAGAGCTATTACTTTGCAGGCTGAACTGTCCGCTTCATAGGCACGAGCGCAGTCAAAATCGCATGGATGGTACAGCTGTGGAATTTGTGAGCGAAAGCTGGCACAGCGGAAGTGTTGAGAGAAGGGAATTTAAGATTGCCGCTGTCTGTTGGGAAATTAAGCTGGGATTCTTGTAAACACGTGCTACGGCGTGCTACGGCGTCCGCGGGAGCCGACGCGCACTCGCAGAGCCCGGCGAGTGTGAGAAGTATGCGAGGGTCCCTGATGCGAGGACGGCATCGGGGGGCAACTGAGCTAGTCCGAAAGTCCCGTAACGTAAGCAGGACCCGCGTGGCTACGCTGAATGTGGGTACGTTGACGGGCCGCTCGTGCGAGTTGGTTGAAGCACTGGAGCGAAGAAGAGTTGATTTCTGTGCGGTGCAGGAGACGAGGTGGTCCTGCCGCAAGTCAAGGGACATAGGACGTGGTTTCAAGGCCGTTCTATGTGGAAGTCCCAGGACCACCAGCGGTGTCGGAATAATCGTCTCCGAACGATTTCGTGACTCGATTGTAAGCGTCGAGCGCTTTGACGATCGATTGATGAAGATCGTTGTCGCCGCTAAAGAGCGACTCTATCACTTCTTCTCTGCGTATGCTCCGCAGACTGGCTGCTCCGATCAAGCCAAGGATGAGTTTTGGAACCTGCTTGATGAGAAGACAGCAGAGGTACCGTCGAAAGATGTCATCATAGTCGCTGGTGACCTTAATGGGCACGTAGGTGCTGCGAAGGACGGGTACAGCTGTCATGGTGGTTTCGGATACGGGTCTCGTAACCCCGATGGTGAGCGTATTCTTGAGTATGCGGAATCGCATAGCCTCACCATTGTGAACACCGTTTTCCGAAAACGCGACTCCCACCTCATCTCATATTATAGTGGGAGCTCCAAGTCTCAGATAGACTTTGTGCTTGTGAAGGATCGTGACCGAAATCTCGTCACAGACGCGAAGATCGTGCCGTATGAAACGGTCGCCCCACAGCATCGTCCGCTGATCTGTACTTTGAAGATCGCCTCTCCGAGGCTGAAGCAGGTCGAGCGATGCGGTGCTGCAAGAATCAAGTGGTGGCGAATGAAAGAGAGGGAAGCAGCTGTGATTTCTCGCGTGCGGTTACCGACAGTTACGACTGTCGATGAAACTTGGAAGAAAGCAACCGACGCGATATGCCAAGCTGCAAGGTTGGAACTCGGCACTACGAAGCCTGGACGACGCAAAGTCGACAAGCAGGCATGGCTGTGGACAGACGATGTGAAAGCGAAGGTTCGAGAGAAGAAGTCGCTGTATCATGTGTTTCTCGGCGACAGAACAGCCGACAACTGGCAGGAGTATCAGAGGGCGAAGAAGGCTGCAAAGAAAGCCGTGGCTGTTGCGAAAGCCACTCATTATGGTGATGTCTACCGAAAGCTCGAATCGCGCGATGGTGAGCGGTATTTGTACCGACTTGCTAAGACCCGCCATCGCCAAACCGAGGACATTGAAAAGTTTGTTGGCATCAATGATGAGAGCGGCCATCTTCTGACAGACCGGAAAAAGGCGCTGAAGCGATGGCGTGATTACTTTGAGGAAACTTCCACTATGGAATTTCCTCATCCGGCCATCCCTTCTGTGGCTTCTGTTCACGGTCCCGTTCGCAAGATCACCGTGGAGGAAACAGAAGCGGCTCTAAAGAAGATGAAGCCCGGTAAGGCGACAGGGCCGGATGATCTGGCAGCCGATGTTTGGAAGTCGAAGCTCTGGTATCCTGCTGAGTGGTTGGCTGAGTTCTTCAACCAGGTAGTAAAGGAGAAGAAAGTACCGGAGTGTTGGCACAACAGTACGACGATTCCGATTTGGAAGAAGAAGGGCAGTCCTGCGGACTGCTTCAGTTACCGTCCGATTCGCTTGCTTTCGCACAGCATGAAGATCTTCGAGCGAATCCTCGATAGACGAATCCGTGAAATCGTCAAGCTCTCCGACAACCAGTGCGGCTTTGTGTCTGGTTGTGGGACCATTGATGCTATACACGCCGCCCGCCTCCTGGTGGAGAAGCATCGCGAGAGACAGAAGCCGGTGCATATAGCCTTTCTCGACTTGGAGAAGGCCTTCGACCGCGTACCGCGTGAGCTTATATGGTACGCCTTGCGACGACACAACGTACCTGAGGAACTTATAGAGTGGGTGCGGATGCTCTACTCTTGCCCAAAGAGTAGAGTGCAAGCTGCAGCTGGAACCTCAATGGAGTTTCCCATCTCTGTTGGGGTGCACCAGGGTTCTGCGCTTTCTCCACTCCTCTTTGTTGTCGTCATGGATGCCATTACGGGAGATCTTCAGCAGCCTGTTCCATGGACGCTGCTTTATGCTGATGACGTGATGCTCGCTTGCGAAGAGAAAGACGATCTCGAGCGGCAGGTGCAAGCTTGGTGCGACCGTCTGGCGAGGTTCGGACTCAAATTGAACGTCAAGAAGACCGAGTACCTAACGACTGACGTGAAGGAGTCCGGCTCCATTAAGATTAACGGTACTGAACTTGCTCGCACTTCGGTGTTTAAATACCTGGGATCAGCAATAGCGTCTGACGGCGGTCTGATGGTTGAAGTGAACTCACGCGTGAGTGCAGCTTGGTCCAAGTGGCGTTCGCTGACTGGCGTGCTCTGCGATAGGAGGATACCAAAGCACCTGAAGTCGAAGATTTACAGAGCCGTCGTGCGCCCGGTAGCAATGTACGGCGCTGAGTGTTGGCCTGCGACTAAGGAAGTTGAAACACGCCTCAGCGTCATGGAGACGAAGATGCTGCGCTGGACGGCTGGAGTCACGCGCATGGACCGCATCAGAAATGATGCTATTCGGCAGAAGTTCGGTGTCGCGCCGATAGCGGACAAGATGCGCGAAGCTCGCTTGCGTTGGTACGGCCACGTTCTGCGTGGGAAAGAAGACAGCGTCCGCAAGATAGGCCTTGAGTTGGAAGTATCTGGAAAGCGGCCTAGAGGACGCCCGAAGCAGCGTTGGTCCGATACGTTACACACGGACATGAAAGTAGCTGGTGTCCACCCTGATCAAGCGCAGGATCGGGAAAGGTGGCGTCGTAACACCAGAAGAGCGGACCCCGCGACGATGCGGGACAAACGCTGAAGAATAATAAGAAGAAGAAGAAGATTCTTGTAAACACGTGAATTTCCAAACAAACGCGCACTGTGCATACCTCATTGAATATAACGGTGGACCTAGCATTAAGTAGGTATTAAGAACTGTACACTATGCGGATTAGGGGACAGGGCTCCCTCATATTCATGGTTTTCTTCAATGTATAGCTCAGGGCAGGACATTGTGTTGTGGCCTGGTTTAACCCTGCACACTGGATTATGAAACTCTAGCAAGAAAACGGAATGAGAAAAGATGGCATCACCACAGTGCAGCCTTCTGCCAGGAACCCTTGGTTATGGTAGCCTTCACCTATATTCACTGCTTTCATAATTCTCGATTATATAGGTTTCTGCACTGTTACATAGTTTTTGTCACACAAACGACTCGTTGCTCAACACGCACACCCAAATAAAACTCGCTTTCTACAAGTGTTCGAGAAAAGGAGTTAAGGTACGAACTAAATAAAAGAATAAAGGACGGCATTACTTAATCCCTTTTTGGTATGTGCCAGGCAGACTACCTCCACTGAATATCGTGGAGGCTATTTGAATGCGTATTTGGCCCAAGAATGACTTGCGGCGGTCAGTCGATGAACAAGTCAGCGCATTGACAAGTCAAGTACCAATTCACCCCAGACGGTTGGAAGGCTTGTCTGGCCTGGACGGGGAATCCGAACTTAGTATCGGGTGCACAAGACAGCCAGCACCTCTCTTATTGCGCTACACGCGCCCAAAATCAAACTGTCGTCTGAAAATGTATTAGGTTGTCCCATAAGTCTCTGCCGTTTTTTTTTCAACGATTCACTGCAGATTTAGCCGGCGGTCTCTTGCATAGCGCTGCATAGCTTTCGAAAGAGAATGATTTACTCTATCAGAGCGTGTATTGCATTTCTTTTTTCATCATGAAATTTGTCAATTTTTAGGTCGTTGAAGTGAAAAGTGAAAAAGTGAAAAACTAGCCATTTGCGCCCTTGTTCTCTCCGCTTAGGTTTGTAATTTTTTGCGCAGTTTTTTATAGCACTTGGAAGACAATGTTTTGTACTACAAGAATATGTGTTGGTCCTTTTTTCTCACTTGCCCTTTATTGATTTTTAGACCATCAAATTGGGAATTCCGACTTTTCATCCTCCTTCGGACGTCCCAATTTGATGACCTAAAAATCAATAAAATACAGATGAGCAAATAGCACTAACACATATTCTTGTAGTACAGAACATTGTCTTCCAAATGCTATAAAAAACTGCGAAAAAAATTGCAAATCTAAGCGGAGAGAACAAGTGCGCAAATGGCTACTTTTTCACTTTTTCACTTCTCACTTCAACGACCTAAAAATTGACAAAATTCATGATGAAAAAAGAAATGCAATACATGTTCTGATAGGGCAAGTCATTTTTTTCGAACGCTGTGCAGCGCTATGCGAGAGACCGCCTGCGAAATCTACAGTGAATCGTTGATGAAAACGGCGAAGAATTATGGGACAACCTACATAATAGTATGATCTGATGATGAGGTACGCGAGTGTCGTATTCAACTCCATTGCTAAACGCTAAACGAAGGGTGTTGTGTGTAGACCTTTAGGCATGTTAACATGTTATCATGACAGCTTCATTCGAATTCCGGAGAGAAATGCAGTGGGCGCCTAATATTGTAATGCAAGGACTGCATATTTTAAAAAATAGAGGAACGGCTTCAGGTCACTCGGTGTGCCATTTTTATCCACTACCGGACCATAATGTGTAGTAGAGAGAAAACAAAAAAAAATCAGTGACAATACCTGTACTGAGTAGCATCTGTTGGATAAGCAGCGACCGTCTGCCTATACGAGTTAAGGAGCACACGAACGGGAAAGCCGCTGACGACGGCACATCAATACTGAAAAATTTGAGACTATTCATGGAATTAGAATGTGGTCTATGCAGTACACCAGACAAAGCGAAACAAAACATTTTCACTGCTACTTTATTAACCGGAAGTTGAAGAATGTGCATTCCCTCTCAAATTACATCGGGCCTTCAGAACTTTTCTCTTGGAGACGGGCTTCGCTGAATCATACTCTCGGTTTGTTTTACAAGCATGAGGTTGTTGCTTATTGCTGGCCCACGTTTCGACACAGATTGTATTTCTGAAATGGCTGAAAAAACTTCGAAACTTTAGACCACGCACCCATTTCGTCAGCTTGTGCTAGAAGCCTGCATTACACTATCATTTAAAAATATGTAGTTAGCTATGTATTTTTCTCGTCCATAGACTTTTTTTAGCTTTTTGACTCCGTGCTATGTGGAAATTTCGTCACTCTTGTAATTCTTGAAGTAGTGTACTCAGTAAAGAATAAATATTCAGACTCCCTTTTCGAATTTGCTCTTGTATGCACGCTTCCTCGAGGTAATAGAATTACCCTAAACATCGCTGCTTCTGAAAGACCTTCAGTACGTCATAGTAGCTACTTCAGATCCTGGCATATCAGCTTTCAAAAATGTCCAACAATACGATTAAACGAGCAGCAGGCATGTGTAGGTCGGTTTCATTTTCAGCCGTAGGAAATCATCACAAAGTGCTCCTCTAAAGAGAAAATGCGCAGCATTAAGGTCCCATAATCTAATGTTCCCTCGTAATACGCACGTGCTGTGTCAGAACTCACCATCAGTTGCTGGGTGAGGCGTGTGCGGACGCAACCAACATTATGCATTTTTCATACAAAATCGCATCCAGCCACGAATGTTTTCGCAGCGGTCAAAGGAACACTTTGAAAGCAACTGCACATCGTGGCTGACCACGCAAGGACACCAAGACGCCGAGCAGCTTTGTGCAGGGTAGTTCAAGGTGTAGTTTTCGGTTTGAGCCATGCCACAACAGTAGAGCAATTTGGTTGCGTTGACACCCACACGTGTTAGCGTAACCATCCTCTTTCTGTAGCTGCGACTACATGGAATGAGTCGTTTACTGAGCTGATAAAATTCAAAAAAGTTCTCTGGAGCTTTCACGTGCCAATAGATTGATACATTGAATATTTCAAGCGAGCAACAATTCTTCCGCACCATGTTGTCTCCATTTTGTTAGACGCACTAGTGATCGCCTTTCCTATTTCGAAAATATTCTGGTGAAAAAAGCCATATAGCAGTAGCTGGTGGATGTTTATAATATCTGATTTTTAACCGCAACTGGAATGGCTCTGTTGCTCTTAAGAACTGTCTAACGAAGGCAGCAAATGGAAATTTGCATCCAGCATCGCTTAAGGGTAGATGCCCTGAAGTTTACGCGAAGAAGAGCGGGTCTAAAACAGCATCCAAATTATGAAGAAGGAACGGTATATATTCCTCGGCAAACCACTCAAGCTATTCTGAAAAGAACGTCTCGTCGAGGTCAGGTCAACTCATAAGCGAGGACGTGGTGGGTACAGCCAAGCGCATACCCCTTACGAGAATAGATTATTGGAGAACTGAACAATTTCACGCTAGTGTTTTCTTGCAGTGCGGTAGACATTGCCGGAGGACGTTCTACACCATGTTAAAGCTAGCCCTCCATCAATTCTTTATGGGGTAAATATAATCTTTCCCCTATATATGTTTTCCAATTGGGTGTCTGTAGCACAGTCGGAGTAGACTGCAGTTTCCGCTCATGCCAATCTAGGCTTCATCCCTCCGGGGTTCGTGATTTGAACGCACACCTGTCTTTTAAGGATAAAACACCGAACTGTCCATCGGCTGGCCATCTTCTTGAGCTTCTTGCGCCAAAAACCATTCACATTGCCTCCACGACATCCCGTGAAGGAAGAACACGTGGAACCTCTCAGAAATGATTGATTACCGCCGTCCTTCACCTTTTTTGTCCTTTGCGTTTGCAAACGTTTAGCCGAGATTCCCAAATAAATTAAGCATCACCGTAATGCGTATATTTTAAAGACACATGTATGTCATCTCCATGATGGCAAACGACTGGGCACGCGTGAAATACGAAATTTTATCTTCAGATTGTTGTAGTTAAAACTGATTTTCCACTTACAGTTTGTACTTGTCGCCTTCAACTCTGGCTATAGCTCTCGGGGCCTCGCCTCCACGCCTTGATACAAGCCAAGTGCTCTCCAACAGTCCCTTGTCGAAAAGACCCTTAAAGGAGGACGTAGACGAAAAGCGAAAATCGCAAAGCGAGAACCCATCATGGGCACTTTGATAGGATCGCGTCGCGTATGGTTCCGAAGAGGCTCTTACTTTCAATATTTCTGTTACGTCGTCCACTATTCCAGGACGATCGCAGTCCAACAGAATGCCTCCTTCGGAAGTGCATTTGTGCTGAAAAAGAGAGTTATAGACAACGAAGCGCCTATACCGTATGCGAGGCAAAGGTTTCGCTCATATCTTAAGCAAAGGCCAACAGAATTTTTAATACAAGATCAATTTTTTGTCTCTGAACGTGGACGAGTGTGTGAAAGTGATGGACCTCAGTCCATCACAGAGGCAATGGATTAAAATTGAATCAAAGTACGTTGTAAATTAATAAAAGAGTGGTTAAAAGTGAATTGCAAATTAAAAGTAAAAAATTAAAATAAAACGTCGAAGAGTGCTAAAAACTACGAACTGGGAAGCGAAGGGAGGATTTATGCACATGAGTAGCTATTTATAGCAACGCGATGTAAATGAATTATTATAGATAACGATAAATTTCGAACGCGCAATCACAGGTGAAACAAAAGGAGAAATATCTATGTAAGGAACATAGCTCCACCAACGTAATATATTGGAATACCTCCATCAAACATTTCAAAAAAAATTAGCCATAAAACTCGTTGGGTGAAAAGGTAGAGCCTGCTATCATTGGAACTTCTCTCGAAGCACTTTTTCAAATGGAAGGTTTTGTGGAAAGCCTTTACACAAATAGTCTCGTCAGCGTTTCTCTTTTTCTTTTTTTTTCTCAAAAGTGAGAGTGGAAATATCAGTCAGAAAAATAAAGAGAATGAAAAAACATATTGAGAAAAATCGTAAAATAAAAACAGGAGACGGCTCGTAGATTACTTTGCCAACGCTTTCTGTCTTAGAATATAGTGTTTTTCTGTAGCATCAATGGTGCCTGCACAAACGTCGCTGAGAAAGTAGAACAAATCATCTAGAATAGCAGAAACACCTCCCACACTGACCTGAGACTCGATGGACGTCAGTGGTCGAATGAAGAGCTTGATACAAGCGTCTCCTGAGGAAATCCATGACTTGGGGCAGTGCGATTCGTCTGCAAATAATGTTCCTTCATGTTTTTAACTTCCACAGAGTCGCTCTACACGCCCTTTCTGTTAAGAGTCTAATAAGGAAAAACCGCTCCGTATCCTAGTGCTTCGCATGCAGATCCAGGAAGCGGAACGACCGTCATATAAGGCATCGAGGTCCGACTTTAGCTCGGTTGCTGGCCACGGCTATTATGAGCGTTTATCGCATTACGACGAGGTCATCAACTGGATCGGCCACCACGAACATCATTCAACGCGCTTAAGTCTATTACAAGTAACCTGCAATTAAGCGGTCATTACCGCACCGACAGACACTAATTAAGACGAGGAGGCACTGTCTGCCCCAGGGATTCCCCGAGAGGGATCGATCGACGGCATGCGTTGATCCCGAGAGGAACGGTTTCGAGTTGATTTGATCAGCGAAGCGAAGGGGTTCGGCCCGTGTAGCCGACAAAGGTCAAAAGCTCACACTCGACCGGCGAAGAGCGGTTGACAGAAGGCGCGCACCCAGATGACCAACGGAAACCTTCGATGGGCATCATCAGCGCTTAGGTAAACATCGGAACATCATTTACACAGGTAAACCGGCTGAAAGTGGCACCAATTCTGGAGAGGATTCAGCTGAGTGCCTTTCTCTCTGCTTCACAAAGGCAGTCCACAAAACGATTAAAGGGGCGCTTCTCGACGACTCGACATTTCGAGGGTGTCCAGGTGATCCAGAGCCGTCCTTTACCCTCACTTATGCTCATTACCGGATTTATATTTTAGACTGGATGGTTAAGCAGAGGGAGAGCAAAGTGGAACCCTGACTTCAGAAGATTCATGGAGAAAGGTAATCTCCGTGAGAAATTTTTTACCATTTTCACGTCAAATTGACACTTCTGTACAAAATTGATGCTTCTAAAATTAAAGTGAACGTCTTTCAAAACAACACGAGCTTCTTATAGGTTAAACTACAGACTCTCCACGATGATTAGAACAATATTTGTTCAAGGAAAACTTGGTATTATTCTCTTTGAAATTTCTAAGTAGCTGTCATAATGAGGCAACAATTTTATAAATATTTTATTTAAAAAACGAATTACATTTTTGTTGTATCGCTTGCAGACGCAATACTTCATGCAAACAGAAATTTTTTGTCTTGAGCATGGCACAGTCTCTTCTTTTGGCCCGAAAAATGGTTGCTTTCCTGTTGTTAAAAAAAATGCAAACCATTGTTTTTCTTCAAAATTGAGAATTTTACCAAATTTCAAACAATGTGCTCACTTATTGAGTAGATGAATTAAAACCTCGAAGACAGTCATGCCAAAATTTTCCTTGAACAAAAAACTATTCTAACCTTTTTAAAAAGTCTATGTAATTTAGTGTGAAAGAAGCTCGCTGTGCTTTGGAGAATGTTCGATACAGTTTCAAAGCATTAGGCTCGCTTAGAAGAGTGTTCAATTTGACGTGAAAGTGGTATGTGTTAGTGCTCTGACTACAGATGTTATACATGACAGGAGCACCGAACCAAGACAAAGCTTCGAGAAATTGATAGTCCAGAGGTAACCTTACCCGAAATGTAGGTCACATAATACTATTAAATATTCAAGACGACGATACGCACTTGTGTTGCTTAGACTTAGACTAAGGATATTCTCTATGCCTGATGTGGCATCACACCGCTGTATAATCACGTTTGTCTGTCCGTGACGATTGGGCCTTAAATAACTGCCACGGCGTATGGCAGCCGGTTCTATTCAAGAAGTTTGTCATGAGGTGCTTTCACGAAGTTTAACTACATGCGGTGTACTGCAAATTTCACTGTGATACGAAAACCCCACTGTGATAATCGAGGACTGCCGTAGGGGCTGAGGTATATCAAACGAAGTCCGGACCAAGATGTTTCGGCCAACCTTATCTTTCTTTCGCTCAGCAGTTGAGTCTTTCTTAAAATTACACCTATCTCAGACAAGAAAGAGCAAACTGTGAAAACTCTACGCAACCCCGAAAGGGGCATGCGCGAGAAACTACTTTAGGCGTGCCGAAAGATTTGTAGAACTGAGAGATAAATATGTTGAATGCGCCAGTAAGGTTTTTCTTGTAGGTGATCTCCTACAAACTTGACATTGGAGAACTTTAATGGGAGTTTGCCTCCTCGAAATATGTGTTAGTCAACCTACAGAGTTTCATTACAAATTACTTAGGACTAACCAATTCTAAGGGATATGAAGACTCCACACGACTGAGTTTGTTATCTATTTCGAGCATTCTTTCCACTGGAGGTTGCAGCCGTGGTGAGATGTGGATTTGTCCAGCCTCAGCTTCGGGCTTCTTAGGACCCGTAGAAATGATTAATCGCAGCTGGCAGTGCATTACAACGATCATTTGCACTAGGTCGTCAGCGGTGGCGACCCTTGTCACCTTGGGGTGACAAGCTGGTGACATGGCTCTGACCGCTGCGCTAACGTTGAGCTGACGACGCACCTCACAATGACTGATTAGAGCAGCCGTTCCTGGACACCCTCGAAATGTCGAGTCGTCGAGAAGCGCCCATTTAATCGTTTTGTGGACTGCCTTTGTGAAGCAGAGAGAAAGGCACTCAACTGAGGAGGAAGCCTCGTTAGCTGATTTTCGTCGTTACAGAGCATTCTGCGGGGAAAGCTGTGAGATCGAGTAATTGTATAAAGCGAATGGAATTTCGAGTCGACAGCATTAAGGAAGACAACGACCTGCACTTACCAATGAAGCACAGCGAAGTATCTGTGAATAACAGAAGAACG
Organism: Heligmosomoides polygyrus bakeri; assembly: GCA_947359475.1. Taxonomy (NCBI): domain Eukaryota; kingdom Metazoa; phylum Nematoda; class Chromadorea; order Rhabditida; family Heligmosomidae; genus Heligmosomoides; species Heligmosomoides polygyrus. Next base: position 80,055,827 of record OX375865.1, on the reverse strand, counting down.
AAGGCGAGGCTGACGTGCGCGATTACGGTCATCGCATCGCTCAACGGGATGTTCAGCGATGTTCGTTCCTGTGGACGCCGGCAGAATCGCCAGTGTGCCGCAGCTGATGCTCGGTATTCTCTTCCACTGAACTCGCTTCCACACTGGAAAACAGGATGCTTGTCGTCAGCATAATTTCTGCCGCCTCGCTGCCTCATCCCTTGCGAGCAACAGATACTAGCAGCGAAGGCGAGAAAAAGCGAAGTCATCGGATACATTCAGCAGGAAAGAGAGGCGCTCATCTCAGAGAAGAGTTCGTGAGAAACGGCGATAAAAGCATTCAGGTAGAGAACATTTGGAAAAGCCGCAGCCGCAGAAACTAAAAGTGGGTAAAATAGAAGAAGCTATAAGACAAACTCACAAGTGAGGAAACACTTTCGATTTTTTTGTTTGTATTGGTTAGGAGAAATGCTAAAAACTACATTGTAATGTAAAGTGCGAGATTCCTACAAGATATCACTCCATGGAATAAAAGGTCCCATTTTGGATTTTGTGATTTTTAAGAAAAGAAGTCGGACTGCTTCACCACCAGGCTCGAGCGCAAGTTGGTCCAGCGACGCTCCTCAAGTCTAAGAACCTCGACTTAGTGACAATCCCACATTCACCGTATTTCACTGACATGGCACCCTAGGATTATCACCTTTTCCGCGGGATGAAGTCACTCCTGTCAGGCATGCACTCTGAAAAGCAGGAACTCTGCAAATTGTTTGAAATCAGCACAATTGCTTTCCTCAAGGTACGGGACCTGATCATTTTTACTTCGCTGGGTTGATTTTATTGAAGGTGATGTACACATATTTCGTAGCCAAATTGATTAATAAACAAGGTAATGAAAAATAAAATAAAAGGTGGTACACCTTTTCTTAATATTCAACCGAATAGGAAAGGAAGCCCTAGTTTTTTTGACAAAGAATAATTGGTGATGTTCATCTCGATTCCGTTAAAAGAGGATAATGGAGGGTAGAGCAAAGTGAATTATGTCGCATTGAAACACTTGATTTAGGCAGCACTTAAATATTCTCGTCTTCTCACTTAAAAAGGTTATCACATCCTTTAATAATAATAATAATAATAATAATAATAATAATAAATTACTACGACGTATAAGACAGTCGTGAGAAAAGTGAACAATGAAGCACAAACCTGAGAAAAGAAAAACGGTTACAGGTACTATCGCTTTAAGTATAAAAAACAGATAGTCAAAGTTGTGAAGTAGATGATACGCAAGAAGTAAACTTTAAAAATTAAAGATGCTTTTCGAGGCCAGTCGCTTGAAAGCAATAAAATTGGCTGAGGAGTGGCTTCGTCCAGATCTTAGGGAGATGTTATTTTTTATTGTATTTTGCAAAATAATTTTGCAAAATCGAAGTAAATCACACCGCAGGCCTTTTTATCATCCTACGAACACGTCCAATGTATTTATATATTTTTCTATATTTTTCTTTGAATATTTTTAATTTATTGTCGTTTCCACGGTTAGATCTTTTCCACAGAAGTTCTAAGTTACAAGGTAGATGCAAATGTGGAATAATTTTGCGGAAAGTTGAAGTTATATTATTCTGTTGTATGCCTAGGCGGAACTGTGAACAACCTCAAAATGGCACCATTCAGTGAAAATAGGGAAAATTGGATGAAATGGGGAGCTATTTGCTAACACGGCACTCAAATGAATGCAAGAGTAGTTTATGTGGTAGACAGGCCATTCAACGCTTTAGGGAGTAGGAGAGGAATGAACGGCTTGCTGATTACTTTAGTCTTCTATAGGGAGGATCCAAACACACCGGCGCAGGAGGGTTGTTTTCTACACATTTTCCAGCCGTTTCTTTCTATAGCCTCCTTTGCACTGTATATTCATTTCGCAAATATCCTGCAAAAAGGACAGCCAAGCATTACCGCGAGTAATTTCCATGACAAATTTTGCTGTTCAAAAATATTTGAGCAGGATCGTAGGGGTTGAGTCGGAAATATTGATTATCACTCGGCAGACAACTGTTTTAGCTCAAAGGAACTGCTTCAGCGTTTGTCCTGCAGCAACCACGAAGAGAAAAAACTGGATTTGATGCAAATAAGAGGAGAAAACTCAATGTTGTGTTAGAAAAAGGAAAAGGGAAGCACTCCTGCCTCTATCGTGAGACCAATGACGTATTTGAGAAGTCCTATGGAAAAAAGCAGAAGTTGAAGTTGAAGTCAAAGTTGACCAAGCATAATAAACTGGAAAGCAGCTGATTACTTGTTAATCTTGCATGCTCTTAAAGACATATACACGAAAAACATGAACATCATCTAACACCAACATACCCGGTTTGTGCAAAAATTTGAATAAGAAAACTGCGAGATTTAAGAGAAGAATTGGAAAACGCTTAAGTAGAGCACCCGAAAAACCAAAAATTTTACGGTGAAAACATTTTCGTTAGTACCACACCTTTTTTCGCAGAGCGTGCGGTAAGAGGATGGGGATGACAACTAGTAGAATAATAAAAACATTGCCGGGGAAAAAAAACTATTGACCTTTTCGCAATTCGCCAAATTCGTAGGGAAAATTATATATAAACCCAACAAAATTCTTAGCAATGAATCTCGAAGAGACCGAATGGAAATACGTTGCTACATGTGCCATTAGCTATAACGCAGACAAGACAAGGCTGAACCATCAATTACAGATTTTATTTCTATTTTAACTTATTTTCTACAATAAAATGAGTGCGTCATGAAGTGCTGAAATACGCAGGAGAAAAAGTGGAAAAAGAAAGGCTTGCATTCTTCGTTTTTCAGTGTTGATGCGTGAGTTCATGCTCGCTGTAAAAAAAAATATCAACGTTACATCCTCGCTAGGATGCATTTTACGACTTCGTAGACATCTTGCTAAGGCGGCTTAGCTTTTTTTAAACAAGTTCCAATCAAGAAATTCCATTGTTTTATCCATCAATTCGCTGGGTCATGAAAACGCGAATCGAACATGAGAGCGGTAGCTAGTGCACCCGTGACCGAAGCATTCTGCTGAGAACCAATGTACAGCAGGGAACAATAACATGAACACAAAATAGGACGCGATTTTTTCAGACAGTGTTCTATGATATTGCTGTAAGCGCATAAGTGGGTCATAGGCTGAGAACGCTGGTAGGATCAATTTCTTTGAGGCGTTCGACTCCTTGGTAAAGAATGTGCTAACAGAGTAGAAAAGAGAACAACTTGTAGGGCAGCGTTGAATGGCATCGAATGTAACAGCTAACCCGGAAAGAAATAGATTGAATATATGGAAGACATGGAGTGAAAACTGGCGTTAAAAAACTAGGTGTGCGTGGGGTGCCATAATATTCGAGCATGAGCTAATTGGAAGTGACGAAGGCGACCTAGCGGAGGGCTGTTTTGCTGTCAAACGTTATGAACACGCACACGCACACGTTTACACGCATAAATTCCATCGCTTTCTTTGGTCATACAACTTGCAGCGAATGAAGACCTCGCTTCTGTACGTCTAAGGCCGTTTCAACCGGCATCGCGCAAAGGCGAATTAAATTTGCGATCCTATGGCGATGAGTGAATTGGCGTCAAACCTTGTCGAGGAATATGAACATTGAGCTCTCTTCCGCAGCTTAGGCTTTTCAGAGAATCTTTCACAATGGGCAAAGATGTTTAGTTTGCATGACACGCACAATAGGTCCCTTCAACTTTTCTGATAGTGCTCCATGTCTGACTAATAATGTCGGTAACAATTCTCATACCGACATTGTCCCATGTTTTACAAAGCTTCTTCTTTGGTAATCAGACATTAGAGCTTTCACATATGTGCAAACTTCTCACATGTAAAAAATGGCGTGATCAATCCATAGTCAAGATATCGAGATACAGAACAAGATACAATTAGTAATATTTTCAGTTAAAATGACAAAATCACAATATGGACTATAACATCGGCGTTTACTGAAGAGCAGGGTTTGGTAAATAATAAACAATAATAATATTTGGGCGTCCCTATTCCATTTTATGATGGAACCACGAAGGTGGATATGTAGTTCAAATTGTAGACCAACCGACTCCTATTAAAAGACTTGTCATTGTTGATGCGGCTGCGAGTTACTTCCTACAAACTTTAACTGGCAGGTTTGTTTTTGTTTTTGCGCCAGTTATTAAAGAAATAATGATCCATACCAGGAGTTACTTACTCGAAAGGTTTTGAACAATTTTCAACTTCATAAAAGGAAAACTGGTCGAAACGCTAACCGCATTAGAGACTCTCCACAAAAATCTGGGTAGGTAAAAAAAGAGCGAGTGTATGTATGCATCAGATTGTGTTCAGGTTTGAAGAATTTGAATTCGAAGACGATCGAAGTTCCCATAAACTTCGTTTAAATATTAGCCAAAGTCCGAACATTTTTTCGATGCTATTGTTTTTATCAGTTCGGCTCTCAACTCACATGATAGGGAACTTAAAAGCATGAACACTAAGAAAAGAGCTTTCCGTCTATATTTAAAAGAATTAAGTTTAAATTCGTTTTAGGCAAAAAGTATAGTTTGAAAATCGGCACGTTTTTTGCTTGTTGCAAACGTCCCTTATCAAGCCGCAGTTTTTATTTTGTATATGCATTTAGCACTAACTGCTTAAAGAAAATTAGCTCCGATTCACAAAATACAAGCACGAATGAATAGCTTAGTTAATGGATTGAACAAAGGAAAATCAGTTTTTCAGAGTGCAGAAGGATACAAAACCCGCAGAAAGATAATAGTGCCGACTTTAGCTGAAGCAGCCACCCGTAAACCGTTGCATTCACGCTGATCACCAGGAGAATAAAAGAGGCTTTGCACGGCTTAGGGGCATCTCAGAAAGGAATTGAGAAGGAGGGTGGGTGTGATGCTCGATGGTAGTATGTCGTCCGCAGCACTAATCCTTTCCCTGAGCACGAATAGTCCCGGCGCTAAGCGTGGGGATTAAGGAGCAATATAAATCAAAAAGGGACAACGAGCAGCAGCATCCGCTGAGGACCACTCGAGGACAAGAGATCACCGGACTAGCACAACTGGCGCGCCACGGACACAACCAGATGCAGTAGCCGTGAGAAGGCCGGGACCGTGCGGCTGGCGGTCAGCGGCGGCCATGTGGGCGCTCCGCCCTCACGCCCTGCACCACCGGACCCGAAAGGCAGCGGATGCACCCGGCGAAACTTTGTGGATGGAAGACTACCGAATGGACGGCGACTACGACAAGGAAGGTGGCGGAAAAGACTCATCAGACACATACTCTGGACCGATTAGGGCCAAATATGAGGGCAGGGATCCTCACAAATGGCTGCCATCAAAGGGCGAGTCGATGAAATGGCGTGTGCTCCATTAAGCTTTCGTGAATTATTCCCCAGTCTCTCAGCTGTTACTCGTATAATTCGAAAAAACCGTTTTCGAAGGGTTTTCCCAACGTTGTTTGGTACAATTTGGTGTTTGCAAGTTGAAAGGAATTGTTTATCGGCGATTTACCACACACGTATGAATTTTCTTTCGAAGGGGTCAGGTCAACCAAAAGCAATCCATTATCCATCGAAGTGGTAGCAGACCCGTTTTGAAAGAATACAACATTAACTTAACTTAATTTTACATTTTCCATTTGTACATTTTACATTTTTTGAATTTTACATTTTTACAATTTTTTTATCGTAATGAAAAAGAGAACTTTTTAGATGAATAGTTGTTGTTCTATATATAAAATTGTACGGGACATGGTGTGCTTACTTTTTATTTTTTTAGTTGCTAGAATTAGCTTGCTGAAAAAGCCTGCACCAAAAACTTTGAATTTTTTCAAGATTTAACAGGAGCTTCCAAGGACTGTTTGGTGCCACCTAGTTGTAGCACAAACATTCCAAAATATTTTGCATGCGTGGCTATTTGCTTCTGAGAGCATATAAATACTACGACTGCAGTGAAGACTGCTCCGAGACTCGTACTCGTACTCGAACTCGTACTTCGCGACTGACTATCGCTTGTTTGTTTTCGTAATAAGAACTTTCTCGAGAATGTCGTCGCGGGAGATGAATCCTGGGTCTTTCTCGTTAACCATACTCGGAGGACCCAGTGGCTCCCTCAAGGAGAACCACAACCTCAAGGCGGACATCCGCCAGAGGAAGGTAATAATGCTGTGATGTTGATGGGTTTCTCAAGGAATGCTCTATCATGAGCTCCTTGACGACAGCACCGCAGTAGCAGTGAACATCTACGCTACACAACTGCAGAAGCTGAGCAAGAGCATGTCTTGCAAACGGCAAGGGCGGAGGAATGCTTACCTTCTTCATAACAATGCTCGCTCCCAAGGTTGTCTCGCCAGAGGTTGCAGGGACTTAGGTGGGAGGTGCTGCCCCACTCACGGTATTCGCCAGATCTTGCGCCATCGGACCACCACCTCTTTCAAACTCTAAGGCAACATCTGAGCGATAGGTGCTTCCACGACCGAACCGAACTGGAATTCGAGGTGGTGGAATCCTTCGACTCACAGCCGACTTCATTTTAGAAGAAAGAATTTCGTGATCTCCCCATCAGATGGCAGAAGGTTATAGGTGTGAATGGTGGTTACCTTGTAGATTTAAGTCGCTCACAAAAGAAGCCTTAAACTTTTGAAAAATTTCTGTGATCTGGTGGCTGTGGTGCAAGACATTTCACCAACCTAACACATAAGTAAAAACACAATAATATTTTACCCTGCACTGTTCAAACGACTAGGTTAATTAGTTGCCTTCCTCACTGATGAGAATCCGGGTAAATGATTTGAAACATGCTTTGAATGAAGGTACATACATATGGATAAAACAAAACATGCTTAATGTTGTTGCTAGTCGTCACTGTTTTGCTTTTGGTTGGTATTGTCTTTTGGTTATAATTGTTGTGGCATTGAGTTTTATGCTGTTGAAGAACTATGAGAATTTGTTTGCGCCTGATTCTATTTTTCTGACCACCGCAAGCCATTCTATGTAGGAGCCAAATACGCATGCAGATTTTTCCTCCCCTACACACATCCCGTAGAAGTGGAATGCATGGCACATTCCCGAAAGATATTGATTAACGCCGTCCTTTATCCTTCTCATCTTGACTGCCTTTTCCCCTCATGCTACCGATAATTCCATCCTAGTTGCCGCAACGATACGGGAGCATTCACTCCCCAGGCCGTAGGCGAGGAGGTGGGGAAAATGAGTTGCACTCGAGGCTTGAAGTCCTGCAGCTACTCCGACAGAATCAGGGACTTTTGTGCATCATCCAAAACAAAGGCTTTTATGAAGAAGTAATGCAGCTACACTGTGCAAAGTTGATATAGTTTTTGCTCCACAAAAATCAATCTCTGCTGAGTTTGTATGAAAATAAAAGCATTCTTTCAATTTAAAGTGTTCTGCTTGAAGCTTTCTTTCTTCTTTGCTTACCTCCTTATTTCTTTCTATTCGCGTGCATCTTCTCGTACCGTTTTATGACTTTGTTATCTTTCGTTTTTATCACTGTGCAGCATTGTTTTTATGCTTCTAATTCTCCGTTCTCTATGTATTACTTTTTTTCCTCTTCTTCAATGAAGAGCCGCGAGAAGAGCATAAAACCGGGGTTCGTCTAAATAGAGTGGCAAAGCGAAAGTTTAGCTTCTTAGATATTCAAAGCAAATTTTCTTTTCATCTTCGGATATCTAAGACTTTTCTTTTTCTCTTAGATTGTAACGAAATGCTTTGTCCTATGAAGCGCAGAAAGTATTAGCTGTTTCATCAATTTTCGCAATTGTGGAATAGTCCTGAACGTTACATAGGACATATGTCGTACACAGAAGCAGTACGTTTTGCAATATTTTCAGCCTTGGTTCATTTTAACGCACGGTTTTTCACTAGACATTTTGCACAAGAATTAGGAAAAACTGTGGAAGCTAGCCCGGTCAAATTCCCTTGAAAATTAACTGATACGTACTTGGGAATGACCAATAGAATTCGTTTAAGTTTGATACTTTCGCGCTTCGTACAATTTGCAATGCAGTATAAAAGGACTGCGATTCAAAAACTTCAGTATGACGGATCGAGAGCCTTTGTGTTACCATCCGCCCGCCTTATCTGGGGATGATGACTTTCTCTGGATTAGTTGACAATCTTGATCTCTACAAACTTCCACTGTTTGCTAGTCCTTCAGAGTTAATTGTAGTCTTCGCGATTAAGTCCCTGGGTTCGAAAAAGCGTGGATGGCGAGCTATGTGCTTGACCCGCTGACTGCAGGATAAGCAAACAATCCGGAAAAAGCCCACGACAGCCGCTCGTCCTCGCCCATGCCTAAGACCCCGGCGGATTTATGTGAGACCGGCGTAATCCAGGAAGGGTAGTGGCCGGTATTGAGTGACAGTCTCGGCGCTCGGCGCCAGAGATAAAAGCAGCTCCAGATGGCTGCCTCTCCTCGACCGCATGGGCTTGCGTCAGCGCTGTTATCCCGCCGAAGGGTGGAGGTAGATGCCAAAGACGAGACAAATCTCCTTGGAAAGACAGCTGTCTGCCGAAAGGCGACTGAGAGGCTCCAGAAGGACAAGGATTGAACGAATTTCTAGAAAGGCAGAGTATCTAGGCTAACCGTTACAAGAGTTTCGGAAATCCACTGATTCCTATGTCCACTCACATTTCAAGTCGTTTTGTCGACAAAAATTGTAAGATGAGAGATATTTAGGGATCGCCTGGCAGAAAATTTCTCTTCTACCTACTATAATACTGTAGCAATTGATGGAATTCGAAGCGCAAGAACGCCGGGATAAAGCTACTGTAAGTTCATATCACGAATTTTTAAACACGGAATTCAAATTCGAAAGAAGATGCATGTATGGAACGGCTGCACTGCTACCAAAGAGCATGCCAATGGTGGGAGCTAATGAGTATCCTCTGTATCCCATTTCTAAAAGACCAAGACGATTAGAAATCTACTGCCTATATATTGAATTTCACCAATCATAACCTTTTCACCCATCGAGGATGAGATGCTTCCATGTGGCTAACCATCAGAAAGGTCATTTGGAAGACCTATTGTTGCTCTCCTCGGTCAGTCGGAGGCATGCGTGTTCTTGAGTATGCGGATCGCGTGTGGAATGAGTTTGGCGTGGAAAACTGTGGTCTCTCACCCGAGCGAACCGCTCTACCCCAGTAAGCAGTTTGTTACTAATCGTAAGATCCAAAGGCCTAAAAATAAGTTTTTCAAATAGCCCAGGTGGTCATCAAACATGAACACAATATCGGCGGAGCTCTCTCTGATGTACTCGAAAGTCTGTCACTCATGCTGCGAATATTCTGCACTTTATCTCAGTTCTCAGAGCTTTGTCAGCATTCTCCTCAATGTGGGAAGTAGATTCCTAGTTGAGAGGCCTAAAAATAACCCTTCTGTATTCAATGTATATAAGTTTCAGCACAACATATTAAAAGGCCGTTTAGCGGTTTTTAACATGTAGCGGTTTGTGACAGAGCACTAAGGAAGCAACTTGCTCAACGGAACGAAATTCTGCTATCTAGAACATTCGGACAGACATTCGCAAACACATTTACGCTATGTTGTTTGTGAATGTTTTCATTTTTTGATGTACGTTGCTGATTGAAGAGGGCCGAGCTAGGCTGTATCTGTATGGAATCACGGGAGCGAATTTATCTTTTTGTAAGTACCAGAAAATGTAATGTAAGGCATCTAGAAGGTTTGTGGCTTTCAAGAAAGTACCAGCCTCCAGCGCAATGAAGCATGGTGATTTCAATGGGACAGAATGAGTCTTCCGTTGAGGTGAGCTGACGGAGCACCTCTACGTGATCGAAAACACTGGATGCTGAACGTTAAGTGCAGATATTCGGTGATTATATGCAACCTCACACAGAATAGCATTACGCTGCAGTTGAAATTCCCACAACAGCGACAGCGATCTTAAGTAAGTAATTCAAGAGGAAGCCAATAATGGGTGTAGGCGCGACAGCAATGTAGACATATATAGCATTCGAAATCTTGGAAGAGTGCATCCTCGTTGCCCAGCCGATGAAATAGTCAGCGTTTTGTTCTTTCGAGGCGACCCTGCTACCAATTCCCATACCTCGGGGTGAAGGAAGTCACGGTTTGGCCTGGATGGGAATCCCGAAAACCTTCAATTAAGGCAGCTAACAGCGCCGGCCCATTCCCCGATTGCTCAAAATTAAAATAAAGGAAAACTTTAAAACTATTGGTCAGGAAATTGAAAAGAATGGAGTTTAATTGCTTAAAAAGTGATGTAGTGCATTCAACCCTTGTACAATTTGGTTATATTTCTGTTGAGTTGTTAAGAAAAGGCAGGGATCCACAAAAATGTTTTTGAGTATGGTGGATGTCACTGAAAGTACATACTTATTTTTCTTTTCATCCTACTTGACGAAAAGTCAGACTAGAACGCCGAAACAAAAGGAATAATGGAACAGCACGTTGGATGCAAAGCGGACGTTTAATTTATTGTTCTCGAGCTATTCGTATGGCTTTCATCAGAGTGCGCAAGACGAGGGTTTGTAGTTTAGGGAGCTCCAGTAAAAGTCCCGTTAATTAGGTTAATTCAAAAGCAATAGATGCACCAAAACCACATTATCGCTGAAGGTGAAAGCAAGCAAGTGTCTTCAGAGGTCGACGAACCATGACGGTTTCCACGGGAAGTGCACAGTAATGTCAAGGAATGGCATTAAAAGACAAGGTGCCTGATATATTGACATTTATGTTCGCATTCTTATCATCTCCACTCGCTGATGCAGATGATGTACAGAAGTATAACCGCGCAAGGGACATGAGATCACTCACAAGAACTGCGGCTCGGCTGCACATTCGACGAAAGCCTACGTTGCCGAGAAAGAACAGCTGGTTCGTTTATTTGTGAATAGAAGATAACATGCGATTAATGGAAGGGATGAGGGACATTCATTGATGAGTGGTACACGGCTGCATGCAGACGGTGAATCAACGCAGTCATTGGAGGTGCGGCTGTGGTCTGCACCCCAATAGAGGCTCTCGGTTACGGTTCCCCGCCCAATCAAACCAACCGACACGGAATCGGTCAATAACTAACAGACCTGTCTGGAAAGAATGAAATACTGACTGTCCATATGCTGCCCACCCTAATTCATTCTGTAGGCATTGTTTTAAGCCATTGTGTGTAGAATTCGCGTTCAAGTTCTCTACGCGACATCTCCTGGATGCTGAATGCGCGGCGCGTCCCAAACATGGACTAAATAACATGGTCTTTTAATCTTATCCTTGTGATGCGCTACATATCATGAAATGTTGTACAAAAGAGATTTGTCTAAAAATGGAAGGCAACGTGTCCACGAAAATGAAAAAATTATAGGATTAATATTTTTAGTTTATTTGTCAAGTAACGAAATTGAATAAAGCTGCCTACCAAGGCAGATCTGCAGAGCAGATCAGATTGAAGGTCTGTATGCGATACCCACACATATCTCTCGACAGGATATACAGTTACTTCGTCATATAGTCGTTTCCATACAAGTTAATATGTACCACTTAACTGCTACATACATCAGCCCTGACATTAGTGTTAATAAGATATTCCAGTGAATTTATACTTGACAAAACAGCAAATTTAGCAGATGCACAAGATCAGAAGGAATTTGGCTTGTCCCTTCAAATCGTCTTTTCGTCGATGTTATGAACATGAAAAAAGTGGAAAGCTCCCCACTATACAACGGGCAAAGGCTGTAGAGGCTGCTCTGGAAACTAATACGTGCTGGAGCAGTGGCAGTGGCAGCAGCTCTGCTAAGCAGACGTTGACATAATTATGTACTCGCTGAGCGATGTGCCCTTTAATATTCGGCTTTATGCTCTCGCCGCTACTCATAGAGAGTGGGCGTGGACGGGGAAAATAGCCGTCAGCGCCCGCTACGTCCAGCGTGTTTCGGAAGGGAAAAACGTGCTGAATTGTGAAGGAAAAAATGATGAAAATTTTAACGGTTTTCTCAGCGAGCTTGGCAAATAATTCCAGTCGGACAATTTGTTTTTTAGGTGGCTGGGTGCACATCTGCCTTTGCATGCGCTCGGACAAAGAGGCTTTGTGTGGATCCATGCTGCGTATTTGGCATTCCAAGCCATTACGACAGAAGGCACGTACCGTCTAAACGAGATGCTCTTCGGAAAATCTCTGTAAGCAGTGCTTTAAAATAGTGAGCGGAGCGGTATCGTATCTACTAAAAGTGAAGTGAAGTTATTTTAGATTGATGTTTAGCTGCAAAAAAAAAACCCTTGCACCAAGCGAACGCGAGGGGGGCTGAACGTGCTGAGGTGGCGCCCTATCATGCCTTCGTCCTATGGCTGAAGCAATAATTGCCACTGCAGACGGCGTTATTCTCCTTTGGTATTTTTTCGTTTGGGAAAGATGTAGGAATATGCTTGGAGTTTTTAAGAGAAGCAAGACTTAAAGCAACAATTAAACATAAGTATAAAAGGTAACGGACAGAAAGTATACAAGATAGCGGACGGCGTAAATCATGCACTCATGCATTTCGGGGTGCGCCCGTATTTTACTTCTATGGGTTATCGCAGGGACAATTGAACACGTATCAGGCCTATACGATGTCTTTCGAAAATAAATTGATGGCCGTAGAACATGGTGGAACAGTCGTCGTTTCTCCTGTTGAGACGACTGGTATCAATCCACCGATCCCAGAGAGATAGACGGCTTGGTTGGCCCGGCCGAATCTGGAATCGGGTACACGCGACTGCCGGCGCCTCTTCCTCCTGCCCTGCCATGCGCCTATCGAAAAGGCATAGCGAGAATAAAATGAGGATTTCTATTTTGTGCCCTACGATAACTGTTCGCAACATTCCTGACACAAAAACAGATTCGCACAATGATTATCTCTGATGAACACACGCTACGAAAACACTATGCAAAATGAGTCTGGGTAAAATCGAACTGGGACAGGAACACAACCTATGAAAATGGAGCTTTTTGCTCATATTTAATGTTGTTTCAAGCTTGGGCTATAGCTTCAGTCTAACTGACAAAAAATATAGAAAAACTAATTTGCAAAAATCAAAAAGGTAAAAAATCTAAGAGCTGTTTAACCAACAGATCACTTCATCTGCGTCATGTTCAGCAGACAAAGTCTGCTGCAGGAAAAGCCGAGCGCGACATGGCTTCTCGGAGTTCGTCGGAACTTTGGCTCAGAAGGCGCAGTGCGTCGCTAATAAAGTTATGGGGAGTATTAATTGACTTTGGGAGGAGAGTGTCGTCGACAAAGCCGCGCGGCTGTTTGCGATCTTGCCTAACGCTGCGAAACAATGGCGCGAATGTAGCGCGGTATTGCCGAGTGATCTGTTTGACTTGGATGCCGGTGGATGAATGGGGCACAGAGCTACTCCTCCTCTGGGAGCGGCAGGAATGCGGAAGACGGGGCCTGGCAACAGCCCAGTGAGTGAGAAAGCGTGTAAAATGGCGTCTTAACAAAACAGACTTCAAGTCGAAAGGAATATCAACACATTAAGATAGGATAGGGTCACGGCATCCTCTTTATTTTCTTTCAAGGGCGCAAAAACCTTCTAGTACTACAAGTGAAGCGGAACTCGTCGAGGCTGCTTGGGACTGAGGAAGACTGGAAAAGAAATCATGCTCGCATCGCTTCAATTCAGTTGTGTTATACGAATCAGCCTTCATATGTAGCAGCAAATTACAGCTAGTATAATATATACTTACAAGTTATTAACAGGTTATAGGACCATCTCCATCTGAAGATTATCTTCCATGAAGGCAAGGGTATCAAATTTACTTCGGAAGTTGTGTGTATATGATTTGGTCACCTTTTCGACCTTGCACATCCTTACGACTCTATTATACCGAAATCTCTCATGTATACATATTGGCGCAAAAATCATTTTTTACCAAAAAAAACAAGAGTTTGTTCAACTGCCCTCTTGTACACTGCTTCCAATACATGCATATTCGTCTAACCAGGATACTATCTCAACGGTAGGTCGGAACGGGGCAAGTGTTGTATATGGGCAGAACCGCCTCTTCCTGGGAAGTAACAGACTGCAGGTATCTCGACCCCAATACAACTCTGCGCAGAGTTAGGGGCGACGGAAGTCGCGGGTTGGCGCCCTGTTGATTCACGTGCTCCACAGCTGACGGGCGCGCGCGGGATGAGGGCTCGTATCGCGGCTAAGCGCAGTGCACAGGTGGCGTAGTAGGGAAGAGCTCGGGCTCGTAAACGCGGGGTCGGGGGTTTGGATCACGCAGACTGCGTTCGCTTTACACTTTTGCAAAATCCATGTTTATCATATAGGTAATCCACTTAGGGGTATTATAGTGTGTTATAGAGCATGTTTACAAAAAACATATGCTTCAAACTACAGATTAGCTAAAATGTTCACTTCTGTGTGTCACTTATTTTAAGCCTATTTTGTGTGAAGCTATAGTTATGTAACGATAGAAATTTTGTGGCACTAGTAAAAAGTTCCGACTCCGCCGACAAGAATTCGGTCAAAAAAATGTTCGCTGAAACTTTGTCTAGGGGGGTTATTTGGGGTCCTGATCACGAATCTGACATCCGTTTTCACGATTCGGTCAGAGACCACCCATACCTTTAACAAGGGTGATCCAGGCAGAGTCACCGATTTCGCTGAAACCCCGTCTAGGGGGGGGGGGGGGTTATTTGGGGTGCTGATCACGAATCTGACATCCGTTTTTCACGATTCGGTCGGAGACCACCCATACCTTTAACAAGGGTGGTCCAGGCACTGTCACCGATTTCGCTGAAACTTCGTCTAGGGGGGGGGTTATTTAGGGTGCTGATATAACCCCCCTAGACAAAGTTTCAGCGAAGAAATTTTTTGACCGAAGTCTTGTCGGTGGAGTCGGAACTTTTTACTAGTGCCACAAAATATCTATCGTTACATAACTATAGCTTCACACAAAATAGGTTTAAAATAACTGACACACAGAAGTGAACATTTTAGCTAATCTGTAGTTTGAAGCATATGTTATATGAAAACATGCTCTATAACACACTATAATACCCCTAGGTGGATTACCTATATGATAAACATGGATTTTGCAAAAGTGTAAAGCGAACGCAGTCTGCGGGATCCAAACCCCCGACCCCGCGTTTACGAGCCCGAGCTCTTCCCTACTACGCCACCTGTGCACTGCGCTTAGCCGCGATACGAGCCCTCATCCCGCGCGCGCCCGTCAGCTGTGGAGCACGTGAATCAACAGGCGACTTCCGTCGCCCCTAACTCTGCGCAGAGTTGTATTGGGGTCGAGATACCTGCAGTTTGTTATTACCCAGAGAGAGGCGGTTCTGCCCATATACAACATTTGCGCCGTTCCGACCTACCGTTGAGATAGTATCCTGGTAAGATCTCTTACCTCCTATTAAGGTTTCGAATGGTTCAAGGGACATCAAGGCCTGCTGACGGAAATGCTTCTGAAGGGTACTGGGGCAGACACCGGCACTCAATCGCAGGTGACTCTCTAAGCCAATGTTTGTTTTTCATTACGATCACTTATACTGCCACGAAATTCGAGTACACCCGTGGAAGTTGCAGGCATCCTCACGCTGGCGCTTCAAAACCACGTATATGTTATGACTTCAAATTTGCTATTGCTTTAAAGGGTTTTTCTCAGCATTCAGTAAGGATATGTATTATATTCTATGCTCTGCCGGGTTCCAGCCTACAACTTGTGTTGTGCTACCAAGATAGTGCAAAGAGTAAATCAGACCCTCTTTCAGTGAGAAACAAGGCATTGTTTCTCACGACTGCATAAGTTAATGCGGCTTAAAGTGTAAGAATTATAATGGGGAGTTCAGAAGTGCCTAGAAACTGATGAACTGACCTGATGTGATTTGCTGAACGCTATGAAAAAAACGAATTGCTGGAAATGAAATTTTGTTTATTTTTATTTTTAAATTGGAATTCCATAGAGTTCATAGAGCACTCCGCTATGTGTGGTTTCGATTGGAATTTCGTTGACTTCTTTAGTGTGAGAAAGTCTTTAAAAAAGAAGAATAATTTTCGTTCAGGAGCACGTTCACTCCCTTATATAAGAAGTAAGCTCTAACTGCGTTCCTAAGAAAGGTTGTAGAGCCCGAAACTTCGACTCTACAAAAAAGTACACTTCATGATTACACTTGCCGCCTATCGCTACAGTGTACTAGAAAGACCTTGACTAATTGCTTAATCTATCAATAAACTCGTTTTTAATATCGACAACTCTTTTCAGATTTCACGCCACTGCTACCGTACTGCTCATTGAAAAGCAAACGTTGGCAAAATGTGCGACAGTTGACAAGTGCGCAAGCCGCGGAAGAGCTAACAAACGGACCCACCGTGTCAACGAGATTACCATTCAATTTACCTGTGTGGCTGTTTGCTGAGCAGCGGGCAGGAATGCAGCGCCATTGGGAATGTGGCCGCTGCCCACAGTTTTTTGACTGCTTGACTGGGAAGAAAGGATGAACGACAGCTTTATCGAATCCGTTCACGGGTGCGTCACGTATTCTAATTCTGGGTATGTAGCCCATGACATACAGTTCCCAGTCCAAACGAAAACAAAAAACGTTGTCCGAGAAGAAGAAACTGTGAAGATTTCAAGGTTTTTCTTTCCGACCAACAGCCACCTGTACGCTGACTCCAGAGCGATGAAAGGTTTGGTTACTGGGTGGGATCTGCACGAAATGCAATCTCCTCTCATGGTGTCTTGCCTTAGGATAAAACGCAACGGCTGATTAGAAAGCTAAATTTTTTCGAGAATGAAGCAACCTACCTTTACCTCAAAGCAAACACATTTCTATTAGAACATTTTTGATGTGGAACCGCTATGACAAAACGCAACTACGAACCGCTACGATAAAACGCTACGAGTATAGTCAGATTCGCAGAGGACCTTTATGTTCAAAATGACTTCTGAGGATCTGTTCTAGTCGGAAGGAAGCAACCGTAAAGTGTCTGCCGGGCCCCCTGAATTTGAATGAAAGCCTTCTCATCATGTGAAAGCAGCTGAAACTCTCGTAGAAACTTAAGCAAGGGAATGGAGAGGCAAATCACTATATGCCCCACCGATTAGGATACATCCGATTTTTGATACTATAGCGCGTCCTGTGCTCAGTTGCGGTTCAACACAGAAACAGAAGAGGAACGAGATAGTGAGAGCGTTTCGTTATAATACAAATCCTTCTCTAACTTCGGGCATAGTCACTAGAGGTGCGACCGGCTACGAGTTAGGTGTATACCGACTTTTTTCACTTACACTAAGCTCTCAAAAGTGCTCATAGTCGGCCATATGCATTTCGAGGGCAACCAAAAAGACTCGAAACTCAATAGAGGATGCCGTAAATGAGATTTTTATTCTATCACGAGTAATAGAAGAATCTGTGCGAAGTGAGGTTATCAGCTTTTCATTTGAGCGTATCTGACTAACCTCTAGTACTCGTTATGCATATAGCAGCTTTATCGTAATTATGCCAATGATCGAGAGCTTTCTTCAAGACAGCTGCAGAAATATTTCTATTCAAAAGGGTTGTCTTTGTTGTTACACAGTTTCCATAGCGTTTATATTATTTAGACTTTAGGCAAATCTGTGCACAAAAGAAAATAAAAAAGCGCAGCACCGGTTAGGCGAAAGCTCCATAATAAAGGAGATCTTCTCCACTTTCTCCAAATCGAGACATCAAACTCTACCTCTATTTGGAGAAAACGCTACAACGAGGTCTCACCACCACGCGCTCGTCTCTATATATCACACAGATACTGACGAAATAGATGAGTAGCAGTTCAGTAGAAAACAGTTCTCGTAGGATTCTCTTCGTCGAATGCGTTAGCGTCCAAGATCAACACAATGGATCTCTAATAGTCGCAAAAAATGAAGCCAAAGAAAATATGTGACATCCACGTCGAGAAACATTAAGGGAATGTAACCATTCATTCCCTCAGAAAAAGCCCGAAAGCGCCTATTTTTGGGTTTGCCACAAAAAAATTGGCCGATAGAATAACGGAGTTGTGTAAGAGTCAGTGGAAAAAGTGTTTCCAAAACTAAAATTGTGCTCCGCAAAAATAAAAGATGGAAGCTATTCGTGCCTATGCGGAATACAAAAGTCTTCAGTCCTGTCCAGGATGAGTTTCCATGAATCTTGGAATGCTTGCTTCCGAGACAAGAGTTCTTCTAAGCTGTTGATCTCGCTGAAGTCCGAAACCCGTTAAAGCTTTTAAGTGCTCTCGCATTCTTCAAAATCCGAAAAAGTTGAAGAGGCAGAAGGAGAACAGTGTGAGGGAGACTCCCTAATTTTCTCGCTGACCCTATTTTTCACATCCTTCTGAATGTTGTTGCCGTAGTCTTTTGACATGATTTACTAGCAGATTTGATGCGAGCAAAATTCTTTCTAGCAGTTATTTCGCTCAAAGGAGTAGAGTCTCTATAGCTTGCAAAGAACGTCTAGGTAATCGCTTGAACACGGAGGAGAGTCTCTTTGAAAGCGTTCAGGTGATACAGCCAAGGGAGCCAAGCTAGATATAATTGGCGGTCGTTGGGCTCATTTATTTATAGGTGTAGGTAGTGGAGGTGAGGTAATAAAGCGCTCGTTACCGGTGACAGGAGGTCTAATTCGCGGTCTGCGTGGCGGAGTCCGACCGCGCACAGGAGCCGTCGACTCGGTCATACATCAAACTGTATGCAATTAATGAGAATTAAGCGCAACCTCGTCGGCACAAATTGTGACAGCCAGCCAGCGCAGATGTGGCACCCGCCGGCTGGGCAGCAGAACGGGTACGTGGACCGAATGGCCGACTTCGTCGTCACAATCGCTTCGCTCTGAAACATGCTGAACAAACAGCAGCGGAACCGGGACATCCGCCATCCGAGAGCGCGACAACCGACGGCAGATACTTGGCAGCTACACTCGATACAGCGAATGCATGTTCAGAGGCTTCCGGTGGTCTTTGGATAGCTACGTACACTTCGAAGAGATTTTATGTTTAAGACTTCAAACCTCAGGATTCCCTTGAATTATGTCTCCCCTCATCTTTACTCTTAAATCGGCACGTTTTCTTGCTTGATGCAGAATGCATTCGTTCCTTTGAGTGGAACATCTAATTTTCATTTGTCTCTAGGAAGATTTCACATGAATCTTGGAGTGTTTGCTCTTGATTACACTAGTTTTTTCCAAGCTGTTCGCCAAGATTAAAACAGCTTTATTAAGGCTTTTATAATAGGTGCGACATCCTTCTCCAGATCACGGAAAGTCGAAGAGATACGGGGTGAAAAGTTTGCGGAAAATTCTTGTCATCAGAGGTCCTCAGACCTCTTTAGATTTTGTTATTGTGGCCTTCTCAAACACCTGGAAGTTTACACTAACGTCTTTCTATGCAGATAGCTTTGTGGGGACCACCTTAGAGCTTTGCCTTTTCATATATCTTTTATGATCACGTCCAAATGGTAATCGAAGACATCGGTCTGTTTTCAAAATGGAAATTGCATCTTGCTTAATGGCTCCTCTAGATATGTTGCCACTAGTCAAATAGTAAGAACTACGGGGCGATTACAGCCTTGAACCTTAATTCACGGTAGGGAAACACCGTGGTAACATCACTGTTAGCTGCTTCCCATGCTTCTCAAAGAGAAGGCAAAAGGTGAACGAATGTTTTCTCTCGATGTTGAGCGCTGCTTGTCACTTTGTAAAAAGCCCTATTTTTTGCACTGCTTGTGGAATTGATGATGCGGAGGCTGCACGCAGTGACTTTGCTGTTCTCCTACTCGACTTACTGTGTTTTTCTATGCTGCAATTTCTTCTAGTGCATACTAGTCAGCATATCGCTCTCCCTTCATGCAGTTGGCAAACCATTCTAACGAAGTTTCAGCACTATTCCGCGACGAGGAAGGAATAAAATGAGAGTTTTACGTAACGGCGTTCTACGCTATTTGCAAGAGGTAGAGCTAGAAAACTCCCGATTTTTCCATTTTTTATGACTTGATTGCTTTTAATCAAATGTCACCTTTATCAGGCCTTAAGTCAATTACGTTTTTTTGATCAGTGGACTCATTTATTTAGCAATAAGACTTGTAGTTGCCCTGTGACGCACTCTTTGTAGTGTGCAAAAAAGAAAATACATGGAGAAGCGCTAGCAAACTGAAGAAAACAGAAAATAAACAGAAAATACGAGAGTGTTAAAGAAACACCAGGAAGCATACGGGATCACTTAAGAAATAATTATATTGCGTTTAATACCCAGTCTCAATTCAAATAAAATGTTGGTGTATTTCCCGTCATTTTTCTGCTTATTCATATAATATCAAACGCCTACTTTTTCAACAGAAATGTTTATTGGTCACATAACCTTAAATTTTTTGCGGCGTAGCAGGCTTTTGAAATACGCACCTAAGCACGAGATTTAAGGTACTGATTAGTAAAGTAAGCCTATGCAATAGTTTTTGCCTTCATTATATAAACTTACATTCTAAGTAAAAGAATTTAAAGAAAAACGCCTATTTCCGAACCAAAAAGTTATTTAAACAATCTCTTTCAGCGAGTTTCTTCGCGTATTAAAGAATCCTGGCGAAAAAATTGTTTTACGTTGGTTGTTCCGATTTTAGTACATGTACAGGAATGAACCCGACACGGATAAGGTGACACCCAAATTCTTAAAGCTTTTCAAAGTGTTTTAAGCGATTTTGGTGCTGGATTTTTAGGTTTAGGGGGAGTGATACCTAACCACTGGTACCGCTTCCCAAAAAATGGTCCGCAGTAGCAGCCCTTTCCTCAGGCTATCCACCAGATTGAGCACCGTCAAACTTGATACAAAATATTATCCATGGTGTCCTTAGCCTACAAACAGATGTTGTGAAGGATCTCCTACATCACACTTACTTGCTATTTCTTAAAAAGCTTCAAGTCGATGTCGAGTTTGTTCTCTTTGCTGGTGTTTCTCGGAGCTCTTCCTGAGCATTCAGCTTAATTTAAAAAGTTGTCATTATTGCCATATGTACTTCTGTAATGATTGTTTTTAATGCTTGGTACTAATCACACTATCTTGTGCTTCAAATAAATATAAAAATAAAATATCAGTCTAAGCACATTCTTCCGTCTTTCCGCCAAGCTTTCACATTGTCCGACGTTTTTTGTGTAGTAGGACGGTATTAGAACTGTCTCATACGAGAAATGATCAGATCGTTCGTTTTATAACAGGAAACTCCGTTCCCGAAACCCGAGATACGTAGTCATCTTTTCGCAACACACTTTTTAGCCGCACATGGAAACGTTACTTCGAGCTCTAAGGTAATCGAGGCTGCCACTCAAACAGGCTTGGAAGAGTCCAGCGCGAGAAGCATGCAAGTCTCCTTTGCAAAGAAATCACAATAGCAACTGCAACCGGCACACATGAAGAATATATAATACGGCACTGCATGTTGTTTTCAGGACGTTCAATTCTGATGTGTTCAAATCCAGAATGTGATGCAGGACCAGATCGAGAAAAAACTCTGAATTGACATGAAGCGAAAGTTGATGACGACGAATCATTCGCTTATCGTATTGAGTGGACAGCCACTATGTGGGATTCATAGGATTGGCATGAAACATTCTGTAGGATGACACAATTCATGTCACCTTCACCCGTACACAAGGCGCCTTAGCGAATGCAAATCTCTACATACCAAACCACAGCCACGAAACGTCCGCACTGGTTTAGGAGGCGGATGACAAAAATTAGCTCAATTGCCGGGAATCCCTGCCCGTGCAGTGGATTGCCTGCACTTTCATGGTTGAGAAATGGACCTCAGCCGAAATGCGAAATACACGGAGAGGATAAAAATGACGAATGACCACGCAGAGGACCCTAGTGATCCCGTGAATCGCGCTTCCAGCCGTACTTCCATATTTAATCCAACTCCAGTTAAGACCTTGCTCCTTTGCAAGGGTTGCACGGAGGGTGTGTGGGGAACGTTCAAGGCTTGCATGACTCGGGCATTTTGCTATCGCCTTTAATATTTGACGTATACAAACCCAAAAAACCAAAAAAAAAACAAAAAACTTTTTCAGTTTTTTATCCGTCTCTCGTCGCTACCAGAATGTGTTTTTTGTTATTAAATATCGGAGTTCGATGCAGAAAATATGGTGCTATAGTTTTGTTCTTATAGGGTGAAGCGTTCTTTTCATACGATTTTTCTCTTTTCTCACTTTTTTCAAACAAAAACATAGTGCGAGGGAGGCTTTTAGAAAATCGTTTAAATTATGCTTAGCAGCTCATTGCACAGATTCTTTTGAGGAGATTCTTTGCATCCGATTATATTGGCTCAGCTGTCTGAGCTTTAAAAAAAACACCGTGGCTGAATAACCTGCAAGTGCGGCGCGCTAAGGTATGCCAATGCATCCTTCCTCCGTGGTCCTTGCATAGAATTGTAGCGCTCTTCCAATAGCTTCTTTTAAAAACGACTCGCTACACCATGATGGTATGTGATGAACACGGCCAAATGGTAAACTTGTTCTACTTCGTTGCACGTGGCCGGTAAACTGACGGCGTTTTTGCTGCATCTCCTTGATGTTCACTTTATAGAAAGCCTTGAAATGCCTTACACACTGCGGTGATACAGACTTTTCCTCGTGAACCTTAAGCGATATGGGTAATTGGAATGAGAGTGCTCCAACGTGGACAAAGATATAGCTGGTCCTTTAAAATGAGAGCTCACTTCGTTCTATTCCGAGAAGCCATAACCATAGTGATTGTAAGGAGCACAATACTAAGAATATGCTACAGATGTATGTATATATTAGCTCTCTTGTTTGACTCTATGATGGACAAATTTCCCCTAACAACGTATGTAGACTACCATTGTAAGCTAACCTGAAAAGGGAAGAAATAGGATATAACAATTGACGTTTCTGAATGAATAATTATAATAATTGCTGATTGAAAGAAAAGGTATCAAAGCAAATTCTGGAGGATTCCCAAGCAACTCCTCTTCAGAAAATGGGACAACAAGTGCGAAACAAGCTGAAGTGAGATCATATGGGGCGGATTATGTGCCCGATGAGGGCAGATAATTGCGCCTGCGATCAGCACGAGGTGTTCGGGCATGGCTGAGCTGGTACAAAAGCCGTCGAATATTGCATGAGAACACGTACTAATCATATAGAATTTCTGCGATTAGCGATGCAGTCAGCACACATGCACAGCGAGGTGTTGCTGCCATTCACAGGATTGCTGCTGCAGCATTGCGCTCCTTGCTTCATCCATTGGCTTCACTACTGATACATAGGCGGAAATCGAAGCATGGTGGTGGCCATCTTAATGCTATCAAACCAACACAGGGTCCGAAATAATGAAATGTTGTCAAGTTTGCGAAAAAATACTGTGGGGCTTTGTTTTTCTTGCTCGATTGCAGTTCTACGAAGTGTGTGTGTGTGCGTGTGTGTGTGTGTGTGTGTGCGTGTGTGCGTGTGCGTGTGTGTGTGTGTGTGTGTGTGTGTGTGTGTGTGTGTGTGTGTGTGTGTGTGTGTGTGTGTGTGTGTGTGTGTGTGTGTGTGTGTGTGTGTGTGTGTGTGTGTGTGTGTGTGTGTGTGTGTGTGTGTGTGTGTGTGTGTGTGCGTGCGAGTGTGTGTGCAGTGTATGTATGGAGAAATGAGCTGCCGCGTGCACTCGATTATACAGCATGGATATTTCGATGGGAAAAACGAGAGATATACAATTATTTAAAAGCGCAAAATTAACTCAAGCAGAATAATGCACAGAATAAAAAAATTCTTTAAAACAACCCCCCCCCCCAAATTTTTGGAGCGAGTGCAGCGCAGTCGGAGGAGGTGCCGGCCGTCGCATGCACCCGATGCCAGGTTCCTGATTCAAATTTTCCGCCTACGCCAACTAAGCCTTCCACCTTTCCGGGGTCGGCGACTTTGTACCAGTTTTGTCTGGGAAGGATAAAGCGCTGACTTATCCCTCGGCTGGCCACCGCAACTCATCATCATCATCATCATCTTCTTCTTCTTTTTCAGCATTTGTCCCGCTTCGTCACGGGGTCCGCCCTTCTGGTGTCATGATGCCACCTTTCCCTGTCTTGCGTTTGATCAGGGTGGACGCCAGTTACTTTCATGTCCATATGTAACGTATCGGACCAACGCCGCTTCGGGCGTCCTCTAGGCCGCTTTTCTGACACTTCCAACTCAAGGCCTACCTTGCGGACGCTGTCTTCCTTTCCACGCAGAACATGGCCGTACCATCGTAAAGGCCCCCACACACTTCTGCGGCAACGCCGCGGCCCTATACTTAAGCATAGGGCAGGGACGCGTAGTTCGCCGCTGGCGGCGTCCCTGCCCTATCCTTAACCATAGCGGGGAGCGGCGTTGCCCCAGAAGTGTGTGGATGCCTTAAGCGAGCTTCGCGCATCTTGTCCGCTATCAGCACGACAAAACTTCTGCCGAATAGCACCATTTCTGATGCGGTCCATGCGGGTGACTCCAGCCGTCCAGCGCAGCATCTTCGTCTCCATGACGCTGAGGCGCGTTTTAACTTCCTTATTCGCAGGCCAACACTCAGCGCCGTACATTGCTACCTGCTGCACGACTGTTCTAGAGATCTTCGACATCAGGTGCATTGGTATCTTCCTATCGCAGAGCACACCAGTCAGCGAACACCATTTGGACTAAGCTGCACTCACGCGTGAGTTCACTTCAACCATCAGACCGCCGTCAGACGCTATTGCTGATCCCAGGTATTTAAACACCGAAGTGCGTGCAAGCTCAGTACCGTTAATCTTAATGGAGCCAGACTCGTCTACGGCAGTCGTTAGGTACTCGGTTTTCTCGACGTTCAATTTGAGTCCCAACCTCGCCAGACGGTCGCACCAAGCTTGCACCTGCCGCTCGAGGTCGTCTTTGTCTTCGCAAGCGAGCATCACGTCATCAGCATAGAGCAATGTCCATGGGATAGGCTTCTGAAGATCTCCCGTAATGGCATCCATGACGACAACAAAGAGGAGTGGAGAAAGCGCAGAACCCTGGTGCACCCCAACAGAGATGGGAAACTCCATTCAGGTCCCAGCTGCTGCTTTCACTCTACTCTTTGGGCAAGAGTAGAGCATCCGCACCCACTCTATGAGTTCCTCAGGTACGTTGTGTTGTCGCAAGGCGTACCACATAACCTCGCGCGGTACGCGGTCGAAGGCCTTCTCCAAGTCGAGAAAGGCTATATGCACCGGCTTCTGTCTCTCGCGATGCTTCTCCACCATAAGTCGGGCGGCGTATATAGCATCAATGGTTCCACAACCAGACACGAAACCGCACTGGTTGTCGGAGAGATTGACGATTTCGCGAATTCGTCTGTCGAGGATTCGCTCGAAGATCTTCATGCTGTGCGAAAGCAAGCGAGTCGGACGATAATTGGAGCAGTCTGCAGGACTGCCCTTCTTCTTCCAAATCGGAATCATCGTACTGTTGTGTCAACTGTTCTTCTCCTTAACTACCGGGTTGAAGAATTCAGCCAACCACTCAGCAGGATACCAGAGCTTCGACTTCCAAACATCGGCTGCCAGATCATCCGGTCCTATCGCCTTGCATGGCTTGATCTCATTCAGAGCCGCTTTTGTTTTCTCCACGGTGATCTTGTGAACGGGACCGTGAACAGAACGCACAGAAGGGGTGGCCGGGTGAGGAAATTCCGTAGTGGAAATTTCCTCAAAGTAATCACGCCATCGCTTTAGCGCCTTTTCGCGGTCTTTCAGAAGATGGCTGCTCTATTACTATTACTATTTATTACGCAGCATAAGGCACACGTCAGATAAACAAAACTCAACAAAAACACTAGCAGAACAGATCCAAAAACAAGCAGAACGATCAAAATTTCTACGGGTTATTCAAAACTTAATAGCCGCTTCCCTGCTATTCGCCTACAGGCCGGGAGACAAGGAGGACTAGGTGCAACTTCGAGTTTGAGCGATAGGTATTCGGACCCGGCCCTACATGTAAACATGTGCAGCCGAACACTTGATCGAGGAACTCGAAACCTAATTTTCACCGAGCCGCCCCTTGTTCTGGATTCAAAAACATTAAAGAATTTGGACGAATCGACTTTGAGGATGCCAGATATTATTTTGAACACCATGCAAACATCATGAAATTTCCGGCGCGATTCAAGTGTGTGTAGTTTGAGCACAGCATTTCTGGTATTCCAGGAAGGAACTCTGGAAAATGTGCACTTGCCCGAACGTATGTAGGTCTTTCTGGTGAAGTTATTTTGAATTTTTTCCAAGAGACGAATGTCTTTCTTTTTATGGGGCGAGAATACCGGGGTTCCACTTTCTACAATCGGTCTGACATATGTAGTATACGCCTTAATGAGCACCTTTTCTTCACAAGTAGAAAGGCCTTTAAAGATTTGGTATGTGCGAAACGAGGCCTTTTTGCACAGCTCTTTGTAATGCTCTGTAAAGTCAAGCTTGTTATCATACCGAAAACCAAGATCCTTAACAGAACATACTTGCTTCAAAAGGCAATCTCCCAGAGTATAATTCCCTTGTAATTGAGAACCGCCTATCCTCATATACACAGTTTTTTCGGGAGCTAATGGCAAGCTCCAAGTTTTAGACCAATCATAGACCTTATCCAAAGCTGACTGAACTTTCGCCCTGTCATTGCCACTTTCTAGCACACGATATATCTTCAGATCATCAGCAAATTGCTTGCAAATTACTCCACACTCCTCTAAAAGAGGAGGTAAATCGGCAGAATAGAGAGTGAACAAAATAGGCGACAGTACGCCTCCTTGAGGGACACCGCTAACAGCAGGCTTGACTGACGAAAAACTTGAACCTATTCTCACTTGAAAAGTTCTATCTGATAAAAATTCCCTCAACCAGCGAAGAATGACCGGGTGAATTCCAAATTGGGAAGTTTTTAGCAGAAGCTTGGAATGACTCACTCTATCGAACGCTTTTGCAAAATCAAGATAAACAACGTCACAGGACTTTTTCTCATCTAGATAATCACTCCAATCATTGAGGCTTTCCAGTAGATTTGTCACGGTCGATCTTCCATTAACAAACCCATGTTGATTTTGCGGTATGATTGAGTTCTTTTCCAGATGAGTCATTATGTGGGCTTTCAAGACCTTTTCAAAAATTCTGCAAAAAAACGATGTAATACTGACTGGTCTATAGTTGGCCACCAAGTTCGCAGGTTCTTTTTTCAAGAGGGGAGTAACAAACGAATGCTTCCATCTCACCAGGGAACTACCTGAAGTGTAGGTCTGAACCAGCGATGCGGTGCATATGGGTAGAAGCGCCCCCTCTGAGAAGTAACAATATGCAAGTATCTCGACCCGAGTACAACTTTGAGCAGAGTTACGGCCCCTGGAAGCCGCACCATTACAATGGAGTGGTGAAGCAAGCAAGACGGCTGGTATCTTATCACTCTCGAGTTCATTGCTTATCCGAAGGTGAGTGTCGACCGGACGGCCGAGTGGATAGCGTGGCAGACTTGCGAGTGAAACGTTGGGGGTTTGGATCCTGGGTGAGGCTTGTCTTCTGCATTTTTGCAAATCTCATGTTTTTGATGAGAGTTGCGCAGGCAGTGACAACGATGCAGGCAAGAAGCCAGTTTGCATAGTATTCACCGTTATATCTACACATAACATAGAACATTAACTTTCACCAAATTTATCCTTAATTTTCTTATTCTACAGTCTCTCACTAGTTATTCTCAAGTCTCTACACATCCCACACGTAGAACGTGAGTTGTCCCGCACGGGACGAGATACAGCCACAGAATATAAGCAACTGCTTGGGTGAAGGTGAGGTCAATTACACCGTGTCCGTTGGTCACCATGTCTTCTAATGCTCGTGTGGTGATCCATCTCCTGACTTTGGAATTTGGATCTCCATCGGATGCTCCTCCATCAAGGGAAGAGAAGAAGCTGGCAGGAAGAATTGCAAACATACTGAAGGCATTCGAGGAGAAACAACTGGAAGACGTCTATGACGAAGACCAATTGGAAGTTGAGGAAGACGGCGTGGACGCAGAATGGACAATGGGAAATGAAGAGAAGGTCGAAGAATACAACCAGGCAGGTGGATCAGGAACTGTCACATTTTCTGGTGGCCTCCAAGTTCCGGAGGATAAGGTACGTTCTTGTACTGATGGTGTAAAGGAAAGGTCCTGTTAATGTAAATGCTGGCCGACTAAAAAGATAATCTATAGGTTTGGGCTGCGGCAGAATACCATTGGTCCACGTCAAGAAAATCATGTCGCAGCAGGAAGAGCACACGCCACTCGTTTGCGTTTCTTCGTAGCGAACGCGATTGGTTTAAGCTAAAGCGGTTCTATGAAGAAGGTAAAGCTCAAGTTACGAAAGCGACATTAAAAGCTAACTTCCCAAACGTATTTTCATTTTCCCTCCTGACAGGGCTTGCAAAGAGGAGCGAAAGACACAAGATGAGGCTGATCGTGGAAGCTCTTCAGAAGAAAGTGGTGCAAAAAATCAACCTAGGTAAATTATTGGCAAATAGAAAGGGTAATGCTATAAAGATTAGAAATACTGCTGCTTTTAGGAGTGTCCATCCATGATAGAGATCTCATGCAGTTTGCTTTGGCCATCAACCGCAACATGCCAGATCCTTTGACGAACTTTTGCGCCTCTCCCAGTTGGCTCAATAGGTTTAAGAAACACGCCGGTCTTGCAAATCGCAGAGTTACTCGATTTGTGCGGAAGAGAAGCTTTTTTGACCAAGGAAGAATTGAAGAGGCAGCAAATAAGTTCGTTGAAGAGATACGGCATGAGATGGAAAAAGTTTCTTTGGAATGCGTTATAAATATCGATCAGTCAGCCTTGGCCAAAGAAACCACGGTTAGTTAGACACTAGAAGAAATCTCAAGAAGCTCATTTTCTTTAGCAGTGTATTACACAGGTGCCGAGATCTCTGTCATTTAAAGGAGAGAAAGAAACAATACGGATAGTGCAGTCGTCATCTGCCACTACGCATAGCCTGACAGTGATGCCACTCTTGTCTGCTTCGGGAAAGCTCGGCGAGACACTGTTCGTGCAACTGCAAGAGTCAGACGGTACCTTTCCTAGAAAGGGTATCTTTCAGACGAAAAATCTTTTCGTCACTGCGGGATGCACGCACATGATGAGCTCAACCACCACTCTATCATTCTTTGAGAATGTCTTCCTTCCGAATATGCCTGACCAATGCATCCTTCTTCTCGACTCCTGGGCAGGTTTCTCCAACCACGACGCTATCGCAGCTCTTGTACCGGTCGAGAAGAATCTGACTATACGAACGATTCCCCCTGGAACAACGAGTCGAATTCAACCAGCCGATGTAGGATTTTTCCAGTACTTCAAATCACTCGTTAAGCGATTCCACTCGCACGTGATTGTCCACGATCTTCCGTTCGATGTTCAAAAAAGAGATAATATATTGAAGGCAAGTTTTCATCCCCCGTGAAATCCTTAAGCGTTACTTTCAAGCAACAGCAAATTCATACAATCGTTTAAGGTCATTTCACTGATTCACCGTTTGCTGTGCCATACCAGCTTCAGGAATCTCATTATGTTTGCGTGGTACAAGGCCGGGTACCTTGCTGAACACCCTGGGTCTTTTGATAGCCCAGCTCAATGTGTATTCCCCAGGGACATTGGATCATGTGATGAAGAAGGCTGCAGTGAACCTGTAGCTTTTATTCGCTGTTTGTACTGCAGTCGTTGTTATTGTTTCATGCACTACGTTGCATTGTACCATTGGTGCTAGGAATTGCGATAATTAAACATATTATTCAGTACAAAGTTCTGTTTTGAATGAAGCGTGCAGTTTGAAAAAATTGTCAGTGTAGATTTTACTAGGTCTGTACATACAGGCTTGAGCAGCATATCTCGTGCGGGACAACTCACGTTCTACGTGTGGGATGTGTAGAGACTTGAGAATAACTAGTGAGAGACTGTAGAATAAGAAAATTAAGGATAAATTTGGTGAAAGTTAATGTTCTATGTTATGTGTAGATATAACGGTGAATACTATGCAAACTGGCTTCTTGCCTGCATCGTTGTCACTGCCTGCGCAATTCTCATCAAAAACATGAGATTTGCAAAAATGCAGAAGACAAGCCTCACCCAG
Organism: Heligmosomoides polygyrus bakeri; assembly: GCA_947359475.1. Lineage (NCBI taxonomy): Eukaryota > Metazoa > Nematoda > Chromadorea > Rhabditida > Heligmosomidae > Heligmosomoides > Heligmosomoides polygyrus. The sequence continues at coordinate 80,025,715 of OX375865.1, read as the reverse complement.
GATCCAAACCCCCAACGTTTCACTCGCAAGTCTGCCACGCTATCCACTCGGCCGTCCGGTCGACACTCACCTTCGGATAAGCAATGAACTCGAGAGTGATAAGATACCAGCCGTCTTGCTTGCTTCACCACTCCATTGTAATGGTGCGGCTTCCAGGGGCCGTAACTCTGCTCAAAGTTGTACTCGGGTCGAGATACTTGCATATTGTTACTTCTCAGAGGGGGGCGCTTCTACACATATGCACCGCATCGCTGGTTCAGACCTATACTTCAGGTAGTTCCCTGGTCAGTGGAACTTCAGAGAAAAATAGCGACTGGTTAAAAATATAAGCTAATGGTCCCGCAATAACATGAGCTATGTTCTTCACAAAAGTAGGAGGGATAAGGTCAGGAGTAAGAGAAAGGGAGGAAGGTAAATTCTTTAAATAGCCATATAAAGTGACCCCGTCGAAATTTGGAAAGGTAAGCATTGGAAAATCAACTGAGAATTGGAAGGAAGGAGGATCACCGTCATCAACCACGAAAACCTCACAGAACTTGTTTGCTAATAAATTAGCCTTGTCAACATCTGAAACAGCAACTTTGTTATCCAGTTCTAAAGAGGGAATCCTCACAGAAGGTTTCAGCTTTTTATTCAAGTACCTGAAAAAATTTTGTTGGCTTCCGGTGCTAATTATCCTTTTCTCCATGTTTCTGTTAAACTTTTCTAGGGAAATGTGAAGTCTCTTTGAATACCTACGGAATTTTTTCCAATCCTCTTCTGAGTTTGATACGCTAGCTAATCTAAACAAACAGCTTCTGTGATCCACCATGTTTTGCAGATATCGTGGAAGGAATGACCGTGTAGCCCACACGCGTTTTAAAGGCACAAATAGAGCGACAGCATGACGTAGAATTGCCAAAAGCATTTCGTATTTTTCATTTATGCTTTTTGCAGATTCTAGTGAGTCCCTCCAAGCAACTGCTGAGAGATAATCGCAAACGCTGCTATAATCACAGCCTGAGTAGTGTCTTCGATACAAGAACAGTGGTTCGGTAGTTCGGAACGAAAGTTCAAAGGCAAAACTATTGTGGTCGCTACTCCCTACCGGTGGCTTAACATGCACACTTTTAATTATTGTATCATCGTTAGACAGCAGTAGGTCTAAAATGACGCTTCCTCTCGTTGGTGCAGCAACATATTGCCTAAAATCATGGCTGTTCAACATATCCACGAATGCGGACGGTGCTGGGGGGAGAAATTTGCAGAGTAAATTCCAATCTATTTCAGGATAATTGAAATCACCCAAAAGGATTACAGGATGTTCGCACATAGCCAAATCACTAATGACCTTTACGAGCCGCTCGTTGAGAGTAACTGAACAGGAAGGCGTTCTATATACTGTAATGGTTCTAAACTTGGTACAATCGCTGTGGATATCAAGCGATAAAACCTCAAATCCATCTGGGAGTGACTCGGAGAAAACTTCGATGTAGTTGAATTTGTTCCTAATTAGTACGGCAACCCCACCACCTTGTCTTCTCGCCCTATCGCAACGAATCACATGGTAGTTGCTATTCATACAACAAAATAAGGATGAATTCAAGTGTGAGGAACTTAGCCACGTCTCAGTAAAGAAGTACAAATCATAACAGTCGCCTAGCACCAACTCAATATAGCGGGAATTTTTTGCAATCGACCTTACATTGGAATAAAAACATGAGACACAGCTACTATGAGAATCATAACCCGCCATCAGTTTAAAGAGGGTTCAACAGAAGGAACGTTCGAGATATTCTCAGATTCTGCCTGACAACAGTGCGAAGCAGATTCAGCATAAGAAACACCTTGAGAGCTAGAAGAAACATGAGGTTTCCTCTCACGTCTGCGTAGCCTCTCCTGTACTGTTTGGGATTCCCGAAGGAATAGTCCCTTTCCAGGAAATGTTCGCAGCCATGAGGATCTACTCACAGCAAGCTTTTGGTAGAACGATGACGGCAAAACAACCTTTAGTAAACGCTTCCTACTTTGATTCGGCTTTCCTAACCTGTAAACCGCGACAGGATGACATTCAATCTTCAAGTGATCAAGAATATTCAATACACTGTTAAAGTCATAATTTCTACGATGACGCAGGGATAGATGAGACTGTTCAGGCACATTGCCAATAATGACAGAACGAAGCCGTTCCTTCTCACAACAATCCGACTTGTTCAGGGGTTGCGCATCAGACTGAGAGAGCAACGAGGAGGTAGAACCACTTTTAGATTCTAATCTTCTAAGCTTTTCCTTTAGCATATCATTCTCTTTCCGAAGATCCGGAATGATCTTATTTTCTTGGCGGAGAATGGCGTTTTCCTTCATCAAGCAACTTAGCTGCACCGTAATCTGTGTGAGTAACTTCTTGAGACACGTCGGAATTGACTGCGTTTCGTTGACCTCATCGATCGTCGCTAGGAGTTCACGTGGAAACACCGCATCGAGCTGGCCATCCATTTTAACCTCAAAAATACGTCCAAGGAACCGAGTACGCTAAGACGACCGAAAGCAACAGCACCTCTCAAAGTGGCAATTAGGAATGAACACCGGAATTTGTCCCCTTGCCACTAGGAACAACACAGAAATCTACCAGGAATCCGTCGACAGCTCCGCAGTGCTGGACACAGAGTCTTGCCCGTCCTCAGAATACCATAGAAGAGCCGAATACCAAAAGATGACGATGGAAGACGACTCCGGTCTCAAACTTGGGTAATTAAACCAAGTTGCTCTCATCATTCTTGCCAAAGAACTTTTCAATATCCTCGGTATGGCGATGGCGGGTCTTAGCAAGTCGGTACAAATACCGGTCACAATCGCGGGACTCGAGCTTTTCGTTGGCATCTCCATAATGAGTGGCTTCCGCAACAGCCACGGCTTTCTTTGCAGCCTTCTTCGCTTTCTGATACTTCTGCCAACTGTCGGCTGTTTTATCGCCGAAAAACACATGATAAAGCGATTTCCTCTCTCCAACCTCTGCTTTCACATCGTCCGTCCACAACCATGTCTGCTTCACAACCTTGCATCGTCCAGGCTTCGTTATGACGAGTTCCAACCTTGCAGCTTGGCGTATCGCGTCGGTCGCTTTCTTCCAAGTTTCGTCGACCGTCGTAACTGTCGACGATCGTACACTGGTAATTACAGCGCTGCTTCCTTCTCTTTCATTCGCCACCCTTGATTCTCGCAGCACCGCATCGCTCAACCTGCTGCAGTCTCGGAGGGGTGATCTTAAAGGTGCAAACCAGCGATCGATGCTGTTGGGCGACCGTCTCCTAGGGCACGATACTTGACAAGGGCAAAGTCTATCTGAGACTTGGAGCTCCCACTATAGTATGAGATGAGGTGGGAGTCGCGTTTTCGGAAAAAGGTGTTCACAATGGTGAAGCTATGCGATTGCGCATACCCAAGGATACGCTCACCATCGGCGTTACGAGACCCGTATCCGAAACCACCATGACAGCTGTACCCGTCCTTCGCAGCACCTACGTGCCCATTAAGGTCACCAGCGACTATGATGACATTTTTCGGCGGTACCTCTGCTGTCTTCTCATCAAGCAGGCTCCAAAACTCTTCCTTGGCTTGATCCACCCTGCGAGGCATACGCAGAGAAGAAGTGATAGAGTCGCTCCTTCGCGGCGACAACGATCTCCATCAACCGATCGTCATAGCGCTCGACGCTTGCAATCGAGTAACGAAATCGTTCGAAGACGATTATTCCGACACCACTGGTGGTCCTGGGACTTCCACATAGAACGGCCTTGAAGTCACGTCCTATGCCCCTTGACTTGCTGCAGGACCACCTCGTCTCCTGCACCTCACAGAAATCGTTACGGGACTTTCGGACTAGCTCAGTTGCCCCCCGATGCCGTCCTCGAATCAGGGACCCTTGCATACTTTCCACACTCGCCAGGCTCTGCGAGTGCGCGTCGGCTCCCGCGGGCGCCGTAGCACAATCTCGAAAAACATGCCTCATCATACACCATGTGATGTGACATGGGTCTTCGTAGGCCGCCCTGTCACAAGGGCCTGTCGCCTGCATTCGAGTGTCCGTGCTTAGCTTAGCTCACAAAGCGAACAGTTTCCAGTGGCACCACGTTGAGGAACGGACATCGCCACCGGCCAGCTTAACTCATGTGTGGCCAAATACGCATTCAAATCGCCTCCACGACATCCCGTAAAAGCAAAATGAATGACGCATTTCAAAAAGGATTGAGTAACACCGTCCTTTATCCTTTTTCCTTTAATTTTTACAGGATTATTTCTGCCGTAAAACTATGAGTTTACAAGTTTACAAGTTTACAACTATAATATCAAAAGAGGAATGTAACCACGGAGAGAACTCAAATAACCCAATGCACAAACGGGCTATTCTGTACTAACTATTCGCAATAAATTTTTCAAGAAGAAAATCACAGTTTTCAACTACAGACGAGGCGCAAATCGGTGGCAGGTGCAAGAAGTGGGACGGATGGAGTCTAGATGAACCATGGATGAAACAGAGCAAGGAAATGGATTTAAAATTCATATAAACACTGAGTTTACTTAGAAATAAGGGAGGGGAAAAGGCCTTCATTACTGAGAGCTCAACAACAATCCATGTATGAGAAGTGAAGAACACTGAGTAGGGGTAGACATTCGCACGCGATCCTCTGAGCAGCAAGGAGTAATTTTTTCAGCCGAACAGGGATCCGTTAGCGAATGTGGAAGAATAGATCGATCACGACGTCATTCTTAAACTAAAAAACTTCTTAAGCTTAAACTAACAAAGGCAGGAAATTATTAAGAAAAACCTTCTTTCAACGGTCCCCCACAATGGAGCGTACTGGACAAAAGTAAGCTTTACCGCTACTTTTACTGCAGACTGGAGAGCAGCTACGCTGCCCTTCACTGCAAGCCATTTGTCTAGCTGAGGTGGTAAGAATTCTACTGCCTTCAAAACAGTGCATAAATTAGTTGAAACATGTTGGCTCATCGAGTTCCATTTAACATAATGTACCACATTAGCTATTGCATTGCCAAAAATCCATGTGGAGAACAGTGCAATCAGATATGGTATAATACGAAGTTCGAGACAAGTTTGGCAAATTTTCTAGGTCAAGATATATTATGACAGAACAACAAAAAATGAAAAATACACTGAGAACCGCCCCAGAACTTTGTAAAACAAATAGTAGAACAAAGCCAAGAGTAGCTTTGCCCCTTGATTCATTTATGTTGTAGAATTATTTTTGAATCGGCTTTCATTCCCAGTAAATGGTTTTAACTGTAAAGCGTTCTTTTGTTTTCATCAAATGTCGTACAAACGGAGCTTCAAAGTGTTTGTAATCCAAGGTGTTTGGATATTGAACCACCTTACTAATCTTACATAACCCTAGAGTAAATACTAATTTACAGACAGATGACGTGGAAGATCTTTCTCCTGTAATGAAAGTTTTCGCTTTCATCTTTTTGCTTACTTTTAATTAATTGTTCTACAGCACTTCAACTGTCTATGCGGTCTTTTGCATGTTGTTCTATCCTATACAGCATACTACTACATCATTGTTATCTATTTCTACTACATACTACTATACTACTTATTATATTATACTTATACCAAATATTTGAATATCGCTGGATATTTATTCGGTGGCTCTCACGACTGCACCATGAACAGCAACCAATGATAAGGATAACAAAAAAAAATATTGGCTGTCCACTATGTTAGCAGCCTTCAATTAAGTTTATTAAAGTGATTATTTAAGGAGAAGTGATATCAAGTTTGTATCCAAATACACTCGCGTCATAGATAACGTCATGACGAAGGAACCGTCTGAAAAAATGCCATTTCCGGTTACATCGACTTTGACGCAAGAACGTATGTAGTTATTAGGATAAGCTGACTATTGAAAGCTGTAGCAACAATCCACAAAATCCTCTTGTTTAGTCTGGTATTTAGTGCTTATCATGTCAACGTAACTTTGCCTAAGTTCAAAGACAGATACCGTACGATATTGCTTTGCGTTCTTACAATCTTTAAAGCTCCAGAATTTCAAGAGTTTTCATAAAAGCATTACTAACTGATGGTTCTTGTGGATCCCGATTGTGTTGCCAAGATTTAAACACGGGCCTCATATGATTCTGGTTCTGATTCTGAATTGTGTACATGTTGTCTTTAAAGAGGTTAATCGTCCACCCACCTCTGCTGAATGGAACGTATTATGCAATGCGCAGAAATGGGGAAATTCTGGATCTGCGAGATTCACTCGAGACTTACCATTTCAAAAGCTTTCCGCGTTTTCCGAAATTAATTTACTGCAACCTTTTCAATTGCTTTAAAACTTTTTACTAAAAAGGATTTGGAAAGGAAAAGGATTTTCCCGATCCTGTTCTCATCACTCAGACACAACTCGGAAGAGGAATAAAGCAGTCAGTGCTGAATCTACACAACGCCTTCGTTTTGCAATGAACTCCCACCGTTAGCAGGTTTTCCTTTCTTAAATCTAAATACTCAAGTGGAGTCGATTAATTTTACCTGCTCTAAAGATGGATTTGATTTGCTTAAGACCCGACTTGGTGGTTTTGAAACTAGCGAATAGTAGCCTCTTTAAATAAATAAATACTGTCGTATGTGCCACAATCCATAGTGATGGTGGTCTTTGGCCTTGGCCTACCAGCAACCAGGGCTTCTTTCCCGAAAGTCAGTAAGCAGGTGCTCAGTAAAAGAAAATACTCATGGGAACCTGCGGCAGCGTACGGCGAAGAGCAGAAAAATTTCATCGTCATATGAAATTCGCGATTGCAGACCATTCTTCTTTCGAGCAAACACGCTCAACACTTGAAAACAACCTATTAATGTGGCGCTGCCTTTTGGCAAACTTTCAATTAAACAGTTATTACGATAGTAGCACAGAGATGTCATTGCAACAGCCATGGTACGAGGCAAAGGAACTAATTGTCCTACAATCAAAACACGTCCTCGGAACCTGTGCCCAATACCTCCAGTCCCTGGTCTTCAGCAGCATTAGAAGAAGATGATCGGGTAACGAGGACAGTTGCTCTGTAGCGCTTCTAGGGCTCCAAAGCACTGAGGCGCTAGGCAAAAGCCACCAGAGAGTGGAGGAGTGGCAGAGCTCAGCGCAGCGCTTAGCTGTACTAGCGATACTTAGGGGGCGATTCAAGTGCTTGTCAAGTGCTCGCATATGAGGATGCCTGACAATACACACAACACGGCGGCCATCCGCCAGCTAACGAGCCGACCGCCGCACAACCATCGCCGATTGCGACGGAACCATGGGGCTCGACCATGCACTGCTCGGCATACCAGTGGAGCCAATGAATCACTTTAGGGACTTAGCTCAACCTCCTATCGAGAAACGTTTGATTGCTATAGACCAAGGTGCTAAAGACCCCTGCGGGGGTCCTGTATTCATTCTTGAAGAAAATGAATTGCTCACAGGCTTCGCCTATTTCTTTGCTCCAGGAACACTTTTTAGGACCCTTTTTGCGAGCTGGCACCCACGAGCGGTATTCTTTGCTTCTCTAACCTTCCACGTGCTTCTGTTTGAAAATTTTCTATCACTTTCAGGATATCACTATCAATGTTAATCATTTAACAAACTTCGATAAAATCACAATGATGTTGACAATGATATTGACATCTTGAAAGTGATAGAGAAATTGAAAATATTAGGTTGTCCCGTAAGTCCCCGCCGTTTTTTTTTCAACGATTCGCTGCAGATTTCGCCGGCGGTCTCCTGCAGAACGCTGCACGGCTTTCGAAAGAAAATGACTTGCTCTATCAGAATTTGTATTGTATTTCTTTTTTTCATCATGAATTTTGTCAATTTTTAGGTCGTTGAAGTGAAAAGTGAGAAAGTGAAAAAGTAGCCATTTGCGCACTTGTTCTCTCCGCTTAGGTTTGTAATATTTTTGCGCAGTTTTTTATAGCAGTTGGAAGACAATGTTCTGTACTACAAGAATATGTGTTGGTCCTATTTTCTCACTTGCCCTTTATTGATTTTTAGGGCATCAAATTAGGAATTCGACTTTTCCGTCCGAATTTTTACCAAAACTCCGGTTCTGTGGTTGGACTTTTTTGCTTGGTGTTATATGTCGTTTGAAGGAGGATGTCTTGCTCAGTAAAAATTTGTGTCGCGTTTATTGGCTCACGCTGATTTCTGTCGAATATCAACAACTGAGTTATAGAAAAGATCATGTACGCGTTAATATCGAAATTACCTCAGGAGATGTCAGAACGGATCGAGGTGGAGAAAAAAGAAAGAAGTGTTGTTATCGAATGGCTCCCTGAAGCCGATGCAGATTCATCCCCCTCGGCGAAGCAGCGTGACCTTGAGGAAAAGGTGAGCGAAGTCTTTGATGTTCTAAATCTCGAATGCCGCCCCTTGGAAGTGTATCGCATGGGCAAGCAGGAACGCGGCCGTACCCGTAAGGTGAAGGTAGTTTTACCTTCGAAGTCTCACTGGGCAGCAGCCCTTTCTAATTCTTGGAGACTTCGTGGGTCAGCTACTTCCGAAAAGGTCCGCGTTCGCCGTAGCATGTCAGCCGAGGAGCGGCAACGAGAATATGAGTTGAGGCAGGAGTGTAGGGAAAGAAACAAGCAGTCAAATGACCGTGTCTGGGTGGTATACCGTGGAGAGTTAAGACGGATCGACGAACTCCCTAAACGGAGAGTTTCGGGAAACGTCTGAATGGACACGGTGTACCTACTACAGCCTTGAAATGCTTTTTGTTGAATGCCCGTAGCCTAGTAAATAAACTTCACTATCTCCATCTATTTTTGTCGAATTACGAACCAGATCTGCTGTTTGTAACAGAAACTTGGCTTTCCAACAAAATATCAGATTCTGAAGTTTTTGCTGATTCCCCTTACAAACTATTTCGAAATGATCGTAAAGATCGCAAAGGTGGCGGTATATGTTGCTTAGCCAAAAAAACGCTTAGTTTGATTGCTGTTAATACCCCTACCTGCCTCAAGTCTGATATCCTTTGTCTTGATGTTTTTGATTTTACATATTTGGTATCTTTCAGAGTAGTTTTGGTTTATCGCCCTCCAAATTCAAGCCCATGTGAAGATGATGGTCTTATAGACTCACTGTTAGAACTGTGCCTTTCAGACAATCATTTGATAGTTTTGGGCGACTTCAACCTTGACATTGATTGGGCTCATTGCCTCAGCACTTCCAGCAAGAACATGACAAAGTTTAAGGAGTTTTTTTGAATGTTGCAGTTTAGCGCAGAGAGTAAAGAAACCTACACGTGGTGACGCAATTCTTGACATAGTTTTGTCTTCAACACCAATTATAAAAAACATTTCTGTTTTACCCCCTTTTGCATCATCTGATCACAATATAGTCAGTTTTGATATTCACATGTCTCTGCAGAATCAAAGAGATTTACCTCTCCCGAACTTTATCCGCGCCGACTATTCCGCTCTAGCGCTATACTTCAATTCCATTGATTGGTGGACAGTTTTCCAATGTTATCAAAACACTGATGACCTGTACAAAAGATTCTGCCGTGTTGTGTATTCTGGATTATTCAAGTTTGTGCCTTTTGATACTAAGAAAACTCCAACAAGGCGCTATCCAAAACAGATTTCCAATCTTATAGCCCAAAAGGCACGTCTGTTTAGCTCTTTACAAAATCCTCTTTTACACCCAAGATATAAAAAAATATGTCAAGAATTGGATCATCATTTGAAAAAATTCTTAGCCTACAAGGAAAAGCTTGCTTCCAGAACATACAACAAAAAGGCGTTGTTTTCTCTTATGCGGTATAAGCTGAAAGCACATTCAGAATTACCTGTTCTTAAAGATGACTCTGGAATTCTTTATGCAGATGATGTTCAAAAAGCTGAAGCACTTGCCAGCTATTTTGCTTCAGTTTTTACTCCAATTTCGGAAGAAGGGGCAAATTCTAATAGGTTCTCTGAGCAATCAGAAATGGCTGATGAATTGTTGGCGTATAGCATAGACGAGATAACCATCCAGACAGAAGACGTGCTAAGAGTAATGAAAGGACTAAAATGCTCCACATCAGTACCATTCGATGGCATTCCTCAAATTGTTTTCTAGAAATGCGCGCAGTCCCTTTATAAGCCTCTGTCAATCATTTTCAACATTTCTCTGATCTATGGCGAAGTTCCTGAAATGTGGAAGGAGTCCATTATAACTGCAATTCCAAAAAGTCCGAAGTCCGTTTTACTTTCTTCCTTCCGGCCGATAAGTATAACTCCTACCCCAATAAAGATCCTGGAAAAAATTCTGCGGGAGAAACTAATCTCACGTCTATACGAAAACAGATCTATTCCTGCCCAACAACACGGCTTTATTGCTGGTGCTTCCACGTCTACTCAACTGTCGGACTGCATTTTTGACTGGAATCTTGCAACAAATAATGGAGACTCTGTGGATATCATTTACTTCGATTTGTCAAAAGCTTTTGACAAAGTTTGCCATAGCAAACTGCTAGCAAAGCTTTATCAAATGGGCATTAGGGGATCCCTTCTAGCTTGGATCAGCTCTTATTTGGGAGTGGGAGGCGCATGCGTGTCAAAGTAAGGCATTCCTTCTCAAGGTGCTATGATTGTACAAGCGGAGTGCCCCAGGGGGGTGTATTATCCCCGATTTTGTTCCTAGTGTACACCTGCGATCTTCCTTGTTATCTAGTTACTGACCCTCTTTTCAAGGTACAAATGTATGCTGACGATATAAAGATTTACGGAACTTACAATGATAAAAATAAGTCGCAAGTCTGCCAGGCTTTATCACAATCCATCAACAATATGATGGAGTGGGCTAACACTTGGCAGTTACCTGTAAATCTTTCGAAGACATCAGTTTTCCATATTGGGAACTCAGATAATAACGAATACAGTTTCAATAGCTGCGTTATTACCTCCGTATCCGAGGTTCGAGATCTTGGAGTCTTTCTAGATCGTAAGTTAACCTTTGAGTATCACATCGATACCATTGTACGGAAAGCTTTTAGCACTCTTTTCATGATTTGCAGAAACATCAAGTGTGATGATAGCACTATACTTATTAGTTTATATAAGACATATGTCATCCCAATACTAGAGTACTGTTCTCATGTTTGGAGCCCTTTCATAAAAAAATCACAATCCAAAATTGAAAAGGTGCAGAAAACTTTTACAAAAATTCTATTCTACAGGTGTAATCGTACTCCAAGTGAAACAAGAGTAACTCCTAGTTACGAAGAAAGGCTTAGACTTTTCAACCTCAAAAGCCTTTTCTATAGACGTGTATTCTCTGACCTAGTTTTTTGTTTTAAAATCCTAAAAGGCGAATCAAAACTTACAGCTAGCAAATATTGGGTTTTCTTGCCAACGACAGGTCACCGTAATCATTTCCGTTTCCATTATCCTAAAGTGAAGAAGAAAAATCGCGAGAGAGTTTTCAATTCCTTATTTTATCGTGGAGCTCGCTGGTTGCAAATGCTACCTGCAAGTTTACTAGAAGCTCCAAACGCCAATGTTTTTCGTAGAAGGTTGAGGAAAATAGACTTACTCTCAATGCTGCACTTAGAGGACATCACATAGGTTCATGCAGCATTGGTTTACCTTTTTTTGGCATGTTTTACGTCGTCGTTTCCTTCTTGTTTAGCTTAGTATTATGCTCTTTGTTAATGTTCCATACTCAACATTGTTGTTCGCTTGTTCGCCTAACATTCCAGCATTTTACCCTTGTTTTCTTAATTCTTTCGTTGTTATTTGTTCGACTTGCTGCCACTTGTAAACTTTCCTTTCGCCCCTTTTTTACCACATCCCAGCTGCTGTAGTGTGGATTTAATGGGAGCGGCGGACCTACTAAGATGGTATCCGGAGCCGTTACCTCTCGCGACTTGCAGTGTTGGCGGGCCACTGCTCGTTTCCCATTAAATTATCCACTTCATCAAT